>CM067168.1:36791863-36899363 GCA_034093135.1 Erigeron breviscapus
TATGCATTGCATTGCTAAAAACAATTTCTGTGAGTTTAATCCTAATTTATACTTGCTAGAAAAGTCAATGTACTTTTGAACTGGTAAGAGTGCATCTTACGCGGAGTCAATGGAAAGAACTCAACAGCATGTACACCACTATAGGCCCCCCAAAACTGATCATGCGAGTATTTCCTTTCAACTTATCATGTCGGATCCGGAATTCTTAAAGCAGGCTTTACCTTATGTAAGAAGATTAAAATATCTAGAAGTGGATTAGGATTTTAAGTTATTTAAATAACATGTTGGTTTGGGACCACCCATGGGTAGGTCAGTTATCCATTTACTGAGATAACTACAGTGAGTTAACACAATCATACAACAAGATCACAAACCTCACCCCTAACAAATGAAGTATCTAAACATCCGAACACTCTTTGACAAAGCAATGCATGACCTCACTAATCATATAAAAATTAGGACCTCACTAATCATATTAAAATTAGGACCTCATCAAGTATTGCTGTATAAATTGATACGCAGCCATTCAATAACATATATAAAATACAAAAAGAAAGCATACAATATATACCAAAAGACTCACCCAAGAAAGATGTAGCAGCTGTGGATTGCGGCTGTGATGCTGGTGTAAGAGAACCCGAAGTTTTAGCAGATGTCTGAAATCCCAAGAAAGAAGTCGTCGTACCAGTTGAAATAGAAGCAGCAGTAGTAGGACTCGTTAAACTTAGCACAGATCCATCAGGTGTTGCAGCTGTGGTGGTACTAGCCGACGAAGTTACACCTGTTGGAATATAACATGATTCAATTCGTAATAAACACGTACCGGGGAATCCAGATCGTCATGTGGAACCTGTAACAGCATAAAGCATGATTGCTATTGATTTCGGGTTCCCATAACAAGATGATTGATTTAGGATGGATTGATGAATTCATGATTAAGGAATTCATCAGAGGATGATGGACGAATTTTTTTGTTTAGGGAGGCTGTGAATTTTGTGTGTCATTCACCCTTAAATTAGGGTTAATTACTCTCTATATATATAAGGAGAGTATTTTCACATTTAGTCCCTCTGGTGTTTAATTCGTGCCTCATTAGTCCTCTTAGTTCCAATCACCTAATGGGAAACCCTATAATACGTCTTTAAGAGTAAATACGTCCATCGAATATTTACTAGACATAGGGATTTCAGTTATCGTCAATTATCATATTAGGAAGGATAGATGATCAGTGACGGTCACACTAACGTGGTTCCAACATTCTCCCACTTGACCAAGCGATCATTTATCTATGAGTATTTAATAAGTCCGGCCGGGATAATACTCATTGTTTTAAACCGAAATCATAGCCAATAAGTACAGTCGTAGAGAAGAACATCAACTCAGGACCCCCACTAGTCAAACTATGACTCAAATTTAAAACTAATAAGCAATGATCAATTGACTAAGACAAATTTTGTTGCATAATGTCTTTACACTGTTATGAGCTCGAAGTGTAACTAATAGACAAACAAAATCTGAATAAGGAAGAAAATTTTCATTAACATAATAATAATAATGACCAACAAGTACAACATGTTATCATAATAGGTCCTTTAGTAAGCCTCATCTTCGATACGTATCCTACGAAGATTTTTAGGAGGAAGACCTTCGGTCATTGGATCCAGTAGCATCTAATGTGTACTTATGTACTCAATACAAAGAACATTTTCCTCAATCTGTTTACATACAAACAGAAACTTTGTATCAAGATACATCTCAGCGCCAGTTGAACTGTTACTGTTCAAGCAAGTTACGGTAGCTGAGTTATCACAGTAAAGCTTTAATGGTCTATAAATAAAGTTGACGATTTTCGAGTCCACTGACTAAGTTCTTTAACAACATCCCATGACATGAAATTATAAACGTTCAGACATCATGGTAGACGTTGCAGTCAGTTTCTACTTATGACTCCGTCAAAAGATAGGTTTGCCAACTAACCATAAATATATACATTCAGAAGTAGATTTCTTATTGGAATTAAAACATCCTACTACTTCTAAGTTGTCACCTCTTCTATAAGTTAATGTGTAGTCTTTGGTCCTTAGCAGATATCGTAAAACCTTTTAGCCGCTTTCCAGTGTGCTAATTCGGGATTAGATAAGTAACTCCCAAGCTATACCGGCGATATAAGCGATATCTAGATGAGTACAGACCTGAGCGTACATAATGCTCCCAACTACTTATAAGTAAGGTATCATCCTCATTTGCTCCTATTTTATCTCAATGATTGGACTTTGGAAACAATCACATACGTCTCCTTTTACTACTAGAGTTATAGTGGGTGTGTAGTGTTGCATGTTATGGCGTTCTAAGATGTGTTCAATATAAGTCTTTTGAGAAAGAACCAGAACATCATTACGCCTATCTCGATGTATTTCGATACCTATAACATAAGAGGCATCACGGAGATCTTTTATGTCGACATTCTGCAAAAAAGTAAACGCTTCGACTCATGCAACATATCCAAGTTGTTACTTGCAAGAATATCATCCATGTGCAAAACAAGGATTGTAAATTTACTCCCACTGATCTTGAGATAGGGGCAAAGATCCACTTGATTCTTTAGGAAGTCTTGTCCTTTTATGACTTTATTAAACTTAAGGTACCATTTTAAGTGATGCTTGCTTCAACCCGTATATGGACTTATTCAACTTGCAGACCATGTGCCATTTACCTTCTGGAATTATAGGTTCACATGTATACGTCTTATTGCAAGTTTCCATTCAGGAAAGTGGTTTTGACATCCATATGATGTAACTCTAAATCATAATGAGCTACTAAGGTCATGACAATCCTTAAGGAATCTTTATGAGACAGGAGATAAGGTCTCTTGATAATCGATTCCTTCCTTTTGAGTAAAACCCTTTCGCAACTAGTTATGGCCTTATAGCGTTTGACGTTTCCTTTCGGGTCTAATTTGGTTTTGAAGATCCATTTACAACTTATAGGTTGGATTCTTCAAGAAATTCAACCAAGTCCCAAACGTCATTATGCTATATGGAATTGAGCTTTCAAATTATGGCTTCATTCCACTAAGTGGCCTGATCGCTAATAATGGCTTCTTAATAAGAGGTAGGATCAGTAAGCTTTCCAATGTCCTCAACTTCAGTTAAATAAGTTATGAAATCATCAAAAGTTATGGCCTTGCGTGACCTAGATGATCTCCTGAGTTGATTTTCAGGTTGAGTAAGGAAGATGCTTTAGCATTAATAGCATTAATAGTAAGATGCTTTGCTTTAGCATTATTTAATAAGATGCTTTATCATTAGTAGTATCATAATTAGGAGGATTAGGATTCTGATTTGGAGAAGGTGGATCAGTGATTTTAGGAGCAGCGTTGAGTACAAGAGGAGTTATCGGAGGAGTAATAATAACCGACGAGTGGTTCCCCCCGCTTCTTGTACTTATAGCAAATCTTAAGTTATGATTTGTCGTGCTCCCACTGATCTCTTAGTCTTTGAAACGTGGCATGATGCGTGTCAATAATGCTAGTAGTGTAGAAAAGACAGTAAAACTAATAACCGATAAAGAAACATGTAAGGGATTTAGGATCCAGTTTCTTTAAGTTAGGGTTACAGACTTATGCTTCGGCATGACAGCCTCATACTTTCATATATTTTAGACTCAGATTCCTTTCTGTCCAGGACTCTTAGGGACAGATTCTAATGGAACTTTTATTGGGTATATGAAAAGCTGTTTTAAGGCCTTAGTCCAAAGGAAAGTTGGTAAGTTAGTGTTGAAAAGGCATACTCTTCACCATGTTCATTAAGGTTCTATTTCTCCTTTTAGCAACATAACATTTTGTTGAGGAGAACCTAACATGGTGTATTGGTTACTTATGTCTTGTTCCTTTCAAAAGTTATGGAAAAAGACCATGAGCTTCACCAATATCAGTATGTCCACCATAATACTTACCTTCTTTATCTGATCTCACAACTTTTATTTTTACGATCAAGTTTGTTTTAAACCAAAGGTTTAAGATCAATAAAAGTCTCTAAGGGTTCAGATCAGATTTAGGTGCATATAACGTGAATAATCGTTAATGAATGTAATAAATGATGCATGTCCTGAAATGAATGCGGATAGGGGCCACTTAACGTCAGAGTGAATTATTTCCAACAAGTTGGAACTTTTAGTAGCTCCTTTCTTATTCCCTTTAGCCATCTCACCTTAGAGGCAGTAAATACATGTTTCAAAATCACCAAAGTCAAGAGAATGTAATATTTCATCCTTTATGAGTCGTATCACGCGAACTCGTGATATGTGGCTAAGATATTTATGCCACATTATGGAGGAATTCTCTAATTATTTAGGTGATTTTGTCTTTGTTTAGTTATGTCATCAATATCAGAAGACAACAAAGACTGTGAGAAATTATGATCTAGTTCTAACTTATACAACATTCCATTCAAGAAACTAGGACCACGTAATGCATTATTATGAGTAATGGCAATCTCGTCATAACCATGAATTATTACATAACCTTCAAGGTCTTAGACTAAAAAAAAACAGATACAAGGTTTCGAGAAATTCTCGATACACATAAGGTATCTACTAGTCTAATACACTTTCCATTGTTTATATGTAAATCATAAGTCTCCATGGTTTCGACATATGAGAGATCAACCCTTCCAACTCTAGGCTTTCTCTGGTCATTTGATAGTTTCTAGATTGCATGAAATCCTTGTATAAAACTAGAATCACTCACACATGTATTGATAAGTACATCAAACATAAAAGAATCAAATATTACAAAATTAAGTTACCTTTCTTAGCTAGCTACTCCTTGATTTTAGGGCAATCTAGGCACAATCATAATTTGCAGTTAGGATTGCTTGTCAAGGACTTAATGCTAGAGGTAGTAGCACCATGATTAGCCTTTGAACTTTATTTGCAGTTTTTATTACTGTTTTTATCTTTCCTCTTAATGGAATTAGCAGTGGTACTAAGATGAACAACTTAAGGTTGGCCCAACTTAAGGCGACCATTTTCTTGCACACACATTGCTATTAGTTCACTCATCAACCATTTATCCTTCATAGCGCTAAAATTAATTTTGAAGGAGTCGAAATGAGCAAGCAATGAGGTCATTAAAATGCAAAAGAAAATTGTCATAGACTTCCATTTTTTTTTTTTTTTGGACTCTTAAGCTTATGAGTCATGTCAGTCATTTACATTATGTGTTCACAAGCACTGCTATTTCCTTTGTATTTAAGCTACTTGCAAACGCCTTATACATTCCCTCGGAAACTATGATTGATGAAGTTTCTGACCATCATTATTGACAAGTGATTCGCCCTATCCCACTTTATTAAAATTCGCTTTCTGAGCTGCGGAAGAGTTAGCAGTAAAGCAGTGGGTTCATTATGGTGAATGACATAGTCAAGGTCTATCATCTACAGAATTAGAGGTAATTAATCCTTTCATAAAGCAAAGTTTGCATCAGTAAGTGGCTCAATGCCTAAGTTAGGTACTTCAGTGGAAATAAGGAGGATATTAATTTATGATACAAGCAATAGAAGATTATAATAGTAATGCCTAAAATAAGTAGGCTTAATAGTAATGAAATTATAGTGACATGATTAGCTATATAAGGCAAACTAAGTAATGTCTATAAAAGTAAGGGAACTAAAGTAATGCCTAAAACTAACTAAGGGCTAATAATAATGTTCCTTATAGCAACATAATTAGATTTCAAAAGGTAATGAGACTAAGACCATTATACTAATGAAGCTAGTGATAAGTAAGCCTATTGTAAACACCAAAACAATAAGCTAAAGTAAGGCTCTACTTAGATGTTACATCACCTTTGGGCAAAAATAACTAATATCTAAGTACACATGAGCATTAGGGTCATGCAACACAACGCTTATCTTTTGATCTTTGGGCACAAAATTAAGAATCGTGTATATTAGGCATGAAAAGAATCCTTTGCTACACAAAACATATTAAATCACCTTTGGGCAGAATTAATATGCTAAGTGTTAATTATGCAAAAGAGAAAAGAGCGCAACATGAGAATCACATTTGACCTTTGGGCGCAAATGATGAAACCATGTACATTAGTGCGAAGCCCCCACACATTACGGGGGTCCGGGGGAAGCGCCCCTGGAAAGCGGGGTCCAAGGGGCGGCAGCCCCTGGCGGGGTCCAAGGGGCAGAGCCCCTGGCTGGGGTCGAGCTGTGGTAAAAATGCCTCAGAAAAAATTATTTTCCGAAAATAAGGGTCTTTTTTTTTCATTTAAACTTTAAGGTAAAACATAAGCACGAACTTGATAATAATCAACTAAGTTAGCTTACGAACATAAGCAACGAAGATAGCTTACGAACATAAGCAACGAAGATAGTTAAGTTCGTAATAATGATTAACTTCGTAAGTAGTAATTAACTTCGTAAGTAGTAATTAACTTCGTAAGTAGTAATTAACTTCGTAAGTAGTAATTAACTTCGTAAGTAGTAATTAACTTCGTAAGTAGTAATTAACTTCGTAAGTAGTAATTAACTTCGTAAGTAGTAATTAACTTCGTAAGTAGTAATTAACTTCGTAAGTAGTAATTAACTTCGTAAGTAGTAATTAACTTCGTAAGTAGTAATTAACTTCGTAAGTAGTAATTAACTTCGTAAGTAGTAATTAACTTCGTAAGTAGTAATTAACTTCGTAAGTAGTAATTAACTTCGTAAGTAGTAATTAACTTCGTAAGTAGTAATTAACTTCGTAAGTAGTAATTAACTTCGTAAGTAGTAATTAACTTCGTAAGTAGTAATTAACTTCGTAAGTAGTAATTAACTTCGTAAGTAGTAATTAACTTCGTAAGTAGTAATTAACTTCGTAAGTAGTAATTAACTTCGTAAGTAGTAATTAACTTCGTAAGTAGTAATTAACTTCGTAAGTAGTAATTAACTTCGTAAGTAGTAATTAACTTCGTAAGTAGTAATTAACTTCGTAAGTAGTAATTAACTTCGTAAGTAGTAATTAACTTCGTAAGTAGTAATTAACTTCGTAAGTAGTAATTAACTTCGTAAGTAGTAATTAACTTCGTAAGTAGTAATTAACTTCGTAAGTAGTAATTAACTTCGTAAGTAGTAATTAACTTCGTAAGTAGTAATTAACTTCGTAAGTAGTAATTAACTTCGTAAGTAGTAATTAACTTCGTAAGTAGTAATTAACTTCGTAAGTAGTAATTAACTTCGTAAGTAGTAATTAACTTCGTAAGTAGTAATTAACTTCGTAAGTAGTAATTAACTTCGTAAGTAGTAATTAACTTCGTAAGTAGTAATTAACTTCGTAAGTAGTAATTAACTTCGTAAGTAGTAATTAACTTCGTAAGTAGTAATTAACTTCGTAAGTAGTAATTAACTTCGTAAGTAGTAATTAACTTCGTAAGTAGTAATTAACTTCGTAAGTAGTAATTAACTTCGTAAGTAGTAATTAACTTCGTAAGTAGTAATTAACTTCGTAAGTAGTAATTAACTTCGTAAGTAGTAATTAACTTCGTAAGTAGTAATTAACTTCGTAAGTAGTAATTAACTTCGTAAGTAGTAATTAACTTCGTAAGTAGTAATTAACTTCGTAAGTAGTAATTAACTTCGTAAGTAGTAATTAACTTCGTAAGTAGTAATTAACTTCGTAAGTAGTAATTAACTTCGTAAGTAGTAATTAACTTCGTAAGTAGTAATTAACTTCGTAAGTAGTAATTAACTTCGTAAGTAGTAATTAACTTCGTAAGTAGTTAACTATCTTCGTAAGAAGCATACGAACTTAAGCTTCTGCATTTTTTTAGTTCGCGAATTAGGGTACGAAAACGAATCAAATCAAGGGATAAATTCGTAACCTGGCTCTGATACCATATGTTGGAATATAACATGATTCAATTCGTAATAAACACGTACCGGGGAATCCAGATCGTCCTGTGGAACCTGTAACAGCATAAAGCATGATTGCTATTGATTTCGGGTTCCCATAACAAGATGATTGATTTAGGATGGATTGATGAATTCATGATTAAGGAATTCATCAGAGGATGATGGACGAATTTTTTTTGTTTAGGGAGGCTGTGAATTTTGTGTGTCATTAACCCTTAAATTAGGGTTAATTACTCTCTATATATATAAGGAGAGTATTTTCACATTTAGTCCCTCTGGTGTTTAATTCGTGCCTCATTAGTCCTCTTAGTTCCAATCACCTAATGGGAAACCCTATAATACGTCTTTAAGAGTAAATACGTCCATCGAATATTTACTAGACATAGGGATTTCAGTTATCGTCAATTATCATATCAGGAAGGATAGATGATCAGTGACGGTCACACTAACGTGGTTCCAACAGTTAAGCCTTTCAATGTTAACATCTTTCTTCACCCGCAATGCCGGTTCACAGTGTTTGGTTATGTTTTGCCATATGTGGTACCTACACAATAAGTGTTTCGCTTGCGGCATAACAACCTTCAATGCTCTCATCAGGGCCAGCTCCCTGTCAGTTAAAACCACACGAACGGTAAAGCCTTCAACAAGGGTGGACTTCAGACATTGTAACACCCATTTATAATTCGCCTCCTGCTCGTTTACGATAAAAGCATATGCTAAACTGAAGGTCCGGCCCGTTGAAGTGACGCCGACAATCTCAACAAGCGGCATGTTGTACACGTTGGTTTTGTACGTGGAGTCTATTTCAATAACCCAGGGAAATGCGCGCCATAGGGTCATTGATGTTGGATGCATGAAAAAGAGATTCTCCAACCGTCCATTTTTACTATTTGTAGTAAACTGGTAAAAGTAATTTTTCTCTTGCATCAGTGAGAACATAACCTGCGACAGGTGAACAAGATATAGTAAATATGTCACTTCCAACAACGGAGTACGTAATCACTAATATGATGTTTGTACCTGCATTGGAGTATGTCCTGCATGGCCCGCCCTCCGTCTCGATTTCAGAAAGTTGGTAATGTCTCCTCTTCGAGTCAGGTTTCCTGGAAATTCATTTTTCAGGTTAACCAGGATCTGGCGTGGGAACATACCGCGATCAGATAGGTTTCCCACATATTTCTTTTCTTCTTCCGTCATCCGTCTCGCGTATGCATTCCCCTGCAGATCGGTAGCTGGATCATGATTGTGTTTCCAGTCCTTGACAGTTACCCTCCAACCACCATCATACCCGGGGCGGCCTTCCAAAGTAAAGGGACACCCTATCTTGTTGGACCGTTTGGGTGGCCCAGTTAACCTTTTATCGCGTGGTCCACCGTGGTGACATATTAGTGTCACCTTATTGACCACCTTTAACGAGTTTTTGTTCGACCTCCGTGTGACTAGAACATAACCCAACTCCAGTGCTGTTCTTTTAGCCCACTCCGTCAATTCTTCGACGGAATCAAACACCTCCTCGGTTTCTAAGTCTCCAGGTTCGCAGTCAAATTGACCTTCTGCATCAGGTGACTCAAACTCATCATCGGGCACTTCAATACGTACGTTTTCTGGGTCTGCCCAAATAGCCTCAAAACTATCCATCTTAAACAAAAATGCGAAAGAAAATTGTGATTCTGTTTGTTATCGAAATGAAGAAAGAAAATAGAACATGTACTTTGAATGCCAAACGAAATACGGATTATATAAGCCAATTTATATAATTGTGAAATTGTGATTCATTGCTTGGGTCGAGTGAGTAAAGATTTGAAATCGAAATGAAGAAAGAAAATAGAACATGTACTTTGAATGCCAAACGAAATACGGATTATATAAGCCAATTTATATAATTGTGAAATTGTGATTCATTGCTTGGGTCGAGTGAGTAAAGATTTGAAATCGAAATGAAGAAAGAAAATAGAACATGTACTTTGAATGCCAAACGAAATACGGATTTATATGATCGGCAGTCATGGGTCCAAGGCTGACGAGGTGCCACGTGGCACGTATTAGCGGCGACGTCGCCGCTAATACGTGATACGTGGCACCTCGTGTTCAGTAATGCTGTCAAGATTGTCGACGTGCCACGTGGTACGTATTAGCGGCGACGTCGCCGCTAATAGTGCCACGTGGTACGTATTAGCGGCGACGTCGCCGCTAATACGTGCCACGTGGCACCTCGTGTTCAGTAATGCTGCCAAGATTGTCGACGTCCCACGTGGCACGTATTAGCGGCGACGTCGCCGCTAATAGTGTTACGTGGTACGTATTAGCGGCGACGTCGCCGCTAATACGTGATACGTGGCACCTCGTGTTCAGTAATGCTGTCAAGATTGTCGACGTGCCACGTGGTACGTATTAGCGGCGACGTCGCCGCTAATACCCTGGTGGGGTTGCCCTTTTACTGGTGGGGTTACCCTGTGCCTAAAAGATACATAGAAACAGATATGTGCGCATACTATTTAGATTTATGAAAATATGTTATATACTTTTGTCTATTACTTTAAAAAAATAAGTTTGCATAAATATTTTAATTTTTAAATAATTATTTTTCATAAAGCTTCACATGAATTTCATAATGAATCACTTTGAAGTAAACAATTAAGAAAAATAAGAAAGTAACGGCTTTTGAAACTTGCTCTAACATTTCGGTCCACCATTCTACCAATTGCTATTATATTAAAATTATATAATACTAGCATTGTACCCGCGCGATGCGGCTCGGTTTGGTGGTGATAACGACTGGTGCTGGTGACGGCTGTCGTGGTGGTGATGAACTGTTGTTGGTGGTCGGTGTAAAGTAATTGATTTAATGTAATTGATGTAAAAAGGGTAGTGGAGATATTTTAGAAGATAAGGAATTGATGATGTAAATTAGTTTATTAAGGGTAAAATGGTAATTTTGCATCTAACAATTTTATGAGAGAGAAAGTAATAATTATTATAATATAGTATAGATGAAATAACAGCTTGCAACCATTTGTATTCTCACTATCTCTTCTCGTGACTACTTTAGTGCACAAGTTAAGAATTTAATGATTTTATATAGTTTGATGGAAACTTGTTGGACACATAGGGTCTTAGATGCATACACACACAATAATTATATCATATTGATATCAATCATTCATATACTTTTCAACAACTGCTTCATGTCTTTTTCTAAAACTTTCTCTTTCTCTCTTATAGATATAATAATGATTTTTTTTTCTCTTATTTATTTAGTAGTATAATATATCCCTTAATTTATATAAGCCTAATTATTTTACTATAAATTGTTCAATATTTCCAAGTAGTTATATATTAATCACTTATTATCTTGCGCATGATTAAAATTTAATAATAACATGTATATAGAGAAGTTAAAGTTTTGGTGCCTTTGGAAATAACTAATTTCCTATCACCAAAATTACCTCGTTGTTCACATTATCAACGGTTGTAAAAGCAAAATATAAGGAAATTGTGATAACATGACATGGTTAAAACAAAATTCTATATCATCATCAAACATATTAACGAGTGTAACATACCCGAATAAAACATATACATGTATACCATAACGTTACTCTTAATAAAACAGCACTGAACAATTGCAAATAACATCTTGGGTAGGCATAATCATCATAAATATATTAATAGATAATTAAACAAGATAAAGTATACATGCAATTGATGATATTAAAAATTGTTAGTATTAGCCAACATGAAACGATACACACATGAAAGCAAAATATTGATAAGGCACATATAGTGGTAACCAAAACATAGATTACAATAGAAGGCCACGTTTCATTTATGGTAATCAATTTAAAATTTGTTTTCAAGCATGATAATATCTTCTTGCAAATCAAAAACATGCATAATAAAACTAACAAAGATGGACATAAATTTATTGTAAAGAAAATTATATCATGCATAAGATAAAACTTTTCATATATGGATTCACGCAACATATATTATCAAAATTGCATGCCTACATAATAAAAGTCAAACAAATAATCAAAACTTGGAGTGAAAAGTGTTACCTCATTAGTGTTACTAAAGAGTCATATCACTTTTCCCGTTCATGATGGAAACATATGCTTCTCGGTGAGATGGATTCAATTAGGAATAGAAAACAGAAATCTTCTTGAGTTCTATGGCTTGTGAGTTTAATGGAGAGTTGGCCACATGAAATAAGAAATTTTGCTACTTGATATAGCCGATCGAATGATGATGATGATATAATCAGATCCAAGGATCAATAGATTACAAGAGACGATTCGTGCTGATAACGTATTATAATATAACTACAAAATTGTAACGACACAACTCGATTTACGAGAAAAATAAGGATTTTTTTTATTTTTTTTTTTTTATATATCCCACTGCGGCGCAGTGGGGCTGAATCCTCCCACTGCGGCGCAGTGGGAAACTTCTGTCCAGAATTCACAAAACCCACTTTGACATTTCAGAAGACTTGCAAACTTTTAACAATCATATTCAGACCTTAAATCCCTTTACCAAACTTCAAAATGAGTTAAAGACACATGATTCAAAATTCCGAAAGCTTTCATTTGACCAAGTGTAGCATTTACAACGAAACGGGTCATTTTACCCAAGTTGACACATTACAAAAGACGACGTACAAAATTAGAAATTTCAGCATGACTCGTTCGTAAAATCGTCATCCAAACCTGTTACGGATTATTAGATTTTCCAAAACACATTTAATTGTGATCAATACGTCACTAATACAAAACGACCCATTAAAATGACCAAAACTTGAGTCTAACACTAGACATCATAATAACTTTACAAAAATGACATAACAAGAGCACAATGAGCCGATAGTTCCAAAGGGGTCACTAAGGGTCCTATTACCAATATCATTATCCGCATATAGCTAAAACAATCAATATCCATAAAGCATCTTCAACTTCAAACTTTATATTACTTAACTTTCTTCCGCATCCGGAACAACCTATAAAAAGGTAAACAACTAAAAGGATAAGCTAAACGCTTAGTGAATGCATACACATACAATCATAAACAAGTTACCATACAAAAGTGCATCAATTATAGCCTATCATTTGATAGTCATTTCATCCATATCAATCATAATGCTAGTAGGACTTTACCCACCTACTAGTCTTAATCAACAATTTGGCTAGTAGAATTTACCCACCTACTAGCTCTCACAAATAATTTGGCTAGTAGGAATTTACCCACCTACTAGTTCACACAATCAATTTGGCTAGTAGGAATTTACCCACCTACTAGCTCACACAATCATTTTCAACATGGCCATGGAAATTGGCTAGTAGGAATTTACCCACCTACTAGCTCTTACAACAAATTGGTTAGTAGGAATTTACCCACCTACTAACTCTTAATCACAATTTGGCTAGTAGGAATTTACCCACCTACTAGCTCTCACAACAATCAAATGGGTCATAGGAATTTACCCACCTATGACCCCTAATAACAAGAACATGATCATATGCATATACACTCACCTTATTTGCGACCACAATTGCAAGATGACCATAAAACAACGTATTTGCAATCAACCTATCAATTCACATTAAAAGCACACATATGGTCATTCATCACGTATAAGGTCACCTAGCCATAATCACTAGCATTTCAACACCCAACCCATCATTTACAATCTTATATTAATCTTGAGTTGGTTCACATAACATGTATCTCTTATCTCATTTTCAATTGGCCAAAAGTTACTTTCGTATCAAAACCATCGTTTTCATATTTGACCTAGCAGACTTCAAACAAGCATAACTCAAGTTCTACTTACTCTTTTAACCTGATTCCAGAGGCCAAATTTACATGACACATATACCTACCTTTTATCTTTAGTGACCAATATGTGAATTGTCCTTCAAAGGTGACTTCTGGTCGTTTTAAAAACCAAAACTGCTGCTGTTAAACAGCTTTGACCTTACTGACTTCAAATGACCATAACTTGAGTTCTACACAATATTTTGACCTCATTCCAGTGGCCACTTCTTCTTAACACATTTTAGCACATTTTATCTTCAGTGACCAACACAAGATTTGACTCATATACGTGAGTTTTACCCGTTTTAAAAAACTGACACAGAATTATTTTTGCTGAAAGATCAGCATGACGCTACTGAATTCAAAAGTTCATAACTGGAGTTCTACTTCGTATTTTCAACCCATTCCAGTGGCAAAATTTGCTTAACACAATAACCTACATTTTCTTTTTAGGACTCAACAAGTGAAAATTCTTTCATGAGGGTGTTTAACTCGTTTCAAATACAGGGACGGAATCTGTCCAGATTTTTGTTCTTACTTCCATTCATCAAAGTCTATCATGCAACCTAATTACGACCCTAGCTTGATTTCAAGTCATTAACCCTTTATAAGGAAAACCCCCCAATTCTTATCAACTCAAGAACCCTAATTTAAAATTGATCTAAATGACCCATTTCATCAAAACCCCCAAATTGGTTACTTGTATGAACCCTAATTTAATTATAATAGAAATAAAAGTATACCTTTGAGCAATAGCAACTAGAATGTAAGAATTACAAATCTCCTTCTTCCTTTCATGTAATTTTCGACATATACACACATAAGCATCCAATTTTCCCCAATTTAAAAGCTTGAAGACTTGATTGCTATTATTATTATCAATAGAAGGATTATTAGATTTAGATAAGAACTAGAATTTCACACTCCAAGAAAAGGATTGAGAAGAAGAGAAGAGTTGTTGGGGTGGAAATATGACTCACAAGAAGGAGGGAGTTGGCTGGCATCCTCACTTGATGCCACGTCCTATAATATTTTTGGTGGGTAAAATACCCGCTATCCACTAAAGTTCCAACTAAATTAACTCCGTATCTAAAAATAAAATACTAGGAAACTATTTTAATATTAAAACTATAATAAAGGTTAATTTTCATTGGTCATAAAAATTCGGGATGTTACAAAAATAAAGAGAGAGAATTTGCAGAGAGAATTTCTTATATTGTTTCTATTGAATTTCAATCAATCGATCGATCTATATTTATATACAAAATATCTAAAGAAGAAACAAAACATATGGGACCTTATACAAATAATTCGTAAGTAAATAAAAATGATAGTGTGACCATGTGAACCCGTATGGCTGCTTCAATAATTCTTTCATAACACATAAACTCACAAAATCTTGAAAACACCCTTCGAATATGGTCCCTAGGCCTTGTTAAACGGCGGCCAACGGCCATTAACACCTCATTAATTGGCACCCAACTAACACTATGCCCATTCATCTATGTCCATTCATTTTTTATCTTTATATATCTGTGATCTACACACTCATGATAAACACACTTTTATTAAATACTTCCGTCTCATATCACAATCACAGCATCACTATATTGAACATTATTATATTTTCTTTTGAACATCATTGAGCACAATACAAATTAAACAATGGCTGAATTGATTGCAACAGAACTGATCAAAGTCGTTTTTCAGAAACTGGGAGATGAAGCCTTGAAGCAGATCGTTCGGGCGCAGGGAATTCAATCCGAGATCAAGAACTTGGAAAAGAAATTGTCCAAGATTCAAGATGTCCTAAATGATGCTGCTGACAAAGAAACTGCCGATAAAGATGTCAAACAATGGCTGAAAAGTCTTAAACATTTGGCTTATGATATCGATGACTTACTTGATGGTTTGGCCACTGATGCTATGCATCATGAGCTGACTGACCATCATGACTCGTCTGGTGCAACCACCAGCAAGGTAATTACAAAGTTTATCCCCACTTGTTGCACTAACTTGAAACTAAGTAGTAAACTGCATCACAAGTTAGATAGAATTGCCTCCAAGTTACAGGATCTAGAAAAGGAAAAACAGTCTCTAGGTTTGATTAAGAAAGATGAAATGCCAAAATATGAGACTAGTAGAAGAAACGAAACCTGTTTGCCAGATTCATCCGAGATTATAGGACGAAAAGTAGAAAAAAAGGAATTGCTCCATAAGTTGTTGGGAGATGAGCCATGTAAGGAAAAGTTTAGTGTTGTACCGATAGTTGGAATGGGCGGGGTTGGTAAAACCACTTTAGCTAGAAGTTTGTATAATGAAACAAAAGTGAAAGATCACTTTAAACTCCATGCATGGGTTTGTGTTTCGAATGATTTTGATGTTTTTAAGATAACTGAAACCATCTTTCGAGCGATGGCTAGTGAAATGAAAGAGTTTAAAGATTTAAATGAGGTTCAAATAGCTCTTTCAGATCAACTTAAGGAGAAACGTTTTCTACTAGTGCTAGATGACATTTGGAGTGAAAAGTATGTCGATTGGGAGAACCTAGTAAAGCCGTTCCATTCGGGAGCCCCTGGAAGTAAATTAATCATTACAACCCGAAAGGAGGGATTGCTCAAACAAATAGGTTTTGATCATTTAAATAAGATGGAGAGTTTGTCACATGATGATGCTATGTCTTTACTTGCTCGACATGCACTAGATGTTGATAATTTTGATTCACACGCCGATCTGAAATCTCATGGTGAAGGTATTGTGAAAAACTGTGGGAATTTGCCTTTAGCTTTGAAAGTGGTTGGAAGGCTACTACGGAGAAATATAAATGAGCTAAATATGGCAAACAGATGATAATATTGTTCCGGCCCTTAGGCTAAGCTACCTAGAGCTTTCAGCATGTTTGAAACAATTGTTTGCATATTGTTCCTTTTTCCCAAAGGACTTTTTGTTTGACAAGAAGGAGTTGGTTCTGTTGTGGGTGGCAGAAGGTTTCATTAAAAATTCAACGGGAAGCGAATCAACCAAAGAATCCTTGGGCTATGAATATTTTGAAGAGCTCTTATCGAGGTCATTTTTTCAGCATGCACCAAATGACGAATCATTGTTTGTGATGCACGATCTCTTGAATGACTTGGCCACATTTGTTGCCGAAGATTTTTTTCTCAGGTTGAACGACCAGAAGGAGATGGAGACACAAACTTTGACAAAGTATCGACATATGTCATTTATTCGCGAGGAATATGTTGGTTACGAGAAGTTCGAGGCATTTAAAAGTGCCAAGAGTTTGAGAACTTTTTTGCCGGTGTCTGTTGAGGTGAAAGAAAGTTCGGATTGCTTCTACTTATCGAATAAAATTTTGGTCGACCTACTTCCTGAGTTACCACTGCTGAGGGTTCTTTCCTTAAACGACTTTCAGATAAGTGAGGTACCGGAGTGTGTTGGTCGTTTGAAGCACTTGAGGTATCTTAACTTATCGCAAACCAATATCAAAGAACTACCAGAAAATGTGGGCAATCTTTATAATTTACAATCACTGATTGTTTTTGGTTGTCATAAATTATGCAAGTTGCCCAAAAGCTTTTCAAAGCTTAAAAATTTGCGACATCTTGACATTGGTGATACTCCATTATTGAATCAGATGCCCTCTGGAATTGGTGAGTTGAATAGCCTACAAAATTAGTAAGAATTTGATCCTTTTTCTTTCTTTCTTTTTTTATGGAAGCAATTACTTTTTTTATTAGGATGTTAGCTAATTAAATTTGAATTTTATCTGCCTCTCTTCTTTTTTTATTAGGATACCTTTTTTTTTTTAATGCACAGCAAGTGTTTGACAAAATGCCTCGATGCATTTTTGTAAATTCATATTTTTGCTTGCTGTTCTGTTTGAAATCATTCATTTAAGTAGTTTAAGTTTTTGTGTCATTAACCATCAAAATTGATCAGTTTTTTTGAGTGAAATATTACTACTGTTTTTCCCTTAGGAGGGAATACCAGAGGTAAATGAGGAATCTGACAATGAAGCTTATGTAACGAGAAGGATCATATATCCAGTGGTTTTGAAGAATGTCTTAAGAGCAACTCCATAGATATGACAAAGAAGTGTCTTGCCACTGCCACATGGCTCATATACATGCTTTACAATTTGCCCGACACAGGTGTTAGAGAAGTTGCTCGTAAGGCTTTGCTTGATCAATTCATATACATTCTACAATCATCTAAGAATCTTAGCACTGTTGCCTTCACTCTTGAGTTTAGAAATTGAGGGATGCCCAAAACTGAATTTAGAAAAGACGAGTAAAGGAAGGTTCTTCAACAACAACTACTGGCCCAAAATCTCTCACATCCCCTGCATCAAGATAGACAGGCAATTACAAAATTAGTAAGAATTTGATCCTTTTTCTTTCTTTCTTTTTTTATGGAAGCAATTACTTTTTTTATTAGGATGTTAGCTAATTAAATTTGAATTTTATCTGCCTCTCTTCTTTTTTTATTAGGATTTTTTTTTTTAAGCTACAATTGTCACAACTACACTTTTTTTGACTTGCTTGCTGTTCTGTTTGAAATCATTTGTTAAACATGCTGAGAAATTAAGTACTTAAAATTTAGTTTTCCCGTTAAATCATTTTAGTCAAAAGATTCTTCTTGGTTTTCGGTTTTCGGTTTTTATCGGTTTTCGGTTTTCCGGTTCGGTTTTTGCTCACCCCTAATCTTACTACTGTTTTCGCCCAATGCTAACAATGAAGCTTATGTAACGAGAAGGGTCATATATTCATGCTTTAAATGAGCCTTAAGAGCAAATCCATAGATATGACAAAGAAGTGTCTTGCCACTGCCACGTGGCTCGTATACATGCTTTACAATTTGCCTGACACAAGTGTTAGAGAAGTTGCTCGTAAGGATCATATATCCAGTGGTTTTGAAGAATCAGTGTCTGCCAACATCACCGTATAATCCAGTTTTGTCCAATTCACTTATAAATGAGTGGACTCGGGTCGAATGGATTGAAATTACTTAAAAGTGTATTTTTAATGCATAAAACCTGCTAAATTTTTTTATAAAAATAAAAGCATTATTATTGACATTACAGAACTTTTGTAATCATAGTAACGCTAATTATTTCTAACATAAGTTACAAAAACTTGGTTAAGAAGTGTTTTGGTTCAAAGAAGTCCCAATCTGACCCAAACACAATTGTTTTGGCCCCTTCTCCTAACCATAAACCAGCCCATTTTGTCACATCTAAGTAGTATCTCCATAATTTCTGTGCTACTCGGTATAGAGTCAGATAAATAACTTATATATTTTGTTCCAGGTGCTCTTTTTGAACTTGGTGACTACGCTAAATGCATGTACAAAACCTTGAAAAGCTTAAGGTCGACTAATAAGCAGCCATTTTGATGGAACCATTAAGGTGATCTTATAAAGGTCAATATTACAACTAATTATTATCTCAGTCTTCTGTTGATGCATAAATTTACCTCTCCTGCTTCCATCTCCTTGATTAGTCTTTTGTGGTTGTGAATATTTGAGGGTCAAATTATATATATACGGGTAAAAAGGCATTACAGTTGATCCAGGAGGTTCATGTACATGCAATGGCTGTTACTTGTCTTTATGTTTCACCTTCAAGCGATAAGCTTTATAATGGCTCTTTGGACAAGAGTATTCGGGCATACCTATTGTTTCATTTTATATGACCTTTTACCCCATTGTAGTTACAAATACCAGATTCAGCAATTTTAACCTGTTTATCATGAATGAGTGAACTGTGAACCTGTGTTAAGGTCTATTCCTAATGGGTCAATTGGGTCAAATCAAAAGTTTCAGTTAACTGGGAAACAGGTCAAACAATCTGAAAGTTGCCAAAGTCTTTTTTTAATGGTTACAAACCATTTTACTCAAAATTCAGAGAAACATTAGGTTTTGTAATCTTACTTAAAGCATTAACTTTTTAATAAAATAAATGGACCTAAAGTGTATGTGGGTCAATCCAACCCATTCTAGGAATAATAGCCCATTTTAAGACACAACCAATTCTTATGCCCTGACCCATTCTAGAAATAATATGCTCTAGTAAAAAGCATAATAAAAAAAAATTCATTATTGATTAATGTACTTGATAATCAAGTTAATCTAATACTCTATTTCTATTGTTTATCAAGAAAATAATCGTTTTTTTCTTCTATTAATCAACAGATATGGGTAATCAAACATGAAGAATTTCACTGTATTCGAGTTCATGATGTTAAAGAGGCAGTCCATGGGTTGACAGCTGATGCAAATTAAGAAAAGTCGAATAAACAAAAATGAAATAACAAAGTGCTTACTAAATAGCATTTTCATAGGCTTATGGAGTTATGGGTGATCTGGAGTAATCAAGAGCATCAACATCAAACAAACCGTCAAGAGCACTGCCTTGATCGGAAATAAGCTATTTTGCGGATGCAGTGGTTTCAGTATACAGGTGAGTGTTATACATAGCAGTGCAAAATTGTCAGTTGACCCGCGTCAGGGTCAGCTTGATCTGAAAATAAAACATTGACAAAACTGAATAATATAGATGGTTTTAGAAACTATTTTGACATATTCCCACGATGCTGTGAAAACATTTCAAGAAGTCGATAAAGATATATATCGACGACATTTTACTCAGGAGCAAGAAAATTGTTGGGTCCATTTATAGATGGAACAGCAGAAAGGTAATAATAAGAGCACAAATCTTTATCGTATTATCTCTTTCTAGCTACCATAAGTGGTGACAAATTGATTTGGTTTCCATTAAAATACAGCAATTTTTTCTTGTAGGTATTCTCTCTATCAAGCAGAACTGTAATAGGATCATTACATACGGGATTTGATATACAGTTCTTGGCTGTGAATAATGATTTTATATTTGGGGCCACAAAAAATGGGATAATTGAGGTGTGGTTGAAAGAAAGGTTAACACGAGTTGCTTCCATCAAGAATGCCAAAATCACATCCAGGTTAGACACACTCGTTAAAATACTACTCGTAGTTCATACTTTAAGATTACCCCAATTGTCTTTTTGAATATTCTGAACGATTTCATTTTTTGGAGAATGCAATTTCAACCCATTTACTTATTATGAATAGATTATTTTCAATCTCCATATTAAGTCAGACAATAAAAAAGCTAGCTAAAAAGGGAATGAGCAAAGTGAGTTGAAAGTTGCCATAAGCGTAATGCATACAACATCTTACATCGCTTTTTTCAAAAAACATGTTAATATGTTCCTCCCATGTATAAAACTTAAAAGACTTTGATGCACCTGAAGTGAATTAGGCGCATCAGCAGTATAGTTTTTGATGTACCTTTGTACTCCTTGAGGTATGTGATACGAGAAGGATCATATATCCAGTGGTTTTGAAGAATGTACCTTTGTCTCAACGTTAACACCCTTTCCAGGCAGGGCAGGTGGATCTGAGCAGGGACATAAGATCTCTTCCACAATGATCCAGCCACCCTATACAAAATTTGTCTAAATAGTCTAATACTTAACAAATGTACATAACCAATATGAAGATTTTGTCATGTTGATTTCAGACTTGGGATTTAGATTGAAGATAACTGAGAAGAAAGAAGATAGATGACTCGACGTGGATTTGGACTTGGTTAAACGGCTAAACCCAAATACATTATTTAGTTAAACATGTTCCATTAAGTTAATCCAGGTGTTCCTACTTCTAGTAAATAATCTACAATGCATGCCCTGTGTATATGGGTCTAGTCAGGAACAACATTCATTCTTATATATTAGCTTTGATTATTTTCGAACTATGTAAATCTTTGATGAATGATGATATAAGTGAAATATTTGTATTAACAAAATGGAAAAGAATGTGAATTCGTTAGTAGAGCGAACTCATAATATATATCAAATCTGTAACCAACTGATATCAACATCATTGAACACCTGATGACAACCACCTCAAGAACTTTCTATCTGGCATTAAGAATTTCGCTATCTTTCTATCTGGCATTCCAAGATTCTCTCTTTTTGCAAGATCAAGAACCATGGTTAATAAAATCATTGTCGATCACATGCCCGTAACCACAAAAAGTTATAGTCAGCCCCAGACGAAAATTTGATAACATAAAGGTCTTCGACTCTTCCCCTTCCTCCAAATATTCTTGACAACTGTCGTGAGAGCAGGGTGAACGCTCACATCGTGCTTCTATATAACAAGCAGCCTGTGTATCATTCGATGCTGACCTGCTATGAGCAAAAGATACTTCAAAAAGCATGGTATTGTCTTCATCCAAGCTACCAGCTTCATAGAAGTCACAAATATAGCTTCATAAAAGTCATAGAGATATATATTCGGTCAACTTTAGGCGCAGGTCATAGCCAAGAGTCAACAACTGAATTCACCCCTTGCATACTTATTTTTCAAATACTCAAAGTGATATTTAGAAATCATATATCATTTACATTTGTGAGATCATACCAGTTCTGAAATTGTACTCAGCTTATTATTGTATCTCTGCATATTTGAAGAAAAACATTTTATTCTTAACATTAATCTCTTTTATTTAATCAAATGTTAGTTTTTCTTCATTACATATACATTAAATTTTATTTAAGCACCAGATTATAAATTACACTCTTACCATCAATTTGTTTATTAGTCTATTAACTCATTTACACATACTCTTTACAATTTTATTTGCTGGGCCTATGAAAAATTGAGATCGAGTTATCGATTAGAAATTATTAGTTACCAATAAAATTAATACGTAGTATCTTTTGTTCTCTTTAATGTTTCTCCATATTCTTATAAATATACACATTTGTTATTTTTTAATCATAATACCAAGTCAGCCTACTTATTTTCAATTGAGACCAACTATATTCAACAGCAATGTTTTCATAACCGGATCAGAAGGCGAACCGGTCTCCTTACTGGTTACTGGTCGGATCGGTCGGACCGGATTTTAGAACCGGATGACATCATAAATAATTATATATATATATTGGAGAGTTTGTCACATGATGATGCTATGTCTTTACTTGCCCGACATGCATTGGATGTTGATAATTTTGATTCACATACCGATCTGAAATCTTATGGTGAAGGTATTGTGAAAAAGTGTGGGCATTTGCCTTTAGCTTTGAAAGTGGTTGGAAGGCTACTAAAGATGAATATAAATCAACAATATTGGGAGCACGTGCTAATGAGCAAGATATGGCAAATCGATGATAGTATTGTTCCGGCCCTTAGGCTAAGCTACCTAGATCTTTCAGCATGTTTGAAACAATTGTTTGCATATTGTTCCTTTTTCCCAAAGGACTTTTTGTTTGACAAGAAGGAGTTGGTTCTGTTGTGGGTGGCAGAAGGTTTCATTAAAAATTCAACGGGAAGCGAATCAACCAAAGAATCCTTGGGCTATGAATATTTTGAAGAGCTCTTATCGAGGTCATTTTTTCAGCATGCACCAAATGACGAATCATTGTTTGTGATGCACGATCTCTTGAATGACTTGGCCACATTTGTTGCCGAAGATTTTTTTCTCAGGTTGAATGACCATAAGACGGAAACTCTGGAAAAGTACCGACATATGTCATTTATTCGTGAGGAATTTGTTGGTTATGAGAAGTTCGAGAAAATTAAAAGAGCCAGGAGTTTGAGAACGTTTTTGGCAGTGTCGGTTGGGGTGAAAGGAAGTTTTGATTGCTTCTACTTATCGAATAAGATTTTGGTTGACTTACTTCCCGCGTTACCACTGCTGAGGGTTCTTTCCTTAAACGACTTTCAGATAAGTGAGGTACCGGAGTGTGTTGGTCGTTTGAAGCACTTGAGGTATCTTAACTTATCGCAAACCAATATCAAAGAACTACCAGAAAATGTGGGCAATCTTTATAACTTACAATCACTGATTGTTTTTGGTTGTCATAAATTATGTAAGTTGCCCAAGAGCTTTTCAAAGCTTAAAAATTTGCAACATTTTGACATCGGTGATACTCCATTATTGAATCAGATGCCCTCTGGAATTGGTGAGTTGAATAGCCTACAAACGCTTAGCAAGATCATCATTGAAGGAAATGATGGTTTTACAATAATCGAGCTCAAAGAGTTAAAGAATCTCGAGGGGAAGATTTGCATCGAGGGGTTGGAAAAAGTGAAAGATGCAAGGCATGCACGAGACGCAAGCTTATCAACGAAAAGTCTTACTGAGGTAGAGTTGGTATGGGATGATGTATCTAATAATTCCCGAAATGAAGAACTTGAAAATGAGGTCCTTCATGAATTGAAGCCTTGTAATGATGCTTTGAAGAAATTGAAGATCGCATCATACTTGGGAACAAGGTTTCCAGACTGGGTTGGTGATCCCTCATTTCACAAGTTGGTCAATGTTTTGATAAGTGACTGTAGAAACTGTAAGTCTTGCCAGCACTAGGCTACAATGGGGGGTATGGTCTACGTGTAACGGGGTTGCTGATGTAGTGTTTCCATGCCTTGTAAGTATTGTCGTGTAGCTTCGTCAGTCACTGCGTTGGTGATAGAGAATATTGCAGGGCTTAGTGATGAGGTATGGAGAGGTGTTATAAAGAATGTCGGGGCGGTCGAAAGTCTATGGGTCGAGCGTTGTAATGAAATAAGATACATGTGGGAATCAGAGGAAGAGGCGAGTAAGGTTCTTGTGAACTTAAGGCAATTGACAGTAAATTGGTGAGATTAGGAGAGAAAGAGGAGGATATGCAGTTGTCCAGGTAGCATTGAGACATTGGAAATTATTGAATGTAGTTCAATTACAAGTGTCCCTACCACGGCCCCTACCACGGCCTCTACCACGGCCTCTACCACGGCCTCTACCTCCCTGTACTTCCGGTTGAGCTTCCGGTTGAGGCTCTTCTTCTTCAGTCCTATAGTTTGTTCGGACTCTTCTTGGTCTTTCCATTTCTATAAAACAAGTGACACGTTGACCCGAGAGTTAGTCTCAAAAGCTCACATGTTAGCCACACAAGTAGTCAATGCTCTCATACCGGTATCACATACTCATTTCATAATATTATGCTAAGGCAACAGTGTTAGGATCATAAGGGGTTTTCACATATCATAACATCACGTTGCATTTATTGCCATATTTTATCATTAAATTAAGTACTCATGTTCATTTCATCATGTAACTAAACAACTAACACGAATGATTCAAAGTATAATCCGAATTCGATATGCTCCCTAGTTATTGACCGGGTATGTATACAAGGTGTACCAACGGCTAACCTTCCACCCAATCAACTTCCATTAAGCATATCGGTTCCTTATTATACTTTAAGCCACACGTGCGCAATCCACGATGTCATGAACTTGCTATAATATCGGGTAACCATAAAAGAGTTGATCGGGTTCTTTTAGGGTTGCCTCAATATTATACTAAGTTAATGGCATCCCTTCATTTTGCCCTAACTCGTCACATTAGCTTCAACAAATAACAACAACAATCATAGTAACCATAATCATCACGTTGAATTCAAGCTATCACACAAATGGTCTTAACTACGAACTCACACGGGGATTCACAAAATTCATATTGCACACGAATTTCCTAACCATGCATGCTATATGAAGAGTTTTAACTTAAGCCGTAGTCTAGGTCAAACCGCCTAATTCTCTACGACCACGCATGGGCCACCATTCTGTAACACCCCAAGCCGGAGCTCGAAATGTCACGGAAAACACATAGCACCCGGTGGAATTACAATAGAACTATCTAAATGCAATTATAGATTCGGTGAATCCAGAACATAGCGAAACAAGTAACAAAATACAACAAGAACAAATAGCCATCAAAGTCTACATAACAACATCCAGAGGTGACGAACAAATCCTAAGTATAATGCAAAAGACAGGCTAATGAATCCTTGATCCATGAGGTCCAAGTCCGGGTTAGACAGCAAGCAAGCAACTAAACTCCACGTCCTGGGAGTACCTGATTACCTGAAAAGTGTACTAAGCATAGTCAACACAAGGTTGGTGAGTTCGTAGCAATGGTCCATAAAGAACCATCAACAATAAACACAATATACGAATAGAGGCTAGGCATGACATACAGCGAGCCTCTAAGCAACACAATATCGTCCAGCAACAGGATTACCCAAGAGAAATGAGAGAGTAATGAGGATGCACAAATGATGTATGTAACAATGTATGTGCCAAATGCATGAATAAGCAAACATGCCTATCCTATGCGTGAACGCCGGTCACCAATGCAACGATACCCTTCTGTCATCACAATGAACAAGGCTGTATCTCAAAATCATCGAGATATATATGTCTATATACTCGGGGTCATGACTACATCCAAAATGGGTGCATACATCTATGCACCAGGATGCCGGCAAATCCCCTGCCGAGGGTCCAACAGTAATGTATGCAATGCTTACAAACAAATGTAAATGCATAAATCATGAACCAACAATCAATAGACAATGAACCTGTGCCAACAGTCAATAGACAATGAACCTGTGCCAACAGTCAATATTCGTCAAACATAACCCAGAAATCAATGTATGATAACCAAAAGTCAACGATCAATAATCAACCAAACATGAGCCACTAATCACAATGTAACCCAACTATACGTACATATACTTCAGAGGGTTCTACTTTCTTCAAGTCCCAGATGCTTATGTATAGGGTCACCCGCAGCCTTCCCACCACATCTAAAACCCAAGGAAGGCATAACCGACTTCCATGTATGTACGTCTATCCTAAAGTATAAGTAATACTTAACTAAAACATAAACCAAGTCAAACAAACGAAATGAACGCCACATCAATCCAACAACTAGAACAATCAACCAATCAATCAACGAATGCAAGTAACACGCAAGTTTACACTTTTCAGCCCGAATCTCAAGCGAGTAGGGAGATACGAAACTCACCTCGATTGGTTATGAAAGCTAAGATTGATATAAAGTTAAGTTATCTTCGAACAATGTTCACTCCACGTCCAACACCTAAATATCGATCATATACATTCGCGTCAACATACATAAACACATATACGCAATTATTGAAAACACGGCAAAACCCTAATTAGGGTTCCAAAGTGTTTCACGACGTTAAATGACTTCTACGACTCTTAATCAAAGGTATATAAGATAAGAAGTGAATTAGATTAAGACTCGGCGCGTAAAACGGTCTAGAAGGTCAAACTAGGTCAAACAATGAACATTCCAGAAAACAACGGCCGTAACTTACGGCCAACAGGGGCGTAAGTTACGGTGGTCAAAATACAACGGGCGTAAGGTACGGGCACAAGGGGGCGTAAGCTACGCTGGGCAAACTTGACTGGGCGTAAGGTACGGTGAATAGGGGCGTAACCTACGGTCCTCTAGAAAGTTCACTTTTGGCGTCTGGAGTGGCGTAAACAGAGACTTTTTGGGCGTAAAGTAAAGCTTAGGCGTAAGCTACGGCCATCCTAGGCGTAACCTACGCCCAAACAAAATAGACCTGGCGTAACCTACGCCTGGGAGGGGCGTAAGTTACGCCCAATACTGGGCAGCTCAAGAACAGCAGCACCAGCAGCTGCAAGTCCGACCCAAAAACCCCCAAAAACAACCCAAAACGATTTGTAAGCGTTTGTAACATAATTTGAAGCATCTTTAAGCATTGTTACACATAACCACACTTAACCCATACCATAAATCCGCCCATTAACATCAAAATCATACCGAATCGCCCCAACCCTAAACCAAACCCTAATTACACTAAATCGCCTTTTGACTCAATTCAAGACTTGCAATAGCACCAAATCAACTAGAAACATATAAACAAGCATAAATGGAAGTAAATGGGATGATTTAGACTTACCAAAACTCTTCCTAGTGCTCCAATCCGAATTTAGGTCAAAATGGGTAAAAACCTAGCACTATGACTTTGATTCTTCGATATGGTGACAAAGAGATGAAGACGGTGATGATTCTCGAGTTAACTAGTTCCAAAACGCCAAATGATGCTAGAGAAATGAAGAGAGGAGATGTTTGGTCTTGCTTTTTACTTAGAGAGAAAAGAGAAAGAAAGAAAAGAGAAAGAAAGAAAAGAGAAGATAGAAAAATGAGAGGGGAAGGGAAGGATAAGGGGGGAAATGGGTCATTGGGGGCTGGTGGGTCATGGACTACCCACGGGCCGACCCGTTTCTCCCACAAGCCATATAAACAATCATTTACACTACCAAACGCCAACGACATATTAACGACTCGACTAACATACCACTTAGTCATAAAATCATAAATGGGCCCGAATTACTTCCTTCAATAAGTTTGTTAGTCAAATTACACAAAATTCAACGGGTCAAAATTCGCGGATGTTACAAATCCAAATTGTACGATGATATATGTAAAAATTGTATAATAAAATGGAAAAAGTGTAATTCTTTACTAGAGCGACCTCATAATCAACCTATATAAGCCATTATAGCAATCTTTTCCTTCCTTACTGACAACCATCTCAAGAACTTCGCGATCTAATGCAGTAGAGGTATGCGATGGAAAACGTTACAAACATAATTGATGTGAGGAAAGAGGATCCGTTAGAGCAACTGGAAAGCGTATTCTTCTATCTGACATTATATTCATTGATTATATTCGTTAAACAATTGATCCCTCATTGTTTTTTCTCATTCACCACATTATATTCATTGATTGCTAAATGCTCTACAAAACATATACAGGGCCCGAGTAAATAAGATACATAATACATGTGTTTTAAAAAAGTACGTAATGATTAATTATAATAGATCAATGTTAGAATCTTTATAAATAATATAAATAAATGTAAAAGGCTTAAAAATATATAAATTTAAGGAATCACATGTAAATGGTAACAAACAAATAAAAGAAATATTTATATTCATGTCAAGATTGTTAAATTAAATCTTTTAGTTCTGAAATTGTACTCAGCTTATTATTGTATCTCTGCATATTTGAAGAAAAACATTTTATTCTTAACATTAATCTCTTTTATTTAATCAAATGTTAGTTTTTCTTCATTACATATACATTAAATTTTATTTAAGCACCAGATTATAAATTACACTCTTACCATCAATTAGAAAAAAGTTAGATTGACAAACAATTTATAAACAAATATTTATTCAGATGACAATAAAATTAATATGAATTTTCTTTTCTTCATTTAACGCTTAGACCATTCCCATCGATACAAAGTTAGTTCGTTCGGTTGTGTATAGTGGGAGTCTTTTGATGGGCCCAATCCAAAATTCAAGCGACTTGTTTGGTCAGCCAAACAATGTTTGGTCCTTTTTTTAATATAAAATCTGTTGTATGTAGTGTGAGTGGTATCTTTTAATATTTTATATTTCATATGGTTAGTTATAAATATAAAACATTATAATTGTACCCACATAATGTGATAGTGGTAGCAGCGACACGTGGTAGCAGGCGGCATCGAGTGATGTAGGTAATTGGGTCTAGACTATGTTGTCTTAATCGGATCGAACATCACAACGAAGGTCTAGACTATGTTGTCTTAAGGGTCACACTAGAGATCCTCACCCAAAACGTAGTAAGGAAAACCCCTAATAGTCCGCCCAAAGGCATGACAACATATTAAGGGAAAACCTTGCCTTCTAAGACTTGAATCCGGGTCTCCCCAAATCCAAGCCCTCATGGAGGGACTTCCTTACCAATTGACAATTATTATTATCTCTCTATATAACTAAGAGAGGATATGATTTTTCTTATGTGGCAATCTTATTTAAGTGACAATTAGGATTTTTGCTTATTTGTCGTCTTTTAAATAAAAGTCACCATTTTAAATTGTTATTTATACGTAATACTAATAATATTATTATTTAATACTAAACTAAATTCAATTCAAATAAACGAACCGTATTTATGATAAAAATTTTAGATTTTAGATATATTAACATTATTATTATTAATCCAATAAAAAAAAAGTAATAATCAATATATAAAAAACATCAAGTTTTTTTTTTGTCAAATTGTTAAATAAATAGTTTTTTTAAATTTAAAGTTAAATGATATATATATACACAATCATTTAATCTTACATGGCAATTTTAGTTAGCAAATTGATTTTTTTATATTTAATGTGTACTCATTTTTTTTGTTTATCTAATTACACTCGGTGATTTGGAGTTGCCCAAAGTTAAAAGATCTACCAGAGAAGCTGTTGCCTTCACTCTTGAGTTTAGAAATTGAGGGATGCCCAAAACTGAATTTAGAAAAGACGAGTAAAGGAAGGTTCTTCAACAACAACTACTGGCCCAAAATCTCTCACATCCCCTGCATCAAGATAGACAGGCAATTACAAAATTAGTAAGAATTTGATCCTTTTTCTTTCTTTCTTTTTTTATGGAAGCAATTACTTTTTTTATTAGGATGTTAGCTAATTAAATTTGAATTTTATCTGCCTCTCTTCTTCTGATTCGTATATGTTTATTGCACTCTAAGTGTTTGACAAAATGCCTCGATACATTTTTGTAAATTCATATTTGTCACAACTACACTTTTTTTGACTTGCTTGCTGTTCTGTTTGAAATCATTTGTTAAACATGCTGAGAAATTAAGTACTTAAAATTTAGTTTTCCCGTTAAATCATTTTAGTCAAAAGAAGTTTGATTGTTTTCATAAATTGGCAAGTTAGTTTACCCATCCGATCGGCCATTTTGCCACCTCTACTTTAAACTCCTCCACCTCACTCTCAAAAACTTATACTTGTCTTTAGGATAACAAGGAAGAGATAGCTGCAGATTCATGGGAAAAACGGATAGCTTATGTGCTTTGCAACCATGATAAGGGTCATATATTCCATGCTTTACAGTTTGCAACTTCATAGATATGACAAAGAAGTGTCTTGCCACTGCCACGTGGCTCGTATACATGCTTTACAATTTGCCTGACACAAGTGTTAGAGAAGTTGCTCGTAAGGATTTGCTTGATCAATTCATATACATTCTACAATCATCTAAAATCTTGAGCAAAAGTCGGCTGTTGCTCTGAGAAGCTTCATCAGTGATCCAGGTAAAATCAAATTTTTCCTTACAATCCAGTTTTGACCAAATCACTTATGAATGAGTGAACTCGGGTCAGGATTGAAATTACTTAAAAGTGTATTTTTAATGCATAAAACCTGCTAAATTTTTTTATAAAAATAAAAGCATTATTATTGACATTACAGAACTTTTGTAATCATAGTAAACACGCTAATTATTTCTAACATAAGTTACAAAAACTTGGTTAAGAAGTGTTTTGGTTCAAAGAAGTCCCAATCTGACCCAAACACAATTGTTTTGGCCCCTTCTCCTAACCATAAACCAGCCCATTTTGTCACATCTAAGTAGTATCTCACATTCTGTAACACCCCAAGCCAAGGCTCAGAATATCACGGAAATCATATAGCACAAGGTGGAATTAATGTAGAACATGAACTAAATGCAAATAAAGGATTCGGTGAATCCATACAATAAAAGAACAAGTATCACAATACAACAGGAGCAAGAAACCATCAATATTACAAACGACATCAAAAGAAGGCTATCAATCCTAAATACTATGCAACATAAGGCAAATGGATCCTTGATCCATATAAGTCCAGTCCGGGTTCAACAGCAAGCAAACAAATCAAACTCCACGTCCTGGATAACCTGGTTACCTGAAAAGTGTACTAAGCATAGTCAACACAAGGTTGGTGAGTTCGTAGTAATGGTCCACAAGGAACCATAAACAATAATCATAATGTACAAGTAGAGGCTAGACGTGACTTACAGTGAGCCTCTAAGTAACACAACAATATCCAATCAACAAAATTTCATAAGTACGTAAATGCGTGTAAATGAATGCTCAATGATATGAATATCAAATGCAAGTACCAAATGCATAAATAAGTCAACATGCCTATCTTATGCGTGAACGCCAGTCACCAATGCAACGATACCCTTCTGTCATCACAATAAACAAGGCTGTATCTCAAAATCATCGAGATATATATGTCTATATACTCGGAGTCAGGCACTACATCCAAAATGGGTGCATACATCTATGCACCAGGATGTCGGCAATCCCCTGCCGAGGGTTATCAACGATGTATGCAATGCTTACAATCAAATGTAAATGCATAAATCATAAACCAACAATCAATATATCAATAAACACAAAAGCATAATCAACCTCAAACACAAGTCTATCGTACAACAAATCAATGTTCATCCAACATAAGCCATTATCAACATTCATCCAACATAAGCCAACTATCAACATTCCTCAAACATAAGCCAACTATCACATTCATCAACCATAAGCCTACTATCAACATTCATCAATCATAAGCCAACTATCAACATTCCTCAAACATAAGCCAACTATCAACATTCCTCAAACATAAGCCAACTATCAACATTCCTCAAACATAAGCCAACTATCAACATTCCTCAAACATAAGCCAACTATCAACATTCCTCAAACATAAGCCAACTATCAACATTCCTCAACATAAGCCAACTATCAACATTCCTCAAACATAAGCCAACTATCAACATTCCTCAAACATAAGCCAACTATCAACATTCCTCAAACATAAGCCAACTATCAACATTCCTCAACATAAGCCAACTATCAACATTCCTCAAACATAAGCCAACTATCAACATTCCTCAAACATAAGCCAACTATCAACATTCCTCAAACATAAGCCAACTATCAACATTCCTCAACATAAGCCAACTATCAACATTCCTCAACATAAGCCAACTATCAACATTCCTCAAACATAAGCCAACTATCAACATTCCTCAAACATAAGCCAACTATCAACATTCCTCAAACATAAGCCAACTATCAACATTCCTCAAACATAAGCCAACTATCAACATTCCATCAAACATAAGCCAACTATCAACATTCCTCAACATAAGCCAACTATCAACATTCCTCAACATAAGCCAACTATCAACATTCCTCAAACATAAGCCAACTATCAACATTCCTCAAACATAAGCCAACTATCAACATTCCTCAAACATAAGCCAACTATCAACATTCCTCAAACATAAGCCAACTATCAACACTAAAACATAACCCAAGTCAATCAAACGAAAAGAACCGTCACATCAATCCAACAATCAAGTCAAACAATCAATATATCAATAAACACAAAAGCATAATCAACCTCAAACACAAGTCTATCGTACAACAAATCATACGACTCTACAATGCACGTCATGTTCTATCTTAATCACAATATGTAACCAAAGTTTACCGCATAATCAACAAATCACTCAAACAATGAAGCACGTATGTTTACACTTTTCAGCCCGAATCTCTATTGAGTAGGGAACTACGGAACTCACCTTGGCTTCCAAGCTACGATTACGAGTTAAAAAGGAGTTATAAATGCTCAACAACCGCTACGAGTCCGCAACCTAGCAATAAATATCATATTATCATCAAAGTCAACTTCTATAATCCTAAACAAGTTGGTTTAGTAAGATTAGGGTCGAGTCACAACTCTTAGACGTCTAACCGCTTTCCCGCGTAAGAACAAGACACATTCGACTAGACATTTTTGAAAATGGAGAAAGATTCATGAAAAATGAATGTTACCAAAAGAAAGTAGACTCTTATACGATTCCAACGATAGGTCATATGACTCGATTGGACTTACGGATCAAAAGTTATAAGCGTTTGAAGTTGACGAAGAATCGCTTGACCAGTAACTTTTCACTGCGCCGCAGTGGGATCTGGCACCTCCCACTGCGCCGCAGTGAGCCCTTTCTGCAGCCAAACAGCATCAGGAACGATCCTAAACGACCCAAAACACCTCCAAACACCATTTTAGTCCTAGGGATCGACCAAAAGACCTTTCCAACTCGATTTTGAGCATAACTAAGTATCAATAAACATAAATACACATAACCCAATCCACCATTTCGACCAAAACATCAAAATCATCACTAAATCATTCAAACCCTAATTAAAACCCTAATTAACCCTAATCGCGTTTTGACCCGATTCGTGACCCGAATTTACTTGTAATCAACTAGAAGCAAGTTAATAAACATAAAATGATGATTAAGGGATGAGTTTCACTTACTAATTCTTCTTCCAAAAGCTTTACCCAAATTTGACCCAAAAGAGGATGTTCTTGCACTTTTTGATGACCCAAATCTTGATATGATGCAAAGGAGATGAAATAGATGATGTTTCTAGCACTAATCTAACTTGAAACCATAATCTTGGTGTAAGAATCTTAGAGAGAGAGAGAGAAAGACATTTGTGTGTGTGTGCTTTGTTCTTGAAGAAGAAAGAAAGAAAGAAAGAAAAGATAAGGTAAGAGAAGGAATGGGTGGGTGTGAGGATGGGTTGGAAGGGGGCCGGCCTAGACACCAAAAGGGTAGGCTCCCACTCCGCTAAATTCGACAAATAACTAAACGTTAACCCCTTTAAATGCCAAAACGACTCACAACCATACTTTAACTTAACGTTTCGCTAAAACTCGCTTATTCTCCCAAGCTTCTACCTTGATTTACAAAAGTCATTTACATTTAGTTGAATTTAAATTGTAAGCATCGATTAGCACGACTAATGAACTCGATTAGCGCATAAGTCCCAAATTGCACGACAAATTGACCTATATGTACACATTGCACTTAAATGAACCCCAAAAGACTTTAATTTATATTACTAACTAAATTGTTAGCCAAATGGCACAAATAGTCAACGGGTCAAAAGTCACGGTTGTTACATGGTGACTACGCTAAATGCATGTACAAAACCTTGAAAAGCTTAAGGTCCACTAATAAGCAGCCATTTTGATGGAACCATTAATGTACTTGATAATCAAGTTAATCTAATACTCTATTTCTATTGTTTATCAAGAAAATAATCGTTTTTTTCTTCTATTAATCAACAGATATGGGTAATCAAACATGAAGAATTTCACTGTATTCGAGTTCATGATGTTAAAGAGGCAGTCCATGGGTTGACAGCTGATGCAAATAATGCATATTTTTTCTCTTAAGGTGCTGGAGTTAAGGTTAGATCTCTAGTCAACATTTAGAAAGTCGAATAAACAAAAATGAAATAACAAAGTGCTTACTAAATAGCATTTTCATAGGCTTATGGAGTTATGGGTGATCTGGAGTAATCAAGAGCATCAACATCAAACAAACCGTCAAGAGCACTGCCTTGATCGGAAATAAGCTATTTTGCGGATGCAGTGGTTTCAGTATACAGGTGAGTGTTATACATAGCAGTGCAAAATTGTCAGTTGACCCGCGTCAGGGAGGTTGAGGTTAAAAGATGTGATTTTTGGTAGGGGACCACGGGTCAATATGCTCCTTGTCAGCTTGATCTGAAACATCAAACATTGACAAAACTGAATAATATAGATGGTATAAGAAACTATTTTCACATATTTTCACGTTTCTGTGAAAACATTTTTGGAAGTCGATTTGCGAAATTATACAACGACGACGTTTTACTTAGGAGCAAGGAAATTGTTGGGTAAATAATCAATAAATTCGATATTTATTCAAGACAATCTTTTATTTGATCTCAAATCGCGTCAGCCAACAAAAGCTAGCTAAATGGGAATAAGCAAAGTGATGTGAAACTTGCCTTAAGAGTACTATCAATGCATACAACATCTTTCATAGTTTCATTGCTTTTTTTTAAAGAAAATGTATACTATTTTCGTCCATGAATCAAACTCTTGAAAGTTCAGTTCCTTGGGGGCTATTGACGAACCAAAAAAAAAAAAAAAAACTATATAAAACTTAAAAGTCTTTAATGCACCTCAAGTGAGTGCATCAAGGATCTGGGCAGGGACATAAGATCCCTTCCACAGTGATCCGCCCACCCTATACAATATTTGTCTCAAAATTCCAGTGCTAAACAATGTACATAACCAAGATGAAAAACTTGTCATGTTGATTTCAGACTTGGGATTTAGATTGAAGATAACTGAGAAGAAAGACGATAGATGATTCGACGTGGATTTGGACTTGGTTAAACGACGAAACCCAAATACATCATCTAGCTAAATTTGTGAAACTAGGTGTTCCTAGCTACTTGTGTACTTGTAATACCAGGAAACAACATTCTTTTACTTGTGTATCTAGCTTTGATTATTTTCAAATTGTGTAAATTTGTGATGATATATGTGAAATATTAATTTGAATTAACAAAATGTAAAAGATAAAATATCCTTTCAATTCAAACTAGGTGGTTCGGCAGCCCGCATTGCAGGGATGCAATTATCGTTTTTTCACGTTTTGTTATTTAAATGCAATACCACAAACACAATATCGTAAATATGTTTACTTCTAAATTTATAATTTTGCAAAACATAATATTTTAAAAAAACTTCCAAAGAAGATATAAAAATACAAATATATTTATTTAAGAGCAGTGACACAACACATTCAAAAGTTGTCACTCCATCTAAGAAAAAGGGCCCGTTTTTTTTAATCATTAAGTGCTTAATGTATTAAGTTGCTAAATGTATAGATAATGTCCATATGTATTAAGTTGCTAAATGTATAGATAATTTCCGTATGTATTAAGTAGAAGATAGGTAATTGACGGTTATTTTTGTTTATTAAGTAAAAAAATATATGAAATTTGACTTAATTATTAAGTTCTTAACTATTAAAGAAACGGTGCCAAAATTTGTTTAATATTTAGTATGTAAGTGTATATGGTATTGCGGTCTTTTTACAAGGTATGGCAGGTGACAAAATACGGACACACCATCATATTTATAACTAGATTATATTCCCGCGTAATACGTGAGCAATACTTATAATTCTACTAAAATGTTAATATGTGATAAACTAATATTTTGACAAATATAAATAAGAGATGTTAAAATGACAATGATATCAATTTTAAATAAGTTATGTTGAAACGAACGAATCTGTTACTAAATATTCTGGCAAGGCACCCTAGTAAGAGAAAATTACGTCAAATGACTTAGGCTAATTTGCTACACAGTCCAAGAAAAAAATAGTTACAACGTGTGCTAATCCAAAGAAACGAAACAGATACAATATAAAATAGGTTCATTTGGTGCATTGTTATCCCAAAACTGTACATTGTTGCGCTGTTTCTACAATGACGACCACCAAGTAAATAATCGTATAAAATACAATTTTACTAACTAATTTTTAACCAATTAAAATATTTGTTTGAAATGTTATTAATATTATAAACTAAAGTCAGTCACGACATTTACATAGTTTTTAATTTAATAACTATTTAGATTTAGTTTTGTCAACTGATAATATTCATATATTTAAGACCATCTATCTGGTGCATTACACAGACACAATCCAACTTGATTTATAAACACAATTTACGATTAAAAAAAATTCGGGTGATTTAAAAAAGATATTGTAATTAACACCCTGTGCTAGGCTCGAAATGCCACTGAAAGGATATAGCGTATGCATGGAATTATCGTAGAATAAGACTAAATGATTAAAAGGGATCCGGTGAATCCAAACATCAAATATAAAGTACAAAATGCACACGGAGCAAGTAACCATCAACGCTACAAAAGACAATCAAAAGATGGCTATCGATCCTAAGCACAAAGTGAAGCAATGGGCAAATGAATCCTTGATCCACATAAGTCCAAGCCCGAGTCCAACATAAGCAACAATCAAACTTCACGTCCAAGATTCGCTTGATTACCTGAAAAGTGTACTAAACAAGGTCAACACTAGGTTGGTGAGTTCGTAGTAATGGTTCACAAGGAACCATCTAAGTTACAATATGTGTAAAGCGTAAGCGAGTCATAATATGTACAAAGTGTAAGTAAATCATAACTTACGGGAAACCATCGCGTCACACATGAATGTAAAGAGGGTTACTCATGGCGTAACTGTAACACCCCAACAAGGCGGAAACATAGGGCATTAATAGAAAGTTCAGCATAACATGGAAATTAAGTAGAGAAAGCTAAATGCATTCAAGGATTGAGCAATCCATACATAATTCAAGTACAAATACAAGTCACGGATCAAATAATGCACAAGGAGCACAACACCATCAACAGTTTACAAAAAATAGATCAAATGATGGTTAACGATCCTAGGCATAACCCATAAACGGGAGCAATGAATCACGGATCCACAAAAGTCCAAGCTCAATCCTATCACATGCGATGCAATCATCCATCACGTCTTTGATTCACTTGATTACCTGAAAAGTGTACTAAAAAGCGTCAACATAAAGTTGGTGAGTTCGTAGGTTTTGACTATAAGAAACAAGTGTCGGGATAACAACCGTTTAACCTTGAAACCTTGATTTGGATCGATAAACGATCACACAACCTTGAAACCTTGATTGGTTCATTAAATGATCTCATAATTGGGATCGTTAAACGATCACCAAGCCTTGAAACCTTGATTGGACCATTTAATGAACCCCATAACCTTGATACGAACATATACAATCATACAACCTTGATTCACAATTCGACGACACATAACCTTGATAAACTAGCCAAACAAACATACAATCCTTGATACACAATTCAAACGAGCATATAACTTTGATAAACTAGCCAAGACATCATACAACCTTGATTCACATTTCAAACAAGCATATAACCTTGATAAACTAGCCAAGACATCATACAACCTTGATTTACATTTCAAACAAGCATATAACCTTGATAAACTAGCCAAGACATCATACAACCTTGATTCACATTTCAAACAAACGTATAACCTTGATAAACTTTCATAACAAACACATAACGATCAAACGAAACCATGAACCACGATGTACACTTTTCACCCCAAAATCATATAGAGAAAAGGGGCTACGAACTCACCTTAGTTCAGCTCCGACGAGTTAATATCGATCTACAAGCGTCAATTGATAGCCACACGCTCACAACCTATCATTACACATTTACAATACACAATGTGTCACCAATTTAATTCTAGTAGGGACATCTAAACCTTGAACAATGATTACAATTTGAATACATTACTTAGGAGAGTAGGAGGAAGGTTCATTTGAAGGTTTGATGCGACCCAAGGACCTTAGAAGTTAAGCTAGAACGAAAATCTGAAAAGTGACTCAAGGGAAGGGGCGTAAGCTACGCCACTAGGAGGCGTAACCTACGCTGGTTCACAATTGGGTGGGCATAACTTACGGCCAAAGATGGCGTAACCTACGGTGGCTTGCATCTATCAGTTTTGGCGTCTGGCTAGCGTAAGGTGGGCATAAACAGAAGGCAAAATGGAAATGAGAGATGGAGAGGGGCGTAGGCTACGCCCCAGGGGGCGTACCTTACGCCAGGTCTGCACCCAAAACTCCCTGCACAACACCTTGAAGCTAAATACGACCCAAACAAGACCTAAACCTAATTTTTGACTCACAAATCGACCAAAGGAGGGTTTGAGCTCATTATTATGCATAAACCAACCGAATTTAGTATAAACAAACATGATTCAAGCCATGAATCCATTCCATAACCCAAGAATCAAACAAAATTCTCTTTTGACCCATTTCAAAACTCAAAAACCCTAATTGACTTAGAAATCGGTTTTGGAGGGTTCTAAGACTCGATTGAAGTATAAAGGACATATTTAGGCATTAACAAACATAACCCACATTACAATTCTATCCCAAAACATAAATCAAGCTTTTAATTGCATTATTGACCCACTTGGTAACTTGAAACCCTAATTTGACTTTATCTTGATCTTTAACCCGAATTTGACCTAGATTCTTTGTTGTTTGATTTAATGATATGCTTATAAACACAAAATGATGAATTTAAGATAGATTCAACTCACCAAAAGCTTCACCTAAATGTTGAGTCCGAAATTGATCCGAATTGAATGAATCCTTGCACTTACAAACCCAAATTTTTGATATGTTGGAGGAATGGAATGATGATGATGATGAAAACCCCTAACAAATTCTAGCTTGAAACAATTAATATGGTGAATTAATTTAGAGTGAGAGTTGAAAGAAAGTGTAAGAATTCTTGCATTCAAGAAGAGAGAGAGAGAAAAGGTGAATGATTGGTTGGATAGGGTGGTGGTGGTGTAAGGGATAAGGTTGGGTTGGGTAAATGGGTAAGGTCATGGGTTTGGGCATGGTAAACCCATGGATAGTCCTTACACAATACTAACTACATTCTTACCATAAATAACCTTGAACATTTCATTAATCAACCAACTAAAACTACCAAACAACCTTGACTAGCCCATGAATATAATTTACTCATACAATCATTAATTCACACGAACACCTTGAACACGATTTTATCACAAGCAACTCGATCACATAACACTTAATTAATACCAATTAAGTCGAAAGTACATAAAATTAACGGGTCAACTAAAGTCAAATTTCACGAATGTTACAGTAACCTAGCCACGTATTAGTATTCGTACAAGTGTCTAATCACAATAGTTAGAGAAAGCATAATATGTGTGTCCAAACAATAAGACGTCAAATAATGTATCATAAGTGTACCACGACAACAACAAAAACCACCACAACCACAATGTTCTCAAGTATGAAATACTTGGTAGTACGTCGTATGTATGCAAATGTCATGATGAATATCATATGTGAGTCAACCGCGTCACCAATGCAACAAATAGTGTATGCTTGCGAGTGTACCGCACAAATAAAGTATGCTTGCGAGTGTACCGCACAAATAGAGTATGCTTGCGAGTGTACCGCACAAATAAAGTATGCTTGCGAGTGTACCGCACAAATAAAGTATGCTTGCGAGTGTACCGCACAAATAAAGTATGCTTGCGAGTGTACCGCACAAATAGAGTATGCTTGCGAGTGTACCGCACAAATAAAGTATGCTTGCGAGTGTACCGCACAAATAAAGTATGCTTGCGAGTGTACCGCACAAATAAAGTATGCTTGCGAGTGTACCGCACAAATAAAGTATGCTTGCGAGTGTACCGCACAAATAAAGTATGCTTGCGAGTGTACCGCACAAATAAAGTATGCTTGCGAGTGTACCGCACAAATAAAGTATGCTTGCGAGTGTACCGTACAAATAGAGTATGCTTGCGAGTGTACCGCACAAATAGAGTATGCTTGCGAGTGTACCGCACAAATAAAGTATGCTTGCGAGTGTACCGCACAAATAAAGTATGCTTGCGAGTGTACCGCACAAATAGAGTATGCTTGCGAGTGTACCGCACAAATAAAGTATGCTTGCGAGTGTACCGCACAAATAAAGTATGCTTGCGAGTGTACCGCACAAATAGAGTATGCTTGCGAGTGTACCGCACAAATAAAGTATGCTTGCGAGTGTACCGCACAAATAAAGTATGCTTGCGAGTGTACCGCACAAATAGAGTATGCTTGCGAGTGTACCGCACAAATAAAGTATGCTTGCGAGTGTACCGCACAAATAAAGTATGCTTGCGAGTGTACCGCACAAATAGAGTATGCTTGCGAGTGTACCGCACAAATAAAGTATGCTTGCGAGTGTACCGCACAAATAAAGTATGCTTGCGAGTGTACCGCACAAATAAAGTATGCTTGCGAGTGTACCGCACAAATAAAGTATGCTTGCGAGTGTACCGCACAAATAAAGTATGCTTGCGAGTGTACCGTACAAATAGAGTATGCTTGCGAGTGTACCGCACAAATAGAGTATGCTTGCGAGTGTACCGCACAAATAAAGTATGCTTGCGAGTGTACCGCACAAATAAAGTATGCTTGCGAGTGTACCGCACAAATAGAGTATGCTTGCGAGTGTACCGCACAAATAAAGTATGCTTGCGAGTGTACCGCACAAATAAAGTATGCTTGCGAGTGTACCGCACAAATAAAGTATGCTTGCGAGTGTACCGCACAAATAAAGTATGCTTGCGAGTGTACCGCACAAATAAAGTATGCTTGCGAGTGTACCGCACAAATAAAGTATGCTTGCGAGTGTACCGCACAAATAAAGTATGCTTGCGAGTGTACCGCACAAATAAAGTATGCTTGCGAGTGTACCGCACAAATAAAGTATGCTTGCGAGTGTACCGCACAAATAAAGTATGCTTGCGAGTGTACCGCACAAATAAAGTATGCTTGCGAGTGTACCGCACAAATAAAGTATGCTTGCGAGTGTACCGCACAAATAAAGTATGCTTGCGAGTGTACCGCACAAATAAAGTATGCTTGCGAGTGTACCGCACAAATAAAGTATGCTTGCGAGTGTACCGCACAAATAAAGTATGCTTGCGAGTGTACCGCACAAATAGAGTATGCTTGCGAGTGTACCGCACAAATAAAGTATGCTTGCGAGTGTACCGCACAAATAGAGTATGCTTGCGAGTGTACCGCACAAATAAAGTATGCTTGCGAGTGTACCGCACAAATAGAGTATGCTTGCGAGTGTACCGCACAAATAAAGTATGCTTGCGAGTGTACCGCACAAATAAAGTATGCTTGCGAGTGTACCGCACAAATAAAGTATGCTTGCGAGTGTACCGCACAAATAAAGTATGCTTGCGAGTGTACCGCACAAATAGAGTATGCTTGCGAGTGTACCGCACAAATAAAGTATGCTTGCGAGTGTACCGCACAAATAAAGTATGCTTGCGAGTGTACCGCACAAATAAAGTATGCTTGCGAGTGTACCGCACAAATAGAGTATGCTTGCGAGTGTACCGCACAAATAAAGTATGCTTGCGAGTGTACCGCACAAATAAAGTATGCTTGCGAGTGTACCGCACAAATAGAGTATGCTTGCGAGTGTACCGCACAAATAAAGTATGCTTGCGAGTGTACCGCACAAATAGAGTATGCTTGCGAGTGTACCGCACAAATAGAGTATGCTTGCGAGTGTACCGCACAAATAAAGTATGCTTGCGAGTGTACCGCACAAATAGAGTATGCTTGCGAGTGTACCGCACAAATAGAGTATGCTTGCGAGTGTACCGCACAAATAGAGTATGCTTGCGAGTGTACCGCACAAATAAAGTATGCTTGCGAGTGTACCGCACAAATAGAGTATGCTTGCGAGTGTACCGCACAAATAGAGTATGCTTGCGAGTGTACCGCACAAATAAAGTATGCTTGCGAGTGTACCGCACAAATAAAGTATGCTTGCGAGTGTACCGCACAAATAAAGTATGCTTGCGAGTGTACCGCACAAATAGAGTATGCTTGCGAGTGTACCGCACAAATAAAGTATGCTTGCGAGTGTACCGCACAAATAAAGTATGCTTGCGAGTGTACCGCACAAATAAAGTATGCTTGCGAGTGTACCGCACAAATAAAGTATGCTTGCGAGTGTACCGCACAAATAGAGTATGCTTGCGAGTGTACCGCACAAATAGAGTATGCTTGCGAGTGTACCGCACAAATAGAGTATGCTTGCGAGTGTACCGCACAAATAAAGTATGCTTGCGAGTGTACCGCACAAATAAAGTATGCTTGCGAGTGTACCGCACAAATAAAGTATGCTTGCGAGTGTACCGCACAAATAAAGTATGCTTGCGAGTGTACCGCACAAATAGAGTATGCTTGCGAGTGTACCGCACAAATAAAGTATGCTTGCGAGTGTACCGCACAAATAAAGTATGCTTGCGAGTGTACCGCACAAATAAAGTATGCTTGCGAGTGTACCGCACAAATAGAGTATGCTTGCGAGTGTACCGCACAAATAAAGTATGCTTGCGAGTGTACCGCACAAATAAAGTATGCTTGCGAGTGTACCGCACAAATAAAGTATGCTTGCGAGTGTACCGCACAAATAGAGTATGCTTGCGAGTGTACCGCACAAATAAAGTATGCTTGCGAGTGTACCGTACAAATAGAGTATGCTTGCGAGTGTACCGCACAAATAGAGTATGCTTGCGAGTGTACCGCACAAATAAAGTATGCTTGCGAGTGTACCGCACAAATAGAGTATGCTTGCGAGTGTACCGCACAAATAAAGTATGCTTGCGAGTGTACCGCACAAATAGAGTATGCTTGCGAGTGTACCGCACAAATAGAGTATGCTTGCGAGTGTACCGCACAAATAGAGTATGCTTGCGAGTGTACCGCACAAATAGAGTATGCTTGCGAGTGTACCGCACAAATAGAGTATGCTTGCGAGTGTACCGCACAAATAAAGTATGCTTGCGAGTGTACCGCACAAATAGAGTATGCTTGCGAGTGTACCGCACAAATAGAGTATGGTTGCGAGTGTACCGCACAAATAGAGAAGATCACGCTAAGATAAGTTTATAAGTGATTATCATGCTCCACGCGTCCACAACGTAGTAATATGTACAATACATGCATTATTAATCGAGACGAATCTCTAATTAGGTTTTTAACTATGACTTATAGCTTTGAAAGACTCCCGAGACTCAACATGGTCATTAGAGAGGTCATATAATAGTTTGGAATCAAATTGAAGTCGCCCCAAGGTCGCCCCGTTCTCAATCAAAAGTTATACGTTTATATAGTTTATGTCAATGTCTTGTATTAGGTTCCAAAAATGACTCATGACTTTGAACGAATGTCTTGTGTGGGGCACCAATAAGGTCATCAGAGGACATTCCGGAAAGGTCGGGACGATCCTAGGATGCTAGAACTGAAGCTAGGAAAAATTTACGTGATTAAGGCCCCCAACTGCGCCGCATCTTAAGACTGCGCCGCAGTCTATAGGCAGCGAAATTCACTGCGTCGCAGTGCTCATAGCTGCGTCGCAGCTTGCCCAGATCAGCACCAGCAGCAGCAAGTCGAGCCAAACACACCCAAAACACCCATTTTGACTCCATAGTCGACCAAGGAAGATCTAGGACCCGATTCAAAGCATAATTAAGCATAAATGAACATCAAAATACGTAACCCACTTCAATTCAACAACCCAAAACATCTAAATCTTGTTGAAATTCGGTTTTGACCCATCAAACCCTAATACAAACCCTAATCGACCCATTTGAGCTTTTGACCCGACTTGTGACCCAAAATGCATAAGTCTTACTAGAAACAAGTTTACAAACATAAAATAATTGATTTGGGAGGAGATTGGCTTACAAATCTTGCTTCAAAGTGTTGAACCCGAATTTAACCCGAAATGGTGAATTCTTTGTAACACCCCAACAATGGCGGAATCATGGGATGTCGAGAAATAGCACATATGAGCATGGAAATTACATAGAGCAACACTAAATGGTTTATTGTCAAACATATCAAACATACAATAGTTCAAACCAAGGTAACCTCATAAGGTTTACATGCAAATCACACAACAATATTTTACATAATTTCATAAGTTCATCCCCAAACAAGGGGGCATATGGGTCAGAGACCACATGAATACTAAGTCGCCTTATCTCTAGCATCCAATTATTCCTGATTTCTGAAATTACCCTGATTACCTGAAAAGTGTACTAGCAAGTGTCAACACAAGGTTGGTGAGTTCGTAGGTGTCAAATAACAACATCAATTATGATAATATATCAAGTACTAGTACAATATCATAGAGCAATACAATACTTACAGTAAGCTCTTGTGTTAGGCATATGTTCACACAACAACCATTTATTCAAATACAACAATTAAACAAATATGCCAACAAGTACCAATGATATCAATTCAACCCAATATTATCAACATATATCACACAAGGTTCCCTCCAAAACGGGGTGTGCACATCATCAAATATCGCACAAGGTTCCCTCCAAAACGGGGTGCGTACATCAATATCAACATCATCAACAACATCATTATCAACAATTACAACAAACACAATAACCAAATCAAGGTACTGAGATCAATTCCCATAAACATTCACATAAGCAGTTATCTATATATATATATATATACATATATATAAGTACATATATATAAATACACATATAAAAGTACACTTTTCAGCCCGAATCTCAATTGAGTAGGGAGTTACGAAAACTCACCTTATTCTTGATAATTCAACAGCAAAGTAGAAGAGATTGATGTAGTCAATGATGACGAGTGAGTCAACTGGCCACGTTACGTATTCCCTAATTTCAATGTGAATTGATTTATATTCGTGCTAAATTCCAAATATAGACATACAACTATAAGGTTATCTTTTTAATACGCTTGTCAACGTAATTTACTTCCTGTGTTTTTATAAGTCTTTGAATTTATCTTTAAGTATCATTTCAAGTATTTTCTAAATGAAAACTCATTTATGTTGCAAAAATTTAAAAGGACTAAATTGTCATTCTTGAAACTTGAGGGACTAAATTGTCATTCTTGAAACTTGAGGGACTAAATTGTCATTCTTGAAACTTGAGGGACTAAATTGTCATTCTTGAAACTTGAGGGGTTTAATTTGTCAAATATCAAACTTATAAGGACTGAAAATGACAACTTTGAAACTGTAGGGTAAAGATGTAACTTTCCGTTTGTAATACGTATCCGTAGGATATATACAGTATTCCTCCGATATTTCTAAATCCTTTTGAAGTATTTTTAAATAGTATGTATTATAATTAATACGAAAATGTATTAATTATATAATGAAGAGATACCATGAATGGTGGAGGTGCAACAAATACACTTCATGCCCGGATAATTATACGGAGGGATCTAGTAGGGTGGTAACAACGGGGGCAGGAACTTTAAATCGTTTAATCCAAACCTAGTCCGGCTACAACCCATTATCTCCCCCATCTATATAACAAAAGGTCTGCGATCATGAAGTGCTTTCGTTTAAAGCTTATCAAGGATATTTTCTATCCAAAAACCAGAAAATCGACAATACGAAATAATTCACAGATGATGAATAGTATTAATAGGATATTTACTGTATTTAAATGTAGGTATGTATAAATTGAGTATAAAAGTAAGTTGACAAGCATTTCAATACATAACATATAGTCATATAATCATAAAGCAAAGTATAGTAAGGTTTCATAAAAACACTTACAAGTATGGAGATATTATTAGTTCTAAGATCATAATTTCGACGTACGAAGAACACTACTTCCGATTCAAATGAGATTTGTCCAAGGCTTGGACTTGTTTACTAAATAATTGAAGATTATTCCCAACCCAAATTGGTTATTATAACTAGAACTTTTGAAGATCTTTAGAGAGATTTGTTGATAACAACTTCTCTTGACGATTTTCGGCGCACTTTGAGATCAAAGCGACTTTGCTTATACTAGAACAATCAAGTGTTCTTTGAAACTTGTAACAAGAAGGGGGAAGATGATTTTAGACTTATAGAATGCTAAATTGAGAGAGAATGAAGTTTAAGGTGTAAGTATTTGTGATAACTTAAGTCTAGTATTTATAGTAAAATGTTTTGAAAGATATTTAAAAAAACCATGGGTAAAGTTGATGGTTTTGTAATACCATGGGCAAGGAAAGCTTATGGACGTGTACTTTGAAGGGTATTTTGGTCTTTTCACATTTGACAACTTCCTAGAAGTTTCCTAAACGTCACTAGTTGTTTCGGGATTGTTTACTAGTCGGTTCGGGTTCGTTCCTTTGAGTTTTTAAACAAGATTTTAGGATATGTTTCCGAGAAGTATTTAAGTCTGAATGAAGTAGTTTATTGTAAGATGAAGGCCATATCAAAGTGTTAAAACACTAGATATTAGGTTCTAGGAAGTCTTAAGTTCTTTCGAGAAAGATTCACGCGAAAAAGCAACGTTTTACAAACTTTCATGAACTTTTATTCTTTATATGTTTTAATTACTCATCATCAATGTTTTTGATCTTTGTTTTGATAATTTGTATTATAGATTGATTAGTTATATAATCAATAAGAAAACTCGACACATACTCAAACACTTAATCATGCCCTGTCTTAGCTTTAATAAGCCCTTAATTATCAAAGATTTGCCTAATTACACATCGCTTTATATATATCCATAAAAGTTTGCCACGTTTATTAATGGCCCAAAATGACAAATGTTACATTCTTGAACTTGATAAACCCAATTTTTGATATGATAAATATAAAATGATGGTGATGATGATTCTTGAACTAATCTAGGTTGAACAACATTAATTGATAAGAATTTGTTAGAGAGAGAGAGTATGTGTGTGTGTGTTCTTGCAATCTAGAAAGAGAAATGGAAGAGATGAAATGAATGGATGGATGGAGTGGTGGAAGAATATGGAGAGATAAGGTTGGGTAAAGTAGGTGGGTCATGGGTGTGGGTAAGATCCACGGGTTGACCCGTCTCAATTACTAGTTAATCAAATGTTTCCTCGCACCGTTTAGTATCGTACCGTCAAATAAGTGACCACTCGACCCGTTAGGTATTTCATACGTTACTATGCCCCATAGTGACCCAATTAGGTTGTTAATTAAGTTCGTTAGTTAATTTACGTGTAAAGTCAAACGGTCAAAAGTCACGGATGTTACATCATTCCCAAGTTTAAAGAATTTCGTCCTCGAAATTACAACGATTCTCACTCTCATCAAGGTTCAAATCTCGTTAATGTTATCCACTCTCATCACTTGTAGCACGTGGCTCCGTTTAGTATCATAGGACAGCCCAGGTTTCCACTCACATGTCGTTCACATCCTACTCTTCCCGTCTCACACACGCCATGGTTGATTCCCCTGTTAAGAAGAAATCTTCTCGGACCGAGATCTTACTTTGTCGCCTTGGGGAATTCCCCAGTTAAAAGAATTCCCCTTCACTTCCAAACTTTACTTTCTTAATCCGATTCGTATGACTTAAATGTTTATGTTTCCTCTTGTCTGTACTCATTAGTTTTTAGGTTTTTGCTCGTTCTTAGACGTCATCACAATGTTTTGTTCAAACGGGGATTTTTAACGGTTCTTATCTTGTCACTCTTAACTTAACATTTGCACACTCTATAAGTTAAAACCGATTCTCATATAAAATCGAGAATCCTCAAGCTTTTGGAATAGAATGTAATTAATAAAAAATCTTTTCATAAGTTACAATTTGTTACACAATTTGATTTTGAAAATCACTAACGACATTTACCAAGAATTCATTGGTCTTTTTCATTTAAAATTCCTCACATATATCTCAAAAACATCTTACTATTATATTAGCAAAATTCATACGATTATAGGAGCCGTATCATGTAACAAGTTTTTAGTTTATAACTCGTTAGATTATTAAAACCGGGTGACGTCGTACGCATCCTTCATACCAAGTGTTAGAATCTTTCGCCATGATTCATCGATCTCCGGGTTATAATTCCATTTTCTCAAACGAGTTTATTGCCAACTTCCAGTAATTTTATTTATTATTTATTATATATATATATACGATCACGGTTAACATTAAGTGCAATTAATTGTAAACAGGTAACACTTATTATGACGATTTGACTTATAGTCAGCGCACTCGTGACGTGTTTCACCCATTGGTCGGCGGCTCATTCGCTGAAATCACGTTTTTGATCCCACTCCTGGCCATCTGTCTGACAATGGGAGGGTTCATGTCCACGGCATCCAATCCTGACGGCACCTCATTCGTGTGATAGACAATGATCTAGCGATCCGTTTAAGGTCGAGAAGATTTGAGAATCGCACACTATAAGCACTCGAGCTTCTTACATCTTACGCGTGACTCGCACTATGGCACTCAATTTAGGTCGGCTCGTAGCACAACCTAATCACACACGTATCTATTAGACGAACCATACAATAGCTAGAATACGTACAATAAGCAAGAACAAATAATATCGATAACAATAAGTATCAATCAAGTTCTAGGACGTCAAACATGTCTATCCATGCCTCACAAATATTCTCATGTTATCCAAATGTCATCAAGTACTTAGAGCACCCGTTTATATGTCATCATGCCTATCATGTCCATCAATGTCCCTCAACATACCACAAATGTCCATTAATGACTCACAATGTCCACCACACATGTATTCACAAAATGAGCTACTCAAGGTAGTTAGAATAAGCATAATAAACAAGAACAAGTAATGATGAATACAATAAGTATCATGCAAGTTCTATATTGTCAAACAAGTCCATCAATGCCCCTTAATTGTTCTCAGGTCATCCAAATGTCATCAAGTACGTATAGTACCCGTATAATATCATCAAGTACGTATAGTAACCGTTTAATGTCATCATGTCCATCAACTCAACCATCCATCATGTACATACACTTATAATTTCCATGTTACTGACTAAGTTATAAGGTAAACAAGGGGGGGGGGTAACTTAGCCAAGTAGTTAAATCGTCATACCAAATAGCATACATACAGTGGCTCACGAGACCATTTTTATCTATGCATGCATCTTCAATTTCTAACTATAGATTCAATAAGCAAGTTAGGTAACAAGATTCTGACATATTCAAGTAATTAGGCTAGCATGGCAACCTATGCATACAATTTCTCAAGATTCCAATTTCCTTTACGCATGTATTACCAAGTCCTAACGATTTATTTCACCAAATTAGTCGGGCAACGAAATTCAAGCATATTAAACAATTAGAATATCATGGCAACCATACTCGTTCTACCGCATCTCCTAACAATTCATCCACATAACCAAGTTAGAAGGTAAGATTTTGCATGTCTATCAACTAATCTCGCATACCAAGTCGTACATACGACCTCCCATACGTTGGGTATAACTATGCATGAATTTTCAATCATTACTGATATGCCTTATTTTATACCCATTTCCCACATCGTATTTAACTGTTTTTAAGTGCTTTTCGAGTCGTTTTATATACATTTGATGCGTTTATGGTATTTGTTAGTGTTTCAGGATATTAACATGTACTTGAGCATAATTCTGGAGAAAACGACATTTTAAAGTGAAATGAGTGTTTACGGAATGTCTATAATAAATCATGATGAATATGGGTTGAAAAACATTCATTTGGAGAAAGCTTACAAGAAGTATATGTTGTCAAGAAATTGTTTATCACTCAAGTTTGCACTTCACCTAGCAAGTCAGACGAATACAAAGCTCAAATGGATGTCTATGAGGTGAAATATGTTGAGAGTGAGCCAAATCTAGCAATTTAAGAAGACGATTTTGATTTGTGCTAAATGACCTGGGTACAAATCGCTATATGTGAGTTTGGATGGACAATACTCTTAAAACTACAAATGCTAAATATTTTAGTATTATAAAAGTGATGGTTCACCTGGGCATTCAAGTCCACAATTTGACATCAACATACTTAAAAGGGCCGAAGACAACAAAAAGAAAAGATGCAGCTCAATTATATTATTGGATTGCTTTGATGGGCTTGGCTAAGTTTTGAAAAGATGAAGTCGGCTAGGAGGTGTCATGCTTGGACAACTAGGAAAACCCATATATATAATTGATAGAGTGCAGCCGCAAAAGGAAAAATAATATTCATAGGAGGGGATAGAGCTGGTTGGTGTCTCGGTGTGAAGGGGCCGCATAAGACAAAAGGGATTATTTTTCTCTTGGGTTTTTCGTAAGCAGCAACCGCAAAAACCAGGGATCATCACATCACAACAGCAGCAACTCTAGTTCGAAATCCTTTTACGTTTATTTTAATTGTTGGCTTGGCTATATTAATACAAGACTTTATTATCACGCATTATTAGTATGAATTATTTTATATTAATAATTGTTAGTGTTATTAATCTTGCTATGAGTAGCTAATCATTTTATCATCCATCTTGATGAAGTGAGACAATATGTAAGGATTGCACTATTTTATTAATTCAAAGTTGATTTCAATTATCGTTGTGTCGAGATCTTGATGATTTGATTCTTTATTTATTATTTTTATGATGTTGGTGATATGTATGTTATTCGTTAGTGGTACTAGTTGAACATATATGTGATTTCAATTAATTATCTATAATCAATTGTCACTAGTTCATGGTATGATAGTGAATGTCATTTTAATAAAAGGAATCATTTTGTCAACGTGTTGATTAACGGTTGGTGGTACCACGTTATCTCACATAGATACAATTGTTAATTTGATAATCAAATAAACTAGTTGGTTAGGGAAATTGTTTTAAGCATTGGTGGTACCGGCTTTACAAAGGAACTAATTAATTAGGTGATTGAAATGATTTTACAAACGTTGGTGGTACCAGTTTGTGTCTTTATTTTGTCACGGTTATCATTGTCAACTTAATTAAATTTGAACTTCATTTATGTGCAATCCGAACGTGTTGTTGAGCGAATTCAAGATGGGTGACCTTTTAATATTATTGTCATAAAAATCATTTTTACTTTCGTCTTCCGACGAACCCTGCCCCGGTCATACCGGATTCTTTTCGATTAATCTTTCGGGATTACTAACTTATTTTCTAACTATTTGCAACGTGACAATTCGGTCACAAAACCCCCATTTTTACTTGAATTGCTTTATTTGAACAACTGCTTTACTTTAGTCCTTGTGATCGACCTCGGATTTACCAAGCTAACTATACTGCATACGAACAGGTTCACTGCCTGTAAGTGTGTTGTAGTCAGTCGCTAGGTGATTCGTGTTTATAAATTTTAAGACTCGATTTCACACATCAAGTTTTTGGCGCCGCTGCCGGGGACTTTTGTTTTAGTAGTTGTTTAATTTTGTAGTTCGATCCTTTCTTGTATTCATTTACGAGAAAGTTACTTGCTTTCTTAGGTTAGCGTAATTTAGTGTTAATTTTTTTTATTTAGTTCTAGTCCATTTTATTATGTAGTTTTTCTTTTCCAATTGTGCTTTTCACGGGGTGTGCTAGTGTTTGTTTTGTAGTATTAGCGTCACCATGGCAGATCAAGACTATGAGTTGGAGGCAGAATATCCGGACGAGATTCGGTACTTTAAGCAGTTACCAAACGAAACTTGGTATGAAGCATGGTTGAGGATTAGAGACGTAGTTGATAAGTTAAACACGAACAACATTTTTGTTTGTGAACTTGTTACGTTTTATTTGCGTGGGCTAGATGACGAATCATACGAAATTCTAAGTGAGGAATTCTTAGGGATGAATACGGATGGGGTATTTGATTATTTGGAAGAATTTATTCAATCTGAGGAATTGGTGTATGTTCCCAAAAATGAAACAATATGGCAAGAAGAGTATGAGACTTCAGAGGAATCGGGCGATGGTGTTAGTAAGATATTGGCACAAGAGTTAGAATCATGTCCACAACTTTTCATTGAAGTTGACTCGAAAGAAGATGATTATCAGTTCACTCTTCGTGTTGGAATTCGTCTGCCCAAGACACATATTAAATTGACGTGGCTAGTACGTGATGATCCAAGTCGGGTCATACCCAATAACAAGCTAGACAAACACTTATGGTATTTATTTAAATGATTTGATCCTTAAATAAATATCAATACTTGAAACATTTAGAAAGTGGTTTTCTAAATAATTGCACTTGAGATATGTAAATAAATTATATGGATGATTTATTTTGAGAGAAATGTAAATATGTTTATTTGGCAAAATAAACATTTATGTGTGTTGTATATAATATGTAATATGTTACATAAGATATGTAACAAGTTATGTTGCATTTTATATACAAAATGTACATGTAAATATGTTAATAAATTTGGACACAAAATTGGTTTTGTGAAACCCCTTGGGGCCGGCCCCCTTCCCCCCCATGTGCCTTTGAAGTAATTTTGTTATACTTATAGCACATGGGGTGATGTACACAACACACAAGACACACACACTCAACATAGAGTGCATCAATCTTACACTTAAGAGCAAGATTTCTCTCAATTTTTCTCAAGAGAAAAACTCTCTTCCTTTTCTTCTTTTGATTTCGGCCACAAGGAGCAAAAGGGAAGGATTTCAAGTTCAAATCCTAGCATAGTTTGGGTGTTTGTTGGAAGCTTGGGGTATACTAGCTTGAGGTTCTTCTAGGTTGAAGACTTGCCACTTCAAGATCATCACCTCCTTCATTCCACCTTCTCATAAGCTTGGAAGAAGGTAGTCTTCTAAAACACCCTATGGTTGTTGTTTTGTATGTATGCTATTCATATACATGGATCCTTATTGTTTGGGTTTTATTTTATAAGTTAAACTTTGAATTTAACTATACCAACATATTGAAATGGTTCAATTTTCCGCTGCGTTTTAATATTATAAGGATAATATTACTTTGATAAAAACCCAAAAATCCCAACAATGGCATCTAGAGCCGGTTATATGGATACATACATCAAAAGTTGATATTTTGTTTGGACAAAATCCAATATTTTGGTCATTTGGTTATGGCCAAAATAAATACACAAAAAGGAGGTTCCTTTTTCTTGTGTATTTTAGTGTCACAACTTAGCCAAGAGACCTTGTGAATGTTTGTGATGTGTGGATGTGTTTGTTTAATTATTCAATGGTTGTAATAGTTAAATAGGATTTTATTCATTCATTTGGTTATGTAATCTATTTATTTCATTTGGTATGTAATAAGTAGATTAGTTGCATTTTTCATTATAAATGTAATCTCCAAGAAGGCATCAAATGGTTTGGGGCTAAAAGTTGGAGGCTAATGAGAAGACCCGTAAGTTCTCACTGCGGCGCAGTGGGAGTATATCAAACCCACTGCGGCGCAGTGGGGATTATGTGGCCGAAGACAGTAAGTTCCCACTGCGGCGCAGTGGGAGTATGTCAAACCCACTGCGGCGCAGTGGGGGTTTTGCAACCACTGCGGCGCAGTGGGAGTATTAACCCACTGCGGCGCAGTGGGAGTATATCAAACCCACTGCGGCGCAGTGGGAGTATATCAAACCCACTGCGGCGCAGTGGGAGTATTCACTCACTGCGGCGCAGTGGGAGTATATCAAACCCACTGCGGCGCAGTGGGGATTATGTGGCCGAAGACAGTAAGTTCCCACTGCGGCGCAGTGGGAGTATGTCAAACCCACTGCGGCGCAGTGGGGGTATATGCAACCATGCGGCGCAGTGGGAGTATATCAAACCCACTGCGGCGCAGTGGGAGTATATCAAACCCACTGCGGCGCAGTGGGAGTATTCAAACCCACTGCGGCGCAGTGGGAGTATTACTCACTGCGGCGCAGTGGGAGTATATCAAACCCACTGCGGCGCAGTGGGGATTATGTGGCCGAAGACAGTAAGTTCCCACTGCGGCGCAGTGGGAGTATGTCAAACCCACTGCGGCGCAGTGGGGTATATCAACCCACTGCGGCGCAGTGGGAGTATATCAAACCCACTGCGGCGCAGTGGGAGTATATCAAACCCACTGCGGCGCAGTGGGAGTATATCAAACCCACTGCGGCGCAGTGGGAGTATTACTCACTGCGGCGCAGTGGGAGTATATCAAACCCACTGCGGCGCAGTGGGGATTATGTGGCCGAAGACAGTAAGTTCCCACTGCGGCGCAGTGGGAGTATGTCAAACCCACTGCGGCGCAGTGGGATAATCAACCCACTGCGGCGCAGTGGGAGTATTCAACCCACTGCGGCGCAGTGGGAGTATATCAAACCCACTGCGGCGCAGTGGGAGTATATCAAACCCACTGCGGCGCAGTGGGAGTATATCAAACCCACTGCGGCGCAGTGGGAGTATATCAAACCCACTGCGGCGCAGTGGGAGTATATCAAACCCACTGCGGCGCAGTGGGAGTATATCAAACCCACTGCGGCGCAGTGGGAGTATATCAAACCCACTGCGGCGCAGTGGGAGTATATCAAACCCACTGCGGCGCAGTGGGAGTATATCAAACCCACTGCGGCGCAGTGGGAGTATATCAAACCCACTGCGGCGCAGTGGGAGTATATCAAACCCACTGCGGCGCAGTGGGAGTATATCAAACCCACTGCGGCGCAGTGGGAGTATATCAAACCCACTGCGGCGCAGTGGGAGTATATCAAACCCACTGCGGCGCAGTGGGAGTATATCAAACCCACTGCGGCGCAGTGGGAGTATATCAAACCCACTGCGGCGCAGTGGGAGTATATCAAACCCACTGCGGCGCAGTGGGAGTATATCAAACCCACTGCGGCGCAGTGGGAGTATTCAAACCCACTGCGGCGCAGTGGGAGTATTACTCACTGCGGCGCAGTGGGAGTATATCAAACCCACTGCGGCGCAGTGGGGATTATGTGGCCGAAGACAGTAAGTTCCCACTGCGGCGCAGTGGGAGTATGTCAAACCCACTGCGGCGCAGTGGGGGATAACAACCCACTGCGGCGCAGTGGGAGTATATCAAACCCACTGCGGCGCAGTGGGAGTATATCAAACCCACTGCGGCGCAGTGGGAGTATATCAAACCCACTGCGGCGCAGTGGGAGTATATCAAACCCACTGCGGCGCAGTGGGAGTATATCAAACCCACTGCGGCGCAGTGGGAGTATTCCCACTGCGGCGCAGTGGGAGTATGTCAAACCTACTGCGGCGCAGTGGGGGATAATGTGGCCGAAAAGAACCTTGAAATTTGGATTTCAAGATTCATTATGACATAGTTTTTAACTAGAATATAAAAACTCAAACGACCCTTTAAAAACAAGTTAAACGCCATCCTTTTATACAACACTTAATTATTTGGGAACTCTTTGTAGGATAAAGGTCACCTAACTACTTTGAGGGAACTTATAAGTTAAGGTAAATTATTGTACTTATGGGATAAAGGTCACCTAACCACTAGTATAAGATAAATTTACATGTGTGTATAAGTAGGACAACTTGATTTGGAAGCCATGTGATTAGGGTCACCGAAGCATGGTAACCAAAGGCGTTGATGGGATTAAACATGCCAACTTAATATAAGATATTAAACCGGTCCCATACCACTAGAAATTGCAAAGTGTTGCAATTGTCAAACGTTGACTACCTTGTTAATTTAGATCATGGGATAAAGGTCACCTAACCATCATTTAAATGTAACGTTGGATTCTAGGTTTTAATTATTAATTGTCCATGGACATAAAAGGGTATTAACAATTAAAATTTATATTTGATATCGAAAATACTAATAAAGAACTTTGTTAATCTTGTAGATGGCCGCTAACAATGCAATAAACCCCAACCCAAACGTCCATAATTTTTCACTAAGATCCATCCTTGAAAAGGATCGTCTAAACCAAAACAACTTTGTGGATTGGTTTCGTAACTTGAGAATTGTTCTTAGGCACGAAAAGAAATCCTATGTGTTAGACGATCCTATTCCTGATGAGCCCGAAGAAACTGATGTTGAAGCCTATAATGATTGGGCTAAATATGTCGAGGACTCCGTGCAAGTTAGTTGCATAATGCTAGCGAGTATGACTCCCGAACTCCAAAAGGAGTTCGAGCACCATGGGGCATACGACATGATTACCCAACTCAAGGAAATGTTCCAACAAAAGGCAAGGGTTGAACGCTTCGAAACGGTTCGAGCGCTTCATGCATGTCGCATGGATGATTCACAACCCGTCTCAACATATGTTCTTAAAATGAAAAGCTACATTGATCGCCTCGAAAGGCTTAATTGTCCCGTCTCAAATGAGTTAGCTACGGATATGATCCTTAACTCATTATCTAAGAGATTTGAAACTTTCGTGTTAAATTATAACATGAATGGATGGGACAAGACCGTTTCCGAGCTTCATGGGATGCTCAAAACGGCCGAGGCTAGTATGGGAGGAAAAGTTCAACCCGTTCTCATGATCAATGAAGGCGGAAAGAAAAGGGCTTACTCCGGACCCAAGGCAAATGTTGCTAAGGGAAAGGGTAACAACAAAGGGAATTTTAAAGGCAAAGGAAAGGGAAAAATGGATACCCCAAAAGCGAAGAAGCAAAAGGTTGCTGTCAATGACCCATGCTTTGAGTGTGGGGAGGTAGGACATTGGAAACGTAATTGTCCAACCTATCTCAAAGAGTTAAAAGCTAAGAGGGATGCAGGGCAAACCTCAGGTACAATATTTATGATATATATTGAGCTTAATACAGTTTTTTTCTTACATATGGGTATTGGATACCGGATGTGGAACTCATATTTGTAATATGTTACAGGGGTTCATAAGAAAGAAGCACATCAAGAAGGGAGACATTAGTCTCTTTATGGGCAATGGTGCATTGGTGCATGTTGAAGCCCAAGGAGACTATCTTTTGAAACTTCCAAATGGTTTGGAAATTATATTGAACAATGTTTTGTATGCACCTAGTTTGACTAGGAGTATTATTTCTGTTTCCCGTTAAGACATGTTGGATATGATTTTAATTTTGTTAACAATGATATCCATGTTTCTATGAATGATGTATTTTATTTTAAAGCTATGCCTTTAAATGGTATTTATGAATTAGTTCATGAAAACCAAACATATGATAACTCAATGTACCAAGCTACCACCAAGAAACTTAAATTAGATTTAAGTGAAACCTATATTTGGCATTGTCGTCTTGGCCATATAAATAAGAATCGCATACTAACACTTCAAAAGAATGGTCTTTTGAAAACAAAATCAAATGATTCATTTAATGTATGTGAATCTTGTTTACAAGGCAAGATGACTAAAGCACCTTTCAAAGGCACTAATGAAAGGGCAAAAGATTTATTAGGTATCATACATTCGGATGTATGTGGTCCTTTTAAGCCAATGACTAGGAATGGTGAAAGATACTTCATTACATTCACCGATGACTATAGTCGTTACGGTTATGTATACTTATTAAAACATAAGAGTGAAGCTTTTGAAATGTTCAAAATTTTCAAGAATGAAGTAGAAAACCAACTCAGTAAGACAATAAAAATTCTTCGTTCTGATAGAGGAGGTGAATACCTAAGTGATGCTTTTCAAGATCATCTTAGAAGTTGTAGGATTGTCTCACAACTAACTCCACCTGGAACACCACAACATAATGGTGTGTCTGAAAGGAGGAATCGAACTCTATTAGATATGGTTCGTTCCATGATGAGCAAAAGCTCACTACCTCTATCATTTTGGGGATATGCCATAATCTCTGCTGCCCGAATTTTAAATATGGCTCCCACCAAGAAAGTGGAGAAAACACCTTTTGAAATATGGCATGGAAGAGTTCCATCTTTATCATATTTAAAGGTATGGGGTTGTGAGGCTTATGTAAGACATGATGCCTCAAACAAATTAGAGCCCCGATCCACTAAGTGTATCTTTGTAGGATATCCCAAAGATGATTTGGGATATTATTTCTACAATCCTAATGAGCAAAATGTATTTGTTGCTCGAAAGGCTGAGTTCTTGGAAACTAAATTCCTTATGGAAGGAACTAGTTCCAGAACAGTGGAACTTGAAGAAGATCAAGAACCACTGACAGATACACACTTGGGTGACACTAGCATTCAACAAAAGGATGTTGAAGATGATCAAAGGTTGATCAAGACACACAAAACGTTCGTAGATCTGGTAGAGCTACTTATCCACCTGAGAGATATGGATTTCTCGTGGATGAATGCTACATGGTAGTTTCTGATGAACCTACCACCTACCATGATGCTATGTCCAAATCAGATTCGGACAAATGGCTAGAGGCCATGAACGCTGAGATGCAATCCATGTATGACAACCAAGTTTGGGAATTGGTTGTTGAACCTCCTAATTCCAAAGTAGTTGGAAGTAAGTGGGTGTTCAAATTGAAACACGATATGCATGGAAACTTGAGTACTTATAAAGCTAGACTTGTAGCAAAAGGTTTCACTCAAACTCGAGGGGTCGATTATGATGAAACTTTTTCGCCTGTGGCAATGCTAAAGTCTATTAGGATATTATTTGCCATAGCCGCACATTATGACTATGAGATATGGCAAATGGATGTCAAAACCGCTTTTCTAAATGGATATCTTGAGGAAGATGTCTATATGGATCAGCCTGAAGGTTTTGTCGATCCAAAACATCCTAATAAAGTATGCAAGTTAAAGAAATCAATCTATGGATTGAAACAAGCATCAAGAAGCTGGAATCGTCGTTTTGATGAAGAAGTCAAGAAATTTGGCTTCATCAAAAACGCTGATGAAGCTTGTGTGTATAAGAAGGCTAGTGGGAGCATCATTACTTTTCTAGTATTATATGTCGATGACATTCTACTATTTGGAAATGACATTCCAACCTTGGAAGGTGTAAAAGCCTGGCTTGGAAGTTGCTTTTCCATTAAGGATCTTGGTGAAGCCGCCTATATTTTGGGAATAAGGATCTATAGGGATAGATCAAGGCGCTTAATAGGTTTGAATCAAAGTGCATACATAGACAAGATCTTGAAAAGGTTCAAGATGGAAAACTCCAAAAAGGGTTTGGTGCCTATTCAAAGAGGAACTATATTGAGTACTTCTCAATCTCCAGCTCAAAAGTTGAGCAAGAGAGAATGAGTGGAATCCCATATGCATCTGCTATAGGATCCATCATGTATGCTATGATATGCACGAGACCGGACGTGTCATGCGCTTTAAGCATGACAAGTAGATACCAGCAAAATCCAGGAGATAGTCATTGGATGGCTGTCAAATATATATTGAAATATCTTAGAAACACTAAAGATATGTTCTTAATATATGGATCTGGTGAGGAGGAACTCGTTGTAAAGGGTTACACGGATGCGAGTTTCCAAACTGATCGAGATGATTCTCGATCACAATCGGGGTATATCTTCATTCTAAATGGAGGAGCTGTTTCTTGGAAAAGCTCAAAGCAAGATGTGGTTGCATTGTCCACTACAGAATCGGAATACATCGCCGCTTCTTTAGCAGCACAAGAAGCTGCATGGTTGAAGAAATTCATTGCCGATCTAGGGGTTGTTCCTTCCATTCAAGAACCCCTAGAAATTCTTTGTGATAACGAGGGTGCGATTGCTCAAATCAAGGAACCTCGTGCACATCAAAAGACTAGGCACATTGAGCGGAGATTCAACTACATAAGGGATGAAGTTGAAAAGGGAAAGATATGTATTCACAAAGTTCACACTGATCAAAATGTTGCGGATCCACTCACGAAGCTCCTTGAAAGGCCCAAGCATGAGAGACATACTTGTGCCATGGGACTTCGATATTCTAGTGATTGGATTTGATCTATTTTATGTATTTGGATATCGGAACACTTGTATTTATTAACACTATTTATATGAATATTGGTATTATGCATTTAAATTGTGTTATGTTCCATTTTTGCATGTTTAAATCCATGAATAAGTTAATTATTCTAAATGTCCGTAGTCGATCATATTTGTGGGAACAAATATGAATGTAAGATTATTATGAACTTGGATTGGTAGATATTCAAAAGGTTTTGAATATAGAGCAAAGTGTTGCTACCAAGGTTCATAGATATTTGTGGGATACAAATATTGGACTGACCTGCAATCAAGCATTACTACATGGAATCTCTGTGATTGATCATAAGTAACCTTGAGTTAAAAGGCGAATATCATTGTATCCTCAGACCTGAGATACATATTGGGTCTTGATATTCACTGAATATTATACTTTGACTTAGCTCTTCGCTGTTCTGAAACATGGCAGTACATAAGACTAAGCTCAGGTATGATATAAGGTGATTGTGAAGGACGTATGTAGTCGAGATGGAATTTGTCCCTCTTATTCGTTGAGAGTTAGATGTCTAAGGCCTGTTACAAAGTTAAATCAATAGAGAATGATCACTCTGTGTCTCTAAGATTTAACATGACATCTGTGACAAAAGGATAAATGATCGATTCACCTAAATCATTTCAAGTAAGGGACTTGAAGAGGATGATGTTATTGAATGGCACTTCGTCATACGTATTAGGGTAGCAAACCGTTGTTAGGCGGTATTTGCTGCTTGCGTCAATCTTCTATGAATCTTGTGCAAGTGGGAGATTGTTGGAATTCGTCTGCCCAAGACACATATTAAATTGACGTGGCTAGTACGTTATGATCCAAGTCGGGTCATACCCAATAACAAGCTAGACAAACACTTATGGTATTTATTTAAATGATTTGATCCTTAAATAAATATCAATACTTGAAACATTTAGAAAGTGGTTTTCTAAATAATTGCACTTGAGATATGTAAATAAATTATATGGATGATTTATTTTGAGAGAAATGTAAATATGTTTATTTGGCAAAATAAACATTTATGTGTGTTGTATATAATATGTAATATGTTACATAAGATATGTAACAAGTTATGTTGCATTTTATATACAAAATGTACATGTAAATATGTTAATAAATTTGGACACAAAATTGGTTTTGTGAAACCCCTTGGGGCCGGCCCCCTTCCCCCCCATGTGCCTTTGAAGTAATTTTGTTATACTTATAGCACATGGGGTGATGTACACAACACACAAGACACACACACTCAACATAGAGTGCATCAATCTTACACTTAAGAGCAAGATTTCTCTCAATTTTTCTCAAGAGAAAAACTCTCTTCCTTTTCTTCTTTTGATTTCGGCCACAAGGAGCAAAAGGGAAGGATTTCAAGTTCAAATCCTAGCATAGTTTGGGTGTTTGTTGGAAGCTTGGGGTATACTAGCTTGAGGTTCTTCTAGGTTGAAGACTTGCCACTTCAAGATCATCACCTCCTTCATTCCACCTTCTCATAAGCTTGGAAGAAGGTAGTCTTCTAAAACACCCTATGGTTGTTGTTTTGTATGTATGCTATTCATATACATGGATCCTTATTGTTTGGGTTTTATTTTATAAGTTAAACTTTGAATTTAACTATACCAACATATTGAAATGGTTCAATTTTCCGCTGCGTTTTAATATTATAAGGATAATATTACTTTGATAAAAACCCAAAAATCCCAACAATTCGGAACCAAATGAACTACCACTTATCAGCAATGAGCCAGTGATTGAAGTTGTTGATTTGGAGATTTGTTCCTCCTTCCTTGGTAAGGTATGTGATGTTTCTTATGATGATACAAATGTTGCTAACTATATCTTGCAGGATTTGGAGGATGAAGTCATAATCGACTTGGATGAGGAGTTGGTAACTGGTCCAACAAAGAGTATTGAGCTTGAACACACCATAATGGATGAATTACCGAAAGTTCAAGCATGTATGTAAGTGCACGTTTTGGTGTACAATTTATGGTCGTTGCTATATGAATTCTGTTAGGGCTAAAATACGACCTCAAGGATTTGCGAGGTCGTAATTAACATGCAGAATACGACCTGCACAGAGTTGCGAGGTCGTAAGTGCATGAAAGCCCACGGATTGAAGAAGCCCAACCCGTATTTGTTACTAGGGTTTGTGTCAGGTCATTATAAATACATGTAAAGGTCCTAGCTTTAGAGATAACGACGAAATCACATAGATTAGGTTGTTCCTAGATCTATGAGGTAGCCTTCAACCTCAAGGTTCTAGTATGTTGTTGTATATTTTATATCTCAATTATGTATAATCATGTGTGTATTTTACTGCCTCATTATCAATGAATATTTGTGGATTCCGCACACTTTTATTCATATAGGTCTCGCAATTATGATCCTGCTAGGAACTTACAATGTATTAATTTGGTGAGCAGAAAGAGGAAGCTAGAGGAAGCATCGGCTACTTTCCTCATTGATAAGTGCTTAATTGTCTCTAAAAAGAGACGTGTTTACACTTCAGGTAACCCAGTATTGTTTGATCATAATAAATGGATGAATTGGGTAGAATTCATGGATTTAAAAATGGATGTGATAGATTATGTGAATGGAGATTTTAAAAAAGTGGATTTTAATGAATGGGTAATGATAAAAGTTAAGTTCACAAATTTTTCACCCTACTCGTGTAGGCCACCAGACTTTTGTGTAGGTGATGTTGATGATTGGATTCTGACGAAGGTGAAAGGTAATTGTTTTTCACCATTTAAGGGTAGACCGCCCAACACTTTAAGTGTGGGGGCGTCAGAGACCCCACCATGGTAATTATTCGGGGTAGGAGTCTAGCTAACGACTCGTAAATAAATTAAGCGCTTCTCGGGAGGCAACCCGTGTCTTTTATTTTGTTATTTAAATTTAAATTTTGCATTTTTCTTTTCGTTTGTGTTTTTGAATAAACTCTTGATGATGGTTGGGGTTATGCTATTTGATTGGTATTCCTGTTATGCGTTAATCGTGTGTTCATGTTGAATAGAAAGTTTGTCATATGCATATGATGGCAGTAAGTTCAGCGCAATATTCTTGTAGGCATCATTCAAGCATGGAACACCCGTCATACCCGACAAGTTTTTCTTGTTCTTGATTTTGTTTTTTGTTTACTTTCCCCTATTTCCCATAGTTTGCCTTAGTTCATTGGACATTGAGGACATTGTCCAACTCAAGTGTGTGTGTGTGTGGGGGGGGGGGGGGGGTAAATAGGAAAAAGTCGGGTATTTTAGAGGATTTTTAAACTTTTGCATGCTTGTCCTTGTAGTTAATTGCTTTTGTCACCTAATTATAGATATTAATGAGCAATTTGACTACACCCTTGGTACAAAATTTAATTGGTGGAATGTGTCTTGATTGATTAATTAGGCAATCCCTTCTGGATTAATAACATGACTAGCACGCTTATAGCACCAAAACACCAAATTTGTGAGATTCTTGATTCATTTATAGACATGCTAGGTGTTTACGGGTTTGGAATTATTGGCCTTGTAAATTTGTCCCTCTCATAGGCTTTTGGATTTATTCAAGAGTAAGGGTTCTACTTAGAACTCTGAACTATGATGTGCAAGTTTGAGGTTGGTTTTTCCATTTTCGGGTTACTTTCATTTGCTATGAGTGTGCCGGTGATTGCGTTGATTCTAGAACTTGTTCTGGTTGATCGTTCCGTGTAACTAGATGAGGAAGAGGCAAAACAAGAATTAAAACCTTTGTTCTTTGTTTGTTCACCCTTGTTTGTAAAAATTTGTTATGTGCATGTTTTGTTAATGTGCTTAGTAGCTAACTATACTGGTTAGTGAACCACCTGTTAAAACCCTTATGTTGCACTCATTTTTAGTGCAAGAAACAATAGAAAACATGTTGTCATTAGCCTGTTCTTTGTTATTAAATCCACCTAAGAAATACACCTTTCCCTCGCTATACCGATAGTCGAAGTCCTGGTGGGTCATTGGTTGCCTATGCTAGTGGATGGTTTGGGGTTGTCCTTTATGTCGGGTTGGGATATTCTCGGTTACTGAGAATAGATTGATTTCGTCATGATTGTTTGGATAAAGTCTGGATCGTTCATTTGAGCATATGAGTACATGATTTGTCACTGTTTCAATATTATTTAGAGAATACCAATTAGTCAGAGTAAAAGTAGCTCACAAAAAAAAAAGAATAAAAGAATTGAAAACAAAGAGCTTGGGCTGTCAGTTGGTATTTCTCACTTTTGGTCAAATCATTTTTGTAAGTTGGTTCATCAATTACACCAACAAAAGCTTTATTGTTATTTCAAATTATCGAGTTGAGTTGGTACATCTTTATAACCAACAAAAAGGATCTTATAATGTTATACTTTTTAGTGATCATATTTGGGTTGGCAAGTTCGTTTAAGCCAACATGGTTAGTCTTGGTTGATTGAGTTGTTTGATGTCATACACCACAATGGTGTCGGTTTTAATCGTTCTATTGGGGTATTGTCGGGACAACTTATCGGGTTTTGTACCGTTGGCAACTAATGACATGGGATTTATGGACTAGACTATTTTGTGAAACTTTGTTAAATGTTATGTTATTTATCTCTATGAGTAGCTAATTATTTTATCATCCATCTTGATGAAGTGAGACAATATATAAGGATTGCACTATTTTATTAATTCAAAGTTGATTTCAATTATCGTTGTGTCGAGATCTTGATGATTTGATTCTTTATTTATTATTTTTATGATGTTGGTGATATGTATGTTATTCGTTAGTGGTACTAGTTGAACATATATGTGATTTCAATTAATTGTCACTAGTTCATGGTATGATAGTGAATGTCATTTTAATAAAAGGAATCATTTTGTCAACGTGTTGATTAACGGTTGGTGGTACCACGTTATCTCACATAGATACAATTGTTAATTTGATAATCAAATAAACTAGTTGGTTAGGGAAATTGTTTTAAGCGTTGGTGGTACCAGTTTGTGTCTTTATTTTGTCACGGTTATCATTGTCAACTTAATTAAATTTGAACTTCATTTATGTGCAATCCGAACGTGTTGTTGAGCGAATTCAAGATGGGTGACCTTTTAATATTATTGTCATAAAAATCATTTTTACTTTCGTCTTCCGACGAACCCTGCCCCGGTCATACCAGATTCTTTTCGATTAATCTTTCGGGATTACTAACTTATTTTCTAACTTTTGCAACGTGACAATTCGGTCACAAAACCCCCATTTTTACTTGAATTGCTTGAGGACAAGCAAAGCTTAAGTGTGGGGGGATTTGATATGCCTTATTTTATACCCATTTCCCACATCGTATTTAATTGTTTTTAAGTGCTTTTCGAGTCGTTTTGTATACATTTGGTGCGTTTATGGTATTTGTTAGTGTTATTTATCTTGCTATGAGTAGCTAATTATTTTATCATCCATCTTGATGAAGTGAGACAATATATAAGGATTGCACTATTTTATTAATTCAAAGTTGATTTCAATTATCGTTGTGTCGAGATCTTGATGATTTGATTCTTTATTTATTATTTTTATGATGTTGGTGATATGTATGTTATTCGTTAGTGGTACTAGTTGAACATATATGTGATTTCAATTCAATTGTCACTAGTTCATGGTATGATAGTGAATGTCATTTTAATAAAAGGAATCATTTTGTCAACGTGTTGATTAACGGTTGGTGGTACCACGTTATCTCACATAGATACAATTGTTAATTTGATAATCAAATAAACTAGTTGGTTAGGGAAATTGTTTTAAGCATTGGTGGTACCAGTTTGTGTCTTTATTTTGTCACGGTTATCATTGTCAACTTAATTAAATTTGAACTTCATTTATGTGCAATCCGAACGTGTTGTTGAGCGAATTCAAGATGGGTGACCTTTTAATATTATTGTCATAAAAATCATTTTTACTTTCGTCTTCCGACGAACCCTGCCCCGGTCATACCGGATTCTTTTCGATTAATCTTTCGGGATTACTAATTATTCTCTAACTTTTGCAACGTGACAATTCGGTCACAAAACCCCCATTTTTACTTGAATTGCTTGAGGACAAGCAAAGCTTAAGTGTGGGGGGATTTGATATGCCTTATCTTATACCCATTTCCCACATCGTATTTAATTGTTGCTTATTAATACAAGACTTTATTATCACACATTATTATTATGAATTATTTTATATTAATAATTGTTAGTGTTATTTATCTTGCTATGAGTAGCTAATTATTTTATCATCCATCTTGATGAAGTGAGACAATATATAAGGATTGCACTATTTTATTAATTCAAAGTTGATTTCAATTATCGTTGTGTCGAGATCTTGATGATTTGATTCTTTATTATTATTTTTATGATGTTGGTGATATGTATGTTATTCGTTAGTGGTACTAGTTGAACATATATGTGATTTCAATAATTGTCACTAGTTCATGGTATGATAGTGAATGTCATTTTAATAAAAGGAATCATTTTGTCAACGTGTTGATTAACGGTTGGTGGTACCACGTTATCTCACATAGATACAATTGTTAATTTGATAATCAAATAAACTAGTTGGTTAGGGAAATTGTTTTAAGCATTGGTGGTACCGGCTTTTACAAAGGAACTGATTAATTAGGTGATTGAAATGATTTTACAAACGTTGGTGGTACCAGTTTGTGTCTTTATTTTGTCACGGTTATCATTGTCAACTTAATTAAATTTGAACTTCATTTATGTGCAATCCGAACGTGTTGTTGAGCGAATTCAAGATGGGTGACCTTTTAATATTATTGTCATAAAAATCATTTTTACTTTCGTCTTCCGACGAACCCTGCCCCGGTCATACCGGATTCTTTTCGATTAATCTTTCGGGATTACTAACTTATTTTCTAACTATTTGCAACGTGACAATTCGGTCACAAAACCCCCATTTTTACTTGAATTGCTTTATTTGAACAACTGCTTTACTTTAGTCCTTGTGATTGACCTCGGATTTACCAAGCTAACTATACTGCATACGAACAGGTTCACTGCCTGTAAGTGTGTTGTAGTCAGTCGCTAGGTGATTCGTGTTTATAAATTTTAAGACTCGATTTCACACATCAATTACCTATTCGTTCTTATAACTAAGTTAAGAAATAAAGTTTTGGGCATACTCAAATTATTAAACATGTCTACCGTTCTCATTCATATAATTGTCCATTGAGTAAATATTTATACATGCATCACCGTATTCGTTTATCTCATGTATACAATTTAGCTTAACATAATTTATACATGCCAAAACTATCAAACTAGTACACCAATCTGTAACACCCTACTCTATAAAAATGTGAATTTTCAAAAATTTTAAACTTTAAATATAACAACGTTAACAAAATGCGGAAGCGACGTTAAAAATCCCAATTGATTCCTAAAGGAATCATTTATCAACTTTAAATGGTGTTACTAGCAATGTATCATTACAATAAGAGTTAATTACATTTTTCGTCCCTGTGGTTTGTACCAACTTTCACAGACCATCCCTGAGTACACGAAATTACGTGTTTCATCCCTGAGTATGGAATTCCGTTAACAAGTTTAGTCCACCACCCAAACAGACGTTAAGTAGGCGGTCACGTGACCTGCACACCGAGGGTATAAAGGTCTTTTCATTACCATCGGGACTAAAAATGTAATTTAATATTGTAATAATAAAAAAGTTATTAACAATATATATGTGTGTTTCTATCTATATATCAGTATCTATCATCATAATCAAATGCCATCTGATCTTGAATCTAAAAAAGATACAACTCGTACATAAACATCAAGATTCTAACAAGTAACAACATATATACATAAAAAATTTAAAATCTTGATGTAAATTCGATAGCACGCACATAGCTCCCATATAATTTTATACATTTAATCAATCCATCCATCTATATTTTATCTAATCTATATCAGTATCTAAATCCATCTATCCATCCATGATCTATCCATCTATCTCTATATCTTAAAAAAGAAATATGTATAAATACAGTGCCTGCATCTTTCAAAAAGGTATTCATAGATGCTTGACATTATCAATTTACACAAAGTCATAACAAATATTAAAAACACTTCCCAATATTTTTTCTTTAATTTCATGTCAGCTTCAATTTGGTCTTGTATCTCATATGGATTCAGCAAAAGTTTTGTTTTATAAAAAACTTCATGTCAATACCATTTCAAGATTCTTCATTGATATACTATGGTTCCCAGACCCAACAAATAGATTTCGTGAATGATGAGATCTAGCAAAACCCTAACCGGCCACCACCTATAAAAACGCCCAATACATTCGATCAAAGGCATATTTAGTTGGGATTGAATCGAGTAGGGAGGAGGCTACAAAGGAATTGTCCTTGATGGATTCATCTAGTTGGGATCCATATTTGCAAAGGGGCAGTCAAAGGCATGTATCAAGATCCTACCACTGCCATCCTTCCGCCATAAGATCCGACCACCCCATCATTCCGCCATCAGATCCCACCACCACCATCACTTCGACCGTCAGATCCGACTATCGAGAAAACTGTCGGTGTTTTCTTCTTTGTCGCATCTGGCCTTCTACATCACTTATGTGGTTTGTTTCTATGATGATGACTGAAACAAGTGCTATTTTTACATATATTTATTTGGGTTTTGTGTTTAAGAAATCTTGAAATGGCTTGTGACTTTTATATCTATTTCTGAACAAATATAAATGTTTAATTTTGTGGGTATATAGATATACTTGTATTTGATAGATCTATAGTATCATTTTTGTATGAAAAATGAATGTGGTATAGAAACGGATTTTGTTAGAAAAATCAGAGAATAAAAATACCTAATGTGATGAAGAAGATGATATAGAAAGTAAATTACACTTTTGGTCCTTTGAGATACTGATAGATAGTTTATTACACTTTTGGTCCTATGAAATGAAAATGACTATTATACCCTTGGCGTGCAAATCACGTGACTAAATGTTTAACGTCCGTTAAGGATATGGACCAAACTTGTTAACGGAATTCCATACTCAGGGATGAAACACGTAATTTCGTGTACTCAGGGATGATCTGTGAAAGTTGGTACAAACCACAGGGACGAAAAGTGTAATTAACTCTAAAATCTATTTGTTGCTTTGGGACATTCACGTGAGGTAGCAGCAGAACCTACATCTATATATAGTCTATTGTTATTATCAATATTGTGTTGGTATTGGAGGGGATGCATTGGCAGCCGCCAATTAACAAAAGAGAAAATTAAAAAGATGTCCGTATGATGGGGGAGGTCGCAAGAGACACAACATAGCCGAAGGGTTTTTTTGGTTTTGTTTGGTTCGGGCAACACAACTGCCAATCACCACAATTGATTTCTTAGGTCGGCGATGCAAGCATGAAGAAAACATAAATTCTATTCGGACAGGATGATATTTAAGTATTTAGATGTATAGCGATTTACAAGTGACTACTCTTTGCTGTTTGGTTTCCGATAACAGGCGTCTAGTGTGTGTCTACTATTCAGGGTTGACGAGAATACTTAACGAGTTCCGTAAACTACTTATTGTTTGTGCATCCATACGAGGTAAGATAACTTACTTTTGACACATGAGGGACACAACAAAATCTATAGATTTGATAATTATTCCCCATTCTATGTTGTTTAAAATATCTCATGCATATGTTGGGTATGGGATATATGTGGGAGGTGATTGGGGTATTGTTTATGCATGCTTAGTAGTTATGATCTCTATTGTGATATTATGGCTTAAAGTGTAACACCCCAAGCCGAGGCTCGAAATATCACGGAAATCATATAGCACAAGGTGGAATTACAATAGAACAAGAACTATATGCAAATAAAGATTCAGTGAATCCATTACAATACGAAACAAGTACCAAAATACATAAGGAGCAAATAACCATCAAAGTTAACAAAATAACATCCAGAAGATGGCAAATCGATCCTAAGTATAATGCAAAAAGAAGGCCAATGAATCCTTGATCCATAAAGTCCAAAGCCCGGGTTTTACAGCAAGCAACAATCAAACTCCACGTCCGGGGATAACCTGATTTCCTGAAAAGTGTACTAAGCATAGTCAACACAAGGTTGGTGAGTTCGTAGTAATGGTCCATAAGGAACCATCGTCAATAATCACAATATACGAGTAGAGGCTAGACATGACTTACAGCGAGCCTCTAAGTAACACAATAACATCCAACAACAAGATTACACAAAGCAAGTAAATGTGTAATAAGTATGCACAAATGATGTAAAATCAATACAAGTGCCGAATGCATGAATAAGCCAACATGCCTATCTTATGCGTGAACTCAAGTCACCTATGCAACGATACCCGCCTGTCATCGCAATGAACAAGGCTGTATCTCAAAATCATCGGCGTATATATGTCTATATACCCGGAGTCATGTCACCAACATCTCATAGATTAAGTGTATACATCTATACACTTGGATGTTTGAGTCCTCAACCGAGGGATTATGCAACTACGTATGCATGCTTACAATCAATCGTATATGCATCAATCACAAATCGTCTGTCATAAACCAACAATCAATATTCGTCAATCATAAACCAATAATCACAATATACGAGTAGAGGCTAGACATGACTTACAGCGAGCCTCTAAGTAACACAATAACATCCAACAACAAGATTACACAAAGCAAGTAAATGTGTAATAAGTATGCACAAATGATGTAAAATCAATACAAGTGCCGAATGCATGAATAAGCCAACATGCCTATCTTATGCGTGAACTCAAGTCACCTATGCAACGATACCCGCCTGTCATCGCAATGAACAAGGCTGTATCTCAAAATCATCGGCGTATATATGTCTATATACCCGGAGTCATGTCACCAACATCTCATAGATTAAGTGTATACATCTATACACTTGGATGTTTGAGTCCTCAACCGAGGGATTATGCAACTACGTATGCATGCTTACAATCAATCGTATATGCATCAATCACAAATCGTCTGTCATAAACCAACAATCAATATTCGTCAATCATAAACCAATAATCAATATTCGTCAATCATAAACCAATAATCAATATTCGTCAATCATAAACCAATAATCACAATTCAAACTAACTATACGTACATACACTTAAGAGGATTATCCATTCTTCGAGTCCCAGATGCTTATATATAGGGTCACCCGCAGCCTTCCCACCACATCTAAAACCCATTGAAGGCATAACCGACTTCCATGTATGTACGTCTATCCTAATATTAATGAAATACTTAACAAAACATAAACCAAGTCAATCAAACGTGATAAACCGTCTCATCAATCCAACATTTAAACCAAACCAATCAATCAATCAACAACGTAAGTAAACACGCAAGTTTTACACTTTTCAGCCCGAATCTCAAAGGAGTAGGGAGTTACGGAACTCACCTCGATTGGCTTATGAAAAGCTAAGTTTGATATAAAGTCAAGTTACTGTCGTTCGATGTTCGCTTCACGTCCAAAACCTAAATACCGATAATATACATTCACATCAACACACATAAACACGTATACGTGGCAATCACATACTCGACAAAGTCCTAATTAGGTTTTAGAAGAGCAAATTAACTTTAGAGGACAATTGGAACTCAACTCGGTTACGTCACACTCCTCCAGTGTCTTAATGGTTCAACCGATTATAACCAAGGGCATTTTATCATGACATTTTGGAAATGGTAGTGGATTCAAGATATAAGGGTTATACCATGATAAAGTAGTCTCTCTCACGATTCCAACGATAGGTCATACGACTAAAACGGACTTACGGTGCAAAAGTTATTAACGTTTGAAAACTGACGCGCAAAACAGGTAAAACTCGCGGCGCGAGAACACGAGCTCGAGCACGAGCTCGCGGCGCGAGGAGCACGAGGCTCGCGGCGCGAGGCTGGACGCGAGAAAAAGCTCTGACCTGACTGGACACAAACTCGCGGCGCGAGTGGTATAGGTCGCGGCGCGACTGGGCTCAATCCTGCAGATTTTTGAGTCTAAAATACGATCCAAACTTCACCCAAACCCCATTTTCGACCACCAAATCGTCTAGTGATGTTCCAAGACTCATTTTGAAGCTTAAACAAACATGTTTCAACATAACTAAACATAACCCACATCTTAGTTTCCATTCCAAAACATCAAGAACACTTCCAAATCATCAACCCTAATTAAAACCCTAATTTGACCCACAATTCATTTTGGCCCGATTTAAGACTTGTAAATACATTAAATTGACTAACAACATGTAAGTAAGCATAAATAGGTGAAGATGGGATGAATTTGACTTACCAATACTTCTTTTTGAGCTCAAACCCGAAATTAAGCCAAAATGGGTAAAAACCTTGAACTATGAACTTCAATCCTTTGATATAATGAAGATGAGATGAAAATGATGATGATTCTTGTATTAAACTAGTTTCACAACACCAAATATTTCAAGAGTATAAGAGAGAAAGGAGTGTTCTTGCTTTAGTTAGAGAGAAAAGAGAAGAGAAAGATTATGTGGTGAAATGAGAAGGATAAGGGAGGGAATGGGTCACTAGTAGGCTCATGGGTCATGGGTAACCCATGGGTCGACCCGTTTCCACTTACTAGTTATTTACACATCGTTTTACATTTAAACACGTTTAACTCATACTATCGACCCGACTAACATACCACATTGTCATTTAATCACAAAACGACCCAAATATTTCATTAACTTAAATTGTTAGTCAAATTACACATGAAGTCAACGGGTCAAAACTCACGGATGTTACATTATTCCCCCGTTGAAAGAATTTCGTCCCGAAATTCAACAAAATACTAATTACTAAATAAATGCGGATACTTAGACTTCATATGATCCTCTCGCTCCCAAGTGAACTCGGCTCCACGTCTAGCATTCCATCTAACTTTAACAATCGTGTAGCGTTTATTCTTGAGTTTCTTGTCTTGACGGTCCAAGATCTCTACCGGCTCTTCAATAAAATTTAGGTTCGGATCCACCCTAATCTCGTCCATGGGCACATGATGCGTAGGGTCCGCCAGACACTTACGTAGGTTACAAATATGAAACACATCATGTACGCCGCTAAGCTCTTGTGGTAATTCTAATCGGTAGGCAACCTTTCCAACCCGTTCAAGAATCTTGAAAGGACCAATATACCTTGGCGCAAGTTTTCCCCGTTTCACAAAACGTACAACACCTTTCCAAGGTGACACTTTCAAAAGTACAAAATCGCCCACTTCAAACTCTAACGGTCTCCGCCTCACATCGGCATACTTCTTTTGGCGTTCACGGGCCAATTGCAACCTCTCCTTAATTTGAGATATTACCCTAGTCGTTTCAACCACAATTTCCGGCCCGATAAGTTGACTCTCCCCAATTTCCGCCCATGCTAGAGGAGAACGACATATTCTACCATATAATGCTCTAAAGGGCGCCATTTGGATGGTGGCATGGTAGCTATTGTTGTACGGAGAATTCAACTAGTGGCAAATGGTCTTCCCAACTTCCACCAAAATCAATTGCACAAGCCCTCAACATGTCTTCAAGTGTTTGAATGGTTCTCTCGGTTTGTCCATCCGTTTGAGGATGAAACGCCGTGCTCATGTCGAGTCGAGTACCCATTGCTTTTTGAAAAGCTTCCCAAAAGTTTGATTTGAAACGGGCATCTCTATCTGAAATGATAGAAATCGGCACCCCATGCTTAGATATTACTTCCTTGATGTACAAACGAGCCAATGTGTCAAATTTATCGGTTTCACGAATGGCTAAAAAGTGAGCCGACTTCGTTAACCGATCTACTATCACCCAAATCGTGTCACGACCGCTTCTCGTCTTCGGTAATTTAGTAATGAAGTCCATGGCAATATGTTCCCACTTCCATTCGGGCATCACCGGTTGTACCAACAATCCGGGTGGCTTCTTGTGATCGGCTTTGACTTGTAAGCAAGTAAGACACTCACTCACATACTTAGCCACATCACGCTTCATGCCCGGCCACCAATACAAGTTTTTCAAATCAAAGTACATCTTATCCGACCCGGGATGGACCGAATAAGGCGATTGATGAGCTTTATTCATAATAAGTGTTCTTAAGTCACCGAAAATAGGAACCCAAAGTCTTTCAACCAAGTATAGCCCATTATCACTCTTTCTGTCAAATTGTTGTTCCATGCCATCTAGGTTCTCGTCTCCAAAGTTTTCCGGTAGGGTGGCTTGAATTTGGGCTTCAATGATCCGGTCACGAATATTTGGCCCCACCGTGAGACTCATAGCTCTAGCCCGTCTTGGTTTCACTCTCTCCTTTCTACTCAAGGCATCGGCTACCACGTTTGCCTTGCCCGGATGATAACGGATGTCACAATCATAATCACTAAATAGTTCAAGCCAACGTCTTTGCCTCATATTCAATTCACTTTGGTTGAAGATGTGTTGAAGGCTTTTGTGATCGGTATAAATCACACATTTGGTGCCATAGAGATAATGTCTCCAACACTTCAAAGCAAATACAACCGCTCCCAATTCCAAATCATGGGTCGGGTAGTTCTTCTCATGCACCTTCAATTGACGAGAGGCATAAGCAATGACTTTACCCCTTTGCATAAGAACACAACCCAAACCTTGTCCTGAGGCATCACAATAAACAACAAAATCCTCAATTCCATCCGGTAGCGCCAAAATAGGAGCGTCACATAGCATATCTTTAAGAGTTTGGAAGGCGTTTTCTTGTCTTTCGCCCCATTCAAAGTTTCTCTCCTTTTGAGTCAAGAGAGTGAGTGGTTGAGCAATACGGGAGAAATTTTCAATAAATCTTCTATAGTAACCCGCCAATCCAAGGAATTGACGGATCTCGGATGGCGTTTCGGGTCTTCTCCAATTCTTGACCGCTTCAATCTTGCTTGGGTCCACGTGAATACCATCCTTGCTCACTACGTGACCAAGAAAGTGGACCTCTTCTAACCAAAACTCACACTTGGAGAATTTGGCATACAACTTCTCCTTCCTTAGTAGTTCAAGCACCTCACGCAAGTGCTCAACATGCTCTTCCTTTGTCTTCGAGTATACAAGTATGTCATCAATGAACACAATGACAGACTTGTCTAAGTATGGTTGACACACCCGGTTCATCAAGTCCATGAACACCGCCGGTGCATTAGTCAACCCAAAAGGCATTATGGTGAATTCAAAATGACCATACCTTGTGAGAAAAGCCGTCTTGGGGATTTCATCCTCATGTTCCCGGAGTTGATGATAACCCGAGTGAGGATCGATTTTTGAGAAGTGCTTAGCACCTTGAAGTTGATCAAATAAGTCATCGATTCTAGGGAGGGGATACCGGTTCTTCACTGTGAGCTTGTTTAATTCCCGGTAGTCGATACACATTCTAAAGGACCCGTCTTTCTTTTTAATGAAGAGAACAGGAGCACCCCAAGGAGATTGACTAGGGCGAATGAAACCCTTCTCTTGGAGTTCCTTGAGTTGAGTTTGTAACTCTTGCATTTCGGTTAGAGCTAGTCTATACGGAGCTTTTGCTACGGGCGCGGCTTCGGGGATAAGATTAATACGAAAGTCAAGTTCACGAGTTGGAGGTAATCCCGGTAAGTCATCCGGAAAAACATCAGGGAATTCACAAACAATAGGAACAGTCTTCAATTCTACCTTTGTGATGGTAGCACTAAAGACCTTAGAATTAGAGGAATCAGAGATTTCCTTGAAAGGTTAATCAGAAAGTAGCTTTGCAAGACAGATGACAACACCATGCAATTCACAAATCGTTGATTTGTATGAATTCATGTACTAGACAAGACAAGAAAAATATGGGACATCATATTTCTAGAGTTAAGAATGAGCAATTGACCTAGTTTCGAACAAGTATGTAAGTCAAAAAGACGATCGTATTTCATTGGGGTCCAAAATTTACATAGCCTAACAGGTACGATTCAAAACATGTGGGAACTACATCCACAACGATAGACTACATAGTCAGAGTAATACGACTTAAAGACATGTGGGAACTACATCCACAACAGATAGACTACAACTCAAAGTACAAAAGTACGAGTTGTTATAAGTTCTAGGCTTACTATACATAACTACTACAAGATTACATTTTGAAAAGAACAACGATAAGCAAAGCCACAACCAAGGTCACCACAACTAACAGCGTGCCGATCAACGTTCTAACAGTCTCCTTCCCTTCCTTAGCAACCGTCATAGCATCAGAAGCCTGAAGATAAGCTCCAGTCAACGCTTGAGCTTGATTCTCTATAGCCTCTCTAGTACGGATGAGAGAGTTGTTCATCCTTGACATTTGTCGGAGATAATATTCCGACCTATCAGTTGCATCAGCAACTGGCATCACTTCAGCAGCATTGGGATTATAAACAGGCACTCTGGAGGGACCCGCAGCATACGGATCGCCCAGAAGAAATGAAGGACCAAATCCACAGTTGTCTTGAACTGGTGCAGATGGTCCAGGAGCATTAGGGTCTCGAGGAGCATAAGGCAGACGAGCTCCCTCGGTAGTTCTCCTCTGATATGGAGCTACCGGTGACTGAGATGGTTGAACATGAATAGATACATGTTCACTTCCAGACTCACTGGATGTTGATACTAGATTGATAGGGCGAGATTCATTTCCCGATTCCTCTATTGGTTCCTCTTCAGAAGAGTGAGGAACACGAGGAATGGGGTTTGCTACAACTGGAACTTGAGGAGTACCAGGAACAACAGCATAAGAGCTAGCTCCGTCAGACATGACAAATTCTGAAAAGATAGTCAAAGAATCCATATAAGTCTGATGGATAAGACTATTCGAGTCAATCGAATGAGACAGTACGCAACATGAGTTTCGAAGAGATCTTTGTCTAGATTATACACATTCGGTTTGGGTTTCTATTACCAACATATTTTCAATGCTTTCCTACCGATACCACTTACTCATTTCATATCATTATGCTAAGGCAAGAGTGCTAGAATCCTACGGGATTGTTACTTAGCATATCATCATGTCAAATTCATTACAATTGTTCATCATTAATTCAAGTAATCATGTTCAATACGTCATGCAATCAAATAACTAACACGAATGATTCAAAGTATAATCCGAATTCGATATGCTCTCTAGTTATTGACCAGGTATGTATACAGGGTGTACCAATGGCTAACCCTCCACCCAATCAACTTCCATTAAGTATATCGGTTCCTTATTATACTTTAAGCCACACGTGCGCAATCCACGATGTCATTAACTTGTTATAATGTTGGGTGACCATAAAAGAGTTGATCAGGTTCTTTTAGGGTTGCCACAATATTATACTAAGTTAATAACATAACTTCATTTTGCTCTAAAGCATCCAACAAACATCAATCAGTAACAACAATCCATATCAATGAAAATCAATTTCAATCAATGCACACATTAACCACATTGTACCCATTCCACATTCATCACGTTGAATTCAAGCCATCACATAAGTGGTCTTAACTACGAACTCACACGGGGATTCACATAATTTACATTGCACACGAATTTCCTAACCATGCATGCTATATGAAGAGTTTTAACTTAAGCCGTAGTCTAGGTCAAACCGCCTAATTCTCTACGACCTCGCATGGGCCACCATTCTGTAACACCCCAAGCTGAGGCTCGAAATATCACGGAAATCATATAGCATAAGGTGGAATTACAATAGAACAAGAACTAAATGCAAATAAAGATTCAGTGAATCCATTACAATACGAAACAAGTACCAAAATACATAAGGAGCAAATAACCATCAAAGTTAACAAAATAACATCCAGAAGATGGCAAATCGATCCTAAGTATAATGCAAAAAGAAGGCCAATGAATCCTTGATCCATAAAGTCCAAAGCCCGGGTTTTACAGCAAGCAACAATCAAACTCCACGTCCGGGGATAACCTGATTTCCTGAAAAGTGTACTAAGCATAGTCAACACAAGGTTGGTGAGTTCGTAGTAATGGTCCATAAGGAACCATCTTCAATAATCACAATATACGAGTAGAGGCTAGACATGACTTACAGCGAGCCTCTAAGTAACACAATAACATCCAACAACAAGATTACACAAAGCAAGTAAATGTGTAATAAGTATGCACAAATGATGTAAAATCAATACAAGTGCCGAATGCATGAATAAGCCAACATGCCTATCTTATGCGTGAACTCAAGTCACCTATGCAACGATACCCGCCTGTCATCGCAATGAACAAGGCTGTATCTCAAAATCATCGGCGTATATATGTCTATATACCCGGAGTCATGTCACCAACATCTCATAGATTAAGTGTATACATCTATACACTTGGATGTTTGAGTCCTCAACCGAGGGATTATGCAACTACGTATGCATGCTTACAATCAATCGTATATGCATCAATCACAAATCGTCTGTCATAAACCAACAATCAATATTCGTCAATCATAAACCAATAATCAATATTCGTCAATCATAAACCAATAATCAATATTCGTCAATCATAAACCAATAATCAATATTCGTCAATCATAAACCAATAATCAATATTCGTCAATCATAAACCAATAATCAATATTCGTCAATCATAAACCAATAATCAATATTCGTCAATCATAAACCAACAATCAATATTCGTCAATCATAAACCAATAATCAATATTCGTCAATCATAAACCAATAATCAATATTCGTCAATCATAAACCAATAATCAATATTCGTCAATCATAAACCAATAATCAATATTCGTCAATCATAAACCAACAATCAATATTCGTCAATCATAAACCAATAATCAATATTCGTCAATCATAAACCAATAATCAATATTCGTCAATCATAAACCAATAATCAATATTCGTCAATCATAAACCAATAATCAATATTCGTCAATCATAAACCAACAATCAATATTCGTCAATCATAAACCAATAATCAATATTCGTCAATCATAAACCAATAATCAATATTCGTCAATCATAAACCAATAATCAATATTCGTCAATCATAAACCAATAATCAATATTCGTCAATCATAAACCAACAATCAATATTCGTCAATCATAAACCAATAATCAATATTCGTCAATCATAAACCAATAATCAATATTCGTCAATCATAAACCAATAATCAATATTCGTCAATCATAAACCAATAATCAATATTCGTCAATCATAAACCAACAATCAATATTCGTCAATCATAAACCAATAATCAATATTCGTCAATCATAAACCAATAATCAATATTCGTCAATCATAAACCAATAATCAATATTCGTCAATCATAAACCAATAATCAATATTCGTCAATCATAAACCAACAATCAATATTCGTCAATCATAAACCAATAATCAATATTCGTCAATCATAAACCAATAATCAATATTCGTCAATCATAAACCAATAATCAATATTCGTCAATCATAAACCAATAATCAATATTCGTCAATCATAAACCAACAATCAATATTCGTCAATCATAAACCAATAATCAATATTCGTCAATCATAAACCAATAATCAATATTCGTCAATCATAAACCAATAATCAATATTCGTCAATCATAAACCAATAATCAATATTCGTCAATCATAAACCAACAATCAATATTCGTCAATCATAAACCAATAATCAATATTCGTCAATCATAAACCAATAATCAATATTCGTCAATCATAAACCAATAATCAATATTCGTCAATCATAAACCAATAATCAATATTCGTCAATCATAAACCAACAATCAATATTCGTCAATCATAAACCAATAATCAATATTCGTCAATCATAAACCAATAATCAATATTCGTCAATCATAAACCAATAATCAATATTCGTCAATCATAAACCAATAATCAATATTCGTCAATCATAAACCAACAATCAATATTCGTCAATCATAAACCAATAATCAATATTCGTCAATCATAAACCAATAATCAATATTCGTCAATCATAAACCAATAATCAATATTCGTCAATCATAAACCAATAATCAATATTCGTCAATCATAAACCAACAATCAATATTCGTCAATCATAAACCAATAATCAATATTCGTCAATCATAAACCAATAATCAATATTCGTCAATCATAAACCAATAATCAATATTCGTCAATCATAAACCAATAATCAATATTCGTCAATCATAAACCAACAATCAATATTCGTCAATCATAAACCAATAATCAATATTCGTCAATCATAAACCAATAATCAATATTCGTCAATCATAAACCAATAATCAATATTCGTCAATCATAAACCAATAATCAATATTCGTCAATCATAAACCAACAATCAATATTCGTCAATCATAAACCAATAATCAATATTCGTCAATCATAAACCAATAATCAATATTCGTCAATCATAAACCAATAATCAATATTCGTCAATCATAAACCAATAATCAATATTCGTCAATCATAAACCAACAATCAATATTCGTCAATCATAAACCAATAATCAATATTCGTCAATCATAAACCAATAATCAATATTCGTCAATCATAAACCAATAATCAATATTCGTCAATCATAAACCAATAATCAATATTCGTCAATCATAAACCAATAATCAATATTCGTCAATCATAAACCAATAATCAATATTCGTCAATCATAAACCAATAATCAATTCTCAACATCAAACTAATCTTATATTGCATGGATATTTTCATGTAAGCAGACTTGGAGAATCTTACGATATCGATCTTCTTCATTCTTCCAAAATGGTAAAAATGAGCATTCAGTATCGTATAATTTTCTCTGATCATTTCTTGAGAAGTTCACCAACTGCATTGGATCATACATCCTTCTCAACAATATCTTCTTCTTTGAGTCTGCATACATCTTGGCTTCACCAGAATTTCGATCAATCTCCCAATTATCCAGTTTATCCAAGACATCTTGTGCCCATTTCTTGGCATGGACTTTGATCATACATTTGATATCACGTTGAATATACTCAACACTTTTATCTGGCTTCACCACCTTCTTCTTTCGTCTTGGTTCAATATGAAACTTTGGTTTTTCAGAGTCTTTCATATTCGATCTCAACTTGAAATCTTCATGAAGATTCTTACCAATCACATCTGCAAGACCATAACTACTTGGATTGATAATCCTGTTATTTCCTAGTTCATGTAAGTCTTCTTCACACAAACTTCTGAAATGTCTCTCACGCCATGCTAGATATTGACAACCTTCTGGTCTTTTAAGAACAAACAGCTTCAGTTCTTCATCATAAAACCAACTCCAGATTATTGTCTTATATCTTGCAGCATCTTTATCTGAGATATGAGTCCAATACATGATGGGTTTCAAAGTATCCCATGTGACTATATAATCATTGATTCTTTGACCAGGCACAAGTCTATCAATCTCATGTAGTGGATCATCTTCTCTGAGAGGTACAGGATAATTATTTGGATTAAAAGGTCTTGTCAAATTGATTTCCCAGTGAAAAGGAATCAATGCATCATCAATCCTAGCATATACCACAAAGTTTAAAACTTTAGCGGAGCTACTAATTGAAGTTTGAAGCATTCTTTCCTTAACTTCTTTCCTCTTTATTTCCAACTCTTTTCTTTCTTCCAAAGATGGGTCTTCAGGAGTTGAATCCCAAACATCATCAAACCCATAAGGTTTCTTGAATATATTTATATCCGGTTCAGGAACAAGCTCACCCTCCTCAAGTTCATCACCATCAAAGAGTAATTCTGTATCATCTGTATCATCTATTAAGATTACACAAAATGAACACCGGAATACAATGAATAATCATGATAATAATAATAAAGATGAAATATAATTGCATTGAAATAAGATAAATTACATTCACATGTCGTAAACTTATTACATGCAACCTAATATACACTTTATCAATCTTTATCAAAATCATAAGTTGAATCAAAATCAGAATCAGAATCAGAATCAGATTCCAAGGCTGTTTGCCTTTGAATCTGTAATTCTTTTCCTCTTTCAGTTTCTGCTTCTTGCTGTTTATCTAATAAGTTATCAAATACAGAATGAAAAGCATTTTCTTCGGTATTACAGTCATGTCCAAATTTTGCCTTAACTTCACGCTTTAATCGTTCAGTTTCAGCATCAACTTGATCATCACTTAAATAATCAACTGATTTCGAAGAATTACCTGAATCAAGTGCTTCAATAACTTCAGCCTCTCGAGGAGCACTTGAACCACCCGCACCAGAAGTACCAGTCTGGGTAGTATCTCTTTCTGTCTCCCCCTGAGTCTCAACCCCTTTTCCTTTAAAAAGGTCAAAGTACCTCGAACAGTCGTAAGATCAGACTCTAACGTATCAACACGAGACTGAAGAACATCTATACGCCTAACTAGGGAGTAATCTGAAGGAATAGGAGGAAAAGTAGGCAATCTGGGCAATATTGATCTGGCAGGAGGCAAAAGTGGACGTAATGGTACACTGCCAGCAACAGTAGGAACTGGTGCTGTTGCGACAACAGGAATATCAGCAGCAGCGGCAGATACTGAAGTAGCCTCAGAAATTCGTGCACGCTTAGCTCTACGATAAGTGAGAGGAGCATCCAGTGTCCTCTTCGGTCCAACATTACTTGTACCTTCATGTAATGGACTTGATGCTATATCTCTAAGTTCCAATTGTTCTTGATAATCAGATACAACTTCTTGTTCAGCACCAACATTCTCATCCAGATTAACTTCTTCTTGAACAGATTGATTCGTTTCAGAAAGAACCGGTGAAGAATGACATGCCTTACTCCGACGCTCTCGGCGTAAAGCACCAGGTACATCTTCTCGAGAAAAGTGATATGAATTATCACTTCCTGAAGCAGCAGGTACATCATGAGCCATCTTCGTTCGATGCTCATTACCAGAATCAGCAGCGACACTATCGTATTCATCTGTGTCTGCTTCAACTACATCATCATCACCATCATTCTCACTATCAGAATCATCAGAATCACCATCCGAACTATCATCTGAACTCTCTTCATCCTCATGATCAGAGTTGTCTTCATCATCCACCAACATATCATTCTCAAAGCGAGATCGATAATTTGGATTAATCAAATGACCAAACAATGGTGGATTATTTAGACCAGCTACATTTCGAGTATTGGCATCTAAATCAGCAAATATACGTAGAGGCCAAGCATGTGGTACATAGCGTGGACCTTGATCAAATACCAAGTTCGGACAAAAATGTCTAACTATCGCCACAACAAAACGAGGATATAATAGAAACCTATTATTCGCCTTGGCATTGATTTGATCAACAAACGCATGATAGAAGTATGTTGAAAACGGATAAGGTCGATTATAGACCAAAGCCACCATCTGCGAAGAAATCTGAGCAGAAAGCTGATCAAATCCAGCCTTACGATTGCTCAGACTTACTAACAACACGTAAGCAAGGTATCTCCAACGTCCTTGAAATCCACTCTTATCAAAAGGAAGCTTTATTTGACCAACATATCCCATTCTTTGAAAACACCGACGAATAAGGTCAAAATCGTAAGCTAATTCTACTGCGTCATCTGATTCTTCACCCAAATGTAGAATTTCACGAAGTATCGCAGCATTAAAATCAAAAGTGATTCCTTCGACAGTTGCTCTAACAAAGCTACGACCATTAACCATGACCTGATGAGCAGTCCTCCAGAAGTCATCGATATACTGCCTCACCAATCTAGGTGAATCACAGAATGCAAAAGAAAGCCTAGAACGAGCAATAAAGTCAAACATTTCATGATAGCGTTCACAATTATGTTGATCTGGATCCAGATTTAAGGCCAGATTGTGCTTCTTAAAGAACTGACGTGGAGCAAGAGCCATTGCTGCAAAACAGATCATAATTTAAAAAACAATTATAGGATTAGCACAAGAAATGAATAGCAGTCTTAGATGAACTTAATCAATAATCTCATAAGTTGGAACTGTACGAAATTAGTCTTTAAGTTCGTAAGTTAAGAATGTACGAAGATAGATCTTAAGTTCGTTAGTTAGGAATGAACGAAGATAGACTTTAAATTCGTTGGATAACAATAAACGAAAATAGGTGTTAAGTTCGTTGGGTAACAATGAACGAAGATAGACTTTAAATTCGTTGGATAACAATAAACGAAAATAGGTGTTAAGTTCGTTGGGTAACAATGAACGAAGATAGCTTAGAAGCATTACTAAGTTCGTTTGTCACAAAAACTCCTAAGTTCGTTAGTTGAAGGAAAAGTCTAAGTTCGTAAATTCTGTTTGAGAACTTAAGTTCGTAGAGATAAACGAAGTCTAAATTCGTAGCCATTCTGAACGACAGTCTGTTTCAAAATCAATTATTTGATTCTTAAAACATTGATGAACACTTGATTTGCCCAAAATTAATTACAAAAACATTTGTAACACTTAAAAGAAGCATAATCCATTTCGATTTGACAAACGAATTAAGGATCCAATGGGTTAAAATCGAAAAACGAAATTAAACCCTAGAAACCTACATTATGTATAAAACCGATTGAGTTCATGCAAAAATTAGGCAAAATAAGAACTTAGAATTGGGGATTTGTGAATGACGATGCTCGATAATATACCTGAATCACTGATTTCAATATTAATCGAAACAACAAGCAGAGAATCGAGTTTAATCAAGTGATTTGATTGATGAAAGTATAGGGGTTTATTCAGAAGAAGAGACTTAAATTCGTTTTTCTTTAAAAAATTTTGGCAATGTAAAAGAGAAAACGAATTAAGTTGGTATATATATAGATGGTTAAAAACGGGTCAAAACGGGTCGGTGAGGAAATCAGTCAAAAATATGTTAGAACGAAGTTAACCTTCGTAAGATCAACAGGAACGAAGATAGAGGTTATCTTCGTTAAAACCAAAGAAAACGAAACTAGATGTGACGAAAATAAGTCCAATTTTCTTAAGAGCAATTCTGAACGAAGTTAAAACTATCTTCGTAAGAACAATTTTGTACTTAGAAAATTTTTCCAGATTCTTCATCACGAAACTTTCCACGATGCGACCCTTTGACCTAATCATGTACATAGCAAAAACTCGTTAAAAGCAAATTGTTCATACCTTGTACCACGAAGTACCATCATTCAAAATCATCATCATAATGTAAGTATTTTGACAAACATTATAATCTTGAATAAAAAAAAAACCAAAGTGTAAAACCAACCATCAACAATCCTGAAAATAATCAATTGTCATATTAACAGCGTTACCAATCATGACCATGATACGGAGAACCTTTCTCTAATCATAGAGATGCTTGACGACAAACCATCGTGAAACACTTAAGTCCCATATTAGAAGCCGTCTACAAAACTAACAAACAATGAATAATCCAAAAATCCAATGAAGAACTTTGTAAAGTTTCCGAAATCATGTCATAAGTCAAGGTACAAAAATCAAAAGAAACAAGCATCAAATCTGATTATTTTCACTAAATACATGAAATGAAAAGCAAATAAATACTCCAAAGACAGGTTCATATATTCTTCCTTCACGTGCTCATATCTGCATCACAATATTGTCACTTCACACCAAAAATCTTGTCTCCACGATATCATCAGTATGAATAACACTGTATTGCAACAAAGATCAGCACTCCAACTTTATCTTCTTAACCTGAACACTGCACACTTACCAAAAACTCATTAACGCATCAAGAGCAAAGGCATAATAATGCAGAAAATTCAAGCTAAAACACACAAAATTAGGGTTAACAATTACGAAATACTCAAGATTCTAACAAAAGAGCAAGGGAGGTCATTCCATTGTCAAACCCTAAAAGGTCACCAAGTTATTAATTAAATTCGTAACTTGTAACAATTTAAACTTGTGAGATTTCAAATAACTTTGACTTTTCACATAAAATTTAAAAGATCATTTTCTAAACTTAAACAAATTAATGTCCATATCAGAAAATCTTCTTTTGTACTAATCACATAATCTCATCAAGAATTCAAATGAATGAATTCAACAAAACATATACTCAACAGAATTTAAGTAGAATCTCTCGTGCAATAAGAACTTATGAAAATACTATTTTGACTCAATAAAATGAAAAATAAATTAGAATAAAAATTACAGAACAATAAGCTAATCTAAACACTAGTTAACGTAATTTATTCATTATGCACAGGTTACTTGGTTACTACTGATCAGATCAGATTAGCATTTACATAAGCCTACTAGCGAGAAATAATTCTCTTATTATTAGTTATGAACAGTGATCCAAAAACGATTACCAATATGTTTGTCCTCTTAAACACTCGGTACTTCCAGTCTCCTTTTTGGTTTGTGGCACTTTCGTATTACTTGAGCCAAGGACAGTCACCATGTAACCTAGTAAGTTACTCATGCCACAATTTTAGTTTGCGAACTTATGTGCCCCATATTCAGATACACTCTCACAATCGAAACAAGCACTAAGATTAAGACATTTGGTGAGTAAAGTGAGAAGGTCTTTAAGAATCAAGTCAGCGGTGACAGGTCGGTGATTCCTCACGCGTAAAGCGACTTAACTTGACTCACGTACGGAAATATACTCAACAGAATTTAAGTAGAATCTCTCGTGCAATAAGAACTTATGAAAATACTATTTTGACTCAATAAAATGAAAAATAAATTAGAATAAAAATTACAGAACAATAAGCTAATCTAAACACTAGTTAACGTAATTTATTCATTATGCACAGGTTACTTGGTTACTACTGATCAGATCAGATTAGCATTTACATAAGCCTACTAGCGAGAAATAATTCTCTTATTATTAGTTATGAACAGTGATCCAAAAACGATTACCAATATGTTTGTCCTCTTAAACACTCGGTACTTCCAGTCTCCTTTTTGGTTTGTGGCACTTTCGTATTACTTGAGCCAAGGACAGTCACCATGTAACCTAGTAAGTTACTCATGCCACAATTTTAGTTTGCGAACTTATGTGCCCCATATTCAGATACACTCTCACAATCGAAACAAGCACTAAGATTAAGACATTTGGTGAGTAAAGTGAGAAGGTCTTTAAGAATCAAGTCAGCGGTGACAGGTCGGTGATTCCTCACGCGTAAAGCGACTTAACTTGACTCACGTACGGAAATATACTCAACATTGCATAATGCCAAGTACTTGCATATTTGTGACATTAATAATTTTTATTTAAAGCACTTATGAAAACCCGTGACTTTCTATGAGACCCGTGTAGCGAATGTTCTGACAACCTATCCCAAGTTGGAAGCTTTAGGTAGGCTAGGTATACAAAGACACCCCAAGGACTTACTTGTTCGAATCTCAAAGGCCACATTAGCTTCATATTTTCAACAGATTTATTTGATATTTGTATATCTTGTCACAAATATACATCCAAAAAAAAAAACAATACATACACATATATGTACCCGAGACCTTCTTTATAAAGACCAAATATACATAATTATAATGCAAGATCTTTCATAAGATTTAAAGGACTTGTCTATTTTAAGAACAAGCATTCTCAGCCATGTATCTGAATACGTTTCCCATAAGAACATTGTATACATTTAAGTTCAGATTAAAAGGAAACCTTGGTACTTTGTGCCTATCGATACATCATATAATGGTATCACTGAACTGAGCATTTTAAGTACAATTAAGTAGGCTTAAAGCTAAAGTATCGTCACGTCAAATCATGTAGTGCAGTAACCTTAATTTTTTTTATTTTTTTATTTTTTTTTTTTTTATTTTTTTATTTTTTATTTTTTTATTTTATTTTTTTTTTTTTTGACACTATCTATATACAACTTAAACTACTAAGACTCGAAAAGAAAATTTAAGTTCTTTGAGAGAAACTACTCGGCATTCTTCATACCATTGAGTTGATATAACAACTCATGACGAGGTCTATCAAAAGCTTTAGTATATAGATCAGCAAGGTTATCATCAGTAATAACCTTTTCTAAATGAATAAGCTTTTTCTCAAAACAGTCACGTAAAAAGTGATGCTTTATATCTATGTGCTTGGTGACTTTAAAGTTTTTCGGATTCTTAGTAATATCTATGGCAGACTTATTATTGATACAAATAGGAGAGTCTGAGATATCCATACCATAGTCGCGCAATTGTTGTTGTATCCAAAGTACCTGAGAACAGCATTGACCAGCAGCTATGTACTCTGCTTCACAGGTAGACTGTGCAACAGATGTCTGCTTTTTGCACTGCCACGATATAATTCTCCCCCCTAAAAGCTGACATCCACCTGACGTTGATTTCCTATCCGAACTGCAGCCACCATAATCCAAATCAGTATAAGCTTTGAATTCAAAGGAACCATGCATGGGATACCAAAGCCCTAGACGAGGCTTGGACTTCACATAACGAAGAATCCTTTTCGCAGCTTTCAAATGTGACTCTTTCGGATTAGCCTGATATCTAGCACACATACAAACAACAAAGGTAATGTCTGGACGTGAAGCCGTCAGATACATCAAGGAACCAATGATATCCCGATATTGAGTTGCATCGACGTCTGGATCATTAGTCTTATCAGGACACAGCCCATGATTAGTTTGAATGGGAGTAATTGCATCTTTAGCATCGGTCATTCGAAACCTAGTAAGAAGATCTTGAACATACTTGCTCTGATGAATAAAGAACCCATCCTTCAGTTGATCCACCTGTAGTCCAAGGAAGAAAGTTAATTCCCCCATAGCACTCATTTCGAACTTAGCCTTCATGCTCTGCTCAAATTCCTTGCACATATTCTTATCAGATGAACCAAAAATAATATCATCGACGTAAACCTGTACAAGCAAGTAGTCCTTCCCTTTCCATTTGATAAACAACGTGCTATCAATAGAACCTCTAGTAAAACCATTTTCATGCAGATGAGTAGACAGTTTTTCATACCATGATCGAGGAGCCTGATGTAAACCATATAGAGCCTTATCAAGACGATATACTCTATTAGGGAAGTCTGGATCCTCAAACCCAGGAGGTTGATCTACATACACTTCTTCTCTTATTTCCCCATACAAAAAGGCACTCTTTACGTCAAGTTGATACACCTTTATACCTTTATAACTAGCATATGCCAGAAATAATCGAATAGCTTCAAGTCTAGCTACTGGTGCAAATGTCTCATCGTAATCGAAGCCTTCTTGTTGCTCAAAACCTCTAACCACCAACTGAGCCTTATTGCGAGTGACTACACCTTTGTCATCCTTTTTACAACGAAAAACCCATCGCGTTGATAAAGGAGATTCACCCTGAGGTAAGTCAACTAACTTCCATACATCAAGCTTCCTAAACTGAGCCAATTCTTCTTGCATCGCCTCAACCCATGACGGATCTTTAAGAGCCATTCCAACATTTTTAGGCTCAACCTGAGAAATGAAGCAAAAGTACAAGTACCAAGTAATTGCCCCAGTATCCTTAATTTCAGCAAACATACTTGACAAATTTTTCCTATTCTGATTTCTCGTGCGAACAGAGACAGAAGCATCACCAATGATTTGCTCTACTGGATGATCCTTGTTGACTCTTGTTTGAGGAACCTTATCGACTGTAAGATCATTTCCCAAGTTAGTCTGCACATGTTGCTCTGGAGTTTTAGGCTCCTCCTGATTTTCACCTTCCGTGTCGTCAGTATCATAGAAGGGAGTATCAGGTAGAGGTATATGTAAAGGATCATTAGGATCTTTAGGAGCAGTCTCTAAGGTAGAATCTGCTTCTTTGGTCCCACTTGATTCTCCAGATTTGGAAGCAGGCTCAATGAATGGTGAGGAAATCGGAGAAGAAACAGGAACCGGCCCACCATCAAGTGGATCATGAAGAGTAACTACATCCTCCACAGTCGGAACACCTGTAAAAGAAACAGGACCACGAAAAGAGGTGAAGACACCATCATAATCGAAGTCATTAGCAGGACCAATGTGTACAACAGGTTTATGACTGACAATTACCACATTTGTACCAAAATTAACTTTGCCAGTTTTCTGATTGTACACACGCCGAATTGGTGTACTAGGTATATAACCTAAAAAGAAACCCTCCTCAGATTTAGGATCAAATTTTCCCTGAGGAAGAACTTTAAGAAAAGTACAAGGAACACCAAACGGCTCAACATTTTGCAAATTGGGCTTTGTGTTGTGCAAAAGTTCATAACAAGTTTTCTTAAACCTTTTAACTGTTAAAACCCGATTTAAAATGTGACAAGCTGTATTCACTGCCTCCCCCCAGAAAGTAACAGGAAGCCCTGAATCAGCAAGCATCGTCCTAGCTGTTTCTATCAATGTCCTGTTTTTCCTTTCAGCTACTCCATTCTGCTGTGGCTCATGCGGTGCACTGAATTGATGTTGAATACCCTTGGTCAAGCAGAAAACAGTAATAGTATTATTCTTGAACTTAGTGCCATTGTCACTCCTGATTCTCTTAACTTTAACTTCATGGACATTCTCAACTTGTCTAACAAAATCCATAAACCGGTTTGCGGTCTCGTCCTTTGTCTTCAAGAAAAATACCCATGAGTACCTTGAGTAATCATCAGTGATCACCAAACAGTAGGACATCCCTCCAATGCTTCTTACGTTCACAGGACCAAAGAGATCCATATGAAGTAGTTCGAATGGTTTGGATAAAGTGTTGTGCACCTTTGGTTTATGAGGATTCTTGTGTTGCTTTCCTTTCAAACACGGTACACATTTATCTTCCATCCCAAACTTCTTAACTGGAACACCTTCAACTAATCCAAGACTAACAAGTTCATTCATCTTCCGAAAATTGATATGTCCCATTCTACGATGCCAGAGGAGAGATTCAGACTCATTTGCTTTGCTCAACAAATAGAGGGGCTCCGTTGGATTATCAACACCTAAAACTAAGCCATAGATGTCTCTCTTCCTAGGAGCTCTGAGCATTATCCATTCCGCTAGAATAACGAAACCCGGCTTCAAGATGAATGCCTCCTTTTCTGTGAAATGAACATTGTTGCCCTTGTCACAGATCTGTGAGACACTCATTAGATTATGAGTAAGTTGTTCCACATAATTTACTCTTTCTAGAGTAAGTTGTCCATTGACGACATCTCCTTGACCGGTGATGTTGCCGCCCTTGGATCCAGCAAAACTAACATACGACCCATTTATACCAGTATAATTGGACAAGAGTTTCCTGTCCCCTGTCATGTGCCTGGAGCATCCACTGTCAAGGTACCATAAATGAATTGGTTTCCTAGGAACTCCCTGCACATAAAATGAGAAAAATTAGTTTTCATTGGGGACCCAAACCTTCTTAGGTTTGGGTTCGACCCTTCTCATCCCTGAGAATCAGTTCAGTCCAATATCCATTGCCCGAAGCCGTGGATAGGACATGATTCTCGTCTCGTCTTCTCACTGGAGGAGACTTCTGACCTCTCGTCGGAGAAGGTCTAGGAGAATGAGGGCCATAAGAAGGTCGAACACTTTAATGAATTTGGTCATAATATGAATTTTGATTTCTAGGAGCAGAACGAGCAGGTCGTGGAGGTGTTTGAAAACGATTTGAATTCTCATGAACATTTCCAGATGAACCTTTCAGTGGAGATTCACGTCGTTGAGGTATGGTAAACGGTTTTGGAGAAGATTGAACTTTAGCCTCATTAACCTGTTTATCATTACCCAACCCCCTTTTTCCTTCCGAGGTGGAAACCTTTGAAGGAGAACCTGATCTTCGAGGTCTATTTGGACATACACTATAAACATGACCCTTTTCATGACAAGCAAAGCAGGAGAGGACCTTGAACTTTTTGTTTGTATCTACCTTTTTATCGGTACCTACAGATTTATTGTTAGCACTAGTGTCCACTGACTTACTTGTTTTTCTTTGATTTTCCTTTTCAGGGTCTTGTTTAGTTGGTGAAATCCTAGACTTCCTAGCACCATCTTTCTCATGTCTATCTTTACTTGAAGATTTCTTAAGTGCAGGCATTAAAATGTGCTTTAAAACCTTAGATGCTTCTTCATTAACGGCTAAGTTATCTTCAGATTTTCTAATCCTAGACTGCTTAGGTAATGGAGTGAGACGTTGCTGACTTAATTTCTTTATATCCTCAATAGCAACATCCCACACTTTATCAATCCTCTTAGGGTCAATAGATTCTAATGGGAATTCTAACTCAGTATAGACCCTATTACTCTTATGAAGTGTAAAGTGTACAATACTGTCTTTCTGACCATAAGGAGTAGACTGATTTAAAGCAACACCTTTCAATTTCTCTTCCTTGTTAGGTTGAGAAGAAACTCCTTTAGACTCTTTTGTTCCCTCAGGCAACTTTGCCTCGGAAATTGAGTCTTTTGGTTTACCATCTACAATACTAGGTTGAAGTAGGATTTCAGGAATATTAGGTTCAACAGGAGTATAGTTATTATTGAAAGGAGGAGGCACATCTTTATAAGAAATCTTAGCAGTTTCAAGACTCTTAGAAGAAGAATTCTCAAACTTTTTCATATGCATCAAAAGCTCAGAATGTCTAGCAGAATCAGATTTAGCCTTAAATTCCAAGATTTCTATCCTAGCATCAGCAAGTTCCTTTTCTACGGTAGCACACTTTCTAGCTAACAAGGAATAAGCATCACTACTTACTCTTTCTATAGCCACAGAATGATTGACTTTATCTTTCATTGCTCTAATGTCAGATTCTAAGGATCTAATCTTTTCCTTGAAAAATTTTTCCTTATCATTTACAGTTAGACCCTTTTTAATTAATTTATCTCTTTCATCATAAGCAGTATTGACAACAGATTCTAATTTCTTAATTTGTTCATTCTTTTGTTCAAGTTCATCAAACATGCGATTAACATGAACAATAGTATGTAAAGAATAAGATACCTGTTGGTCTGCCTCTTTGCAATCTGCCATGTAAGCAACAAAGTCATCCACAGTCATGCCAGCCGGAATCTCAAAATCTTGCATCTGCTCCTCAATAGTCTTTTCACTCTTTTCTGTGGCAGAATCATCTTTAACCTCAGCTGCTTTCACCGTTTCAGTAGCTTTCACTTCATCGATGTTCTTGACTTCTTCTAACTCATTGTCAGATTCGGAATCAGTATCATATACACCAGCAGCAACAGTTTCCACATTCGAACTTTTAGTATTTTCATACAATTGCTCTTCACTGTGGTAGACTGTGGTGTCCATGAAATCATCTGGAGAATCAACTATTTGAGCCATATCATCAAGAATTTCGGCCAAATAAGCGTTATTGTTCTCATCATGAGAAAGATTCCAAACATAAGAACCATCTGGTTGAATAGCTACTATAGCCTTGTCATTTCCAGTGACATTAGCAGTAGGATCATCAGTCAACAAAAGAGCTCTAGTAGGATTTTGATTGAACGGACGATTACCACCTCTATCTTGACGTGTAGGCGTAACATTTGCCTCTCTCTTAGGCCGTTGACATTCTCTGGCAAAATGTCCAAAACCTTCGCAGTTATAGCATTTCACCTTTGACTTGTCAAATCCTTGAGTACCTCCTGTAAGCTGTCTTCCTGTTCTATTCATAAACTTTTGTACTCTCCTGGTGATCATTGCCAATTGCCATTTCAGATCCATTTCTTCAACATCATCTGGATCTATCTGATCGTAATCTTCATCAATAAGTGTTGGATCTGTGATTCTTCCTGCAACAAAAGCTTCATGTGCAGCACACATTGCAGCAAATACATTCATCCTACCCTCAGCTGATTTCATATTCATAGGCATGGATTTGTAACCTGCAGAAGAAGATGAAATGTTTCCGAATTTCATATTTCCAGTCTTTGCACCGTCATTAGCCCTTTTACCCTGTTACCAGCATCAGTAGCCATGAATCCGGAAGAATCATCTCCATCCATTAATGGACCACAATTGTCTGTCTCACCAGTATTACCAACTCCAGAAAAGAAAGCATTAACATCAGCTGTTGGATTTTTCATAGTGGCATGATAGAGAGATGGATCTTGTGTGAAGTTGTCTTGAAGATCTTTTGCCTTATCCTTCATTTCTCTGTTTCTTAGAGTGGATATTACTCCATCTATTCGAAGAGAAGCATAATCAGCTCTTTCTTGTAATCCATGACGAAATTCTCTGTAAGCTTTCGGCAAACCATCCAAGAATTTATCCACTATCTCAGTAGGAGTGTATCTAAGATCAAAATATGCTAATTCAGCAAGAAGATGTTGATATCTCAAAATAAGATCCTCAACTTGTTCATTCTTTGTGGCATTGAAGCAATCAAATTGTTTCTTAAGCATTTTAATTCTATTTTGCTTCAATAATGGATCACCTTCACAATGAGCTTCAATAGCATCGAACAATTGCTTTGAAGTCTTGTATTCTTGTTTAGGAAACAAGTGCACCAACTCTTGAGGAATGCACATACGAAGTGTGGAAAGAGTCTTTACTTCAATGGCGTAGTTAGCCTTTTCTTCGCCCGTTAATTCTCCCACCTTGTATGTAGAAGTAACTCCATTCACAGTAAGAGTGGGCCATTCATAACCTTCAGTGATCATGAGCCACATATTCAAGTCTTCTCGTTGAATGAAATCTTCAAATCGACCTCTCCACGCCCAAAAGTTAGCTAATGAAACTAACTTTGGTGGAGAATTAGTACGCCCTACCAGATGATCATGATAAACTAGAGAATTGAGATATTGGGCAACAACATTGTTGGTTGATGATGAAGAAGCCATAAGTGAAAAATACTGTTCAAACGAAGATAAGAATCGAACGAAATTAGATTAAATTCGTAGAACAGAGTTAGTACGAAGATAGCTTAATTTTGTGGACAGAAGTTCTGAACGAATATAGCTAAGTTCGTAGACTAAGGATCTGAACGAAGATAAGTTAAGTTCGTAGACTAAGGATCTGAACGAAGATAAGTTAAGTTCGTAGACTAAATTCGTTTGAAGAAGATTCAAAACGAAAATGAAGATAACTTCGTTTTCTATCTTCGTTAGATGAAATTTAGAACGAAATTAAGTTAACTTCGTTTGCTAACTTCGTTTTCTAAGTTCGTTAGATGAACTTTAGAACGAAATTAAGTTAACTTCGTTTGCTAACTTCGTTTTCTATCTTCGTTAGATGAACTTTAGAACGAAATTAAGTTAACTTCGTTTGCTAACTTCGTTTTCTATCTTCGTTAGATGAACTTTAGAACGAAATTAAGTTAACTTCGTTTGCTAACTTCGTTTTCTATCTTCGTTAGATGAACTTTAGAACGAAATTAAGTTAACTTCGTTTGCTAACTTCGTTTTGCTATCTTCGTTTTCTATCTTCGTTAGATGAACTTTAGAACGAAATTAAGTTAACTTCGTTTGCTAACTTCGTTTTCTATCTTCGTTAGATGAACTTTAGAACGAAATTAAGTTAACTTCGTTTGCTAACTTCGTTTTCTATAGCTTAGAAACGAACTTAGTCGCCTTTGGTGTGTGTGATATCGACTGGAATCCTTCAATTTAGGTTTTCCAATCGTTTATATATGTTCACGATCGATATTGGGCCTGCTGGGCTTTGTTCTTACGAACTTAGCAGCCCAGTCCATAAAACGAAGATTATCTTCGTTAGTTCCTAACGAAATTAAGACTCGCTAACTTCGTTTTCTATCTTCGTTAGATGAACTTTAGAACGAAATTAAGTTAACTTCGTTTGCTAACTTCGTTTTCTATCTTCGTTAGATGAACTTTAGAACGAAATTAAGTTAACTTCGTTTGCTAACTTCGTTTTCTATCTTCGTTAGATGAACTTTAGAACGAAATTAAGTTAACTTCGTTTGCTAACTTCGTTTTCTATCTTCGTTAGATGAACTTTAGAACGAAATTAAGTTAACTTCGTTTGTTAACTTCGTTTTCTATCTTCGTTAGATGAAATTTAGAACGAAATTAAGTTAACTTCGTTTGCTAACTTCGTTTCGCTAAGTTCGTAAGGTAAACGAACTTAACGACAGAAAGGTGTTCGGGAGGCTATTTTTGAGAACATAACAATCAAACAAACGATCTCAACCCTTCGATAAGATATCGAATGGCTCTGATACCACTTGTGAGTCCCTCGATAGCCACTGATCGCTCTCGAGATCGTCTATTGTTATGTCGTGAGTGCGGAATCCTCACGAGATAACTAGTTTGATTAGTTATCGTATATATTGCTAATTATCTCAATATAATCAGCCTTATGTGATCTATCTTCGTTTTCTATAGCTTAGAAACGAACTTAGTCGCCTTTGGTGTGTGTGATATCGACTGGAATTACTCAATTTAGGTTTTCCAATCGTTTATATATGTTCACGATCGATATTGGGCCTGCTGGGCTTTGTTCTTACGAACTTAGCAGCCCAGTCCATAAAACGAAGATTATCTTCGTTAGTTCCTAACGAAGATTATCTTCGTTAGTACTAAATACCATCAACATCTATGCTTAGTTATTTTCCAAGTACTTTATGTACAAGAAACCTAACATATATTATGTTTGTACTTGTATGATATACATAACAAACATCATATATAAACATATAAATAACACCAAAACATGTAATCAATCATTACTAAAACACGAAGTCCATAATCTATCAATTACATATAAATGAATAAGACATAATCAAATCTAAGTTGCTGTTGTCACATCAACATGCATCAACAAAGTAGTCTCTCTCATGATTCCAACGATAGGTCATACGACTAAAACGGACTTACGGTGCAAAAGTTATTAACGTTTGAAAACTGACGCGCAAAACAGGTAAAACTCGCGGCGCGAGAACACGAGCTCGCGGCGCGAGGAGCACGAGAAAAAGCTCTGACCTGACTGGACACAAACTCGCGGCGCGAGTGGTATAGGTCGCGGCGTGACTGGGCTCAATCCTGCAGATTTTTGAGTCTAAAATACGATCCAAACTTCACCCAAACCCCATTTTCGACCACCAAATCGTCTAGTGATGTTCCAAGACTCATTTTGAAGCTTAAACAAACATGTTTCAACATAACTAAACATAACCACATCTTAGTTTCCATTCCAAAACATCAAGAACACTTCCAAATCATCAACCCTAATTTGACCCACAATTCATTTTGGCCCGATTTAAGACTTGTAAATACATTAAATTGACTAACAACATGTAAGTAAGCATAAATAGGTGAAGATGGGATGAATTTGACTTACCAATACTTCTTTTTGAGCTCAAACCCGAAATTAAGCCAAAATGGGTAAAAACCTTGAACTATGAACTTCAATCCTTTGATATAATGAAGATGAGATGAAAATGATGATGATTCTTGTATTAAACTAGTTTCACAACACCAAATATTTCAAGAGTATAAGAGAGAAAGGAGTGTTCTTGCTTTAGTTAGAGAGAAAAGAGAAGAGAAAGATTATGTGGTGAAATGAGAAGGATAAGGGAGGGAATGGGTCACTAGTAGGCTCATGGGTCATGGGTAACCCATGGGTCGACCCGTTTCCACTTACTAGTTATTTACACATCGTTTTACATTTAAACACGTTTAACTCATACTATCGACCCGACTAACATACCACATTGTCATTTAATCACAAAACGACCCAAATATTTCATTAACTTAAATTGTTAGTCAAATTACACATGAAGTCAACGGGTCAAAACTCACGGATGTTACATAAAGTATTTTGTGAATGACATCATTTGTGCAAGCTTAGTAGTTGTGAGCTATATTGTGATAATGTGGACTAAAGCGGTTTGTGAATGTGATATTGTGGATATTTGTGGACTTGTACACATAATACACTAGACATGATTTATGTTGCCATGTCACGTGCACGCTAAGGGCCCTAATGTGATAAAGTGGATTTAAGTAGACAAAGTTGATTAAAGTAGACAAAGTGGATTAAAGTAGATAAAGTGGATTAAAGTCGATAAAGTGGATTTATGTGGACACTATTAAGTGTGCAAAGTCTCGAGCATTAAAGTGGAAAAGAGTTAAGCTTAACCCACACTAGTCTAATTGGCTACTGAGCAAAGTGGATCAAGTGGATAAATGTGGAATTATTAAGTGGATTAAAGTAGATAAAGTGGATTTAAGTAGACAAAGTTGATTAAAGTAGACAAAGTGGATTAAAGTAGATAAAGTGGATTAAAGTCGATAAAGTGGATTTATGTGGACACTATTAAGTGTGCAAAGTCTCGAGCATTAAAGTGGAAAAGAGTTAAGCTTAACCCACACTAGTCTAATTGGCTATTGAGCAAAGTAGATAAAGTGGATTAAAGTAGATAAAGTGGATTAAAATAGATAAAGTGGATTTATGTGGACACTATTAAGTGTGCAAAGTCTCGAGCATTAAAGTGGAAAAGAGTTAAGCTTAACCCACACTAGTCTAATTGGCTACTGAGCAAAGTGGATCAAAGTGGATAAATGTGGAATTATAAAGTGGATCAAAGTGGATAAATGTGGAATTATTAAGTGGATTAAAGTGGAGTATTGAGGATTGCTAGGCACATTATAAGATATTAGGATTGATGAACCTTTTTATGTGTGATTATGTGGATGTGTGTGATGTGCCTATACATATGTGTGAGATGATTTCTTATGAAACATTTTAATTGGCAAACCTTGTTTTGTATTAACCTGTTATCTTACTCGACTTTTTAAGCTGACACTTGTGTATTGTGGAAAATGTGTTGTGCCCTCAGGTTAGGCGCTGATGGAGCTAGTAGATTTGCGAGATATGAGATAGCTATAGATGATACATAAAGATGGCCTTTAGTTACCATTTGCTATTAGCTTTAAGTAGACTTATGTATTATGTCGGTTGGTATTTCATAATGTTGATTGTAGATTTCCTTTAATTATTGTAAGAGTTAATTACACTTTTCGTCCCTGTGGTTTGTACCAACATTCACAGATCATCCCTGAGTACACGAAATTACGTGTTTCATCCCTGAGTCCGTTAACAAGTTTTCATCCGACCAAATTACGTGTTTCATCCCTGAGTACCAACTTTCAGTGTATCATCCCTGAGTACACGAAATTACGTGTTTCATCCCTGAGTAACAAATTAGTTTAAGAGTTAATTACACTTTTCGTCCCTGTGGTTTGTACCAACTTTCACAGATCATCCCTGAGTACACGAAATTACGTGTTTCATCCCTGAGTATGGAATTCCGTTAACAAGTTTGGTCCATATCCTTAACGGACGTTAAACATTTAGTCACGTGATTTGCACGCCAAGGGTATAATAGTCATTTTCATTTCATAGGACCAAAAGTGTAATAAACTATCTATCAGTATCTCAAAGGACCAAAAGTGTAATTTACTTTCTATATCATCTTCTTCATCACATTAGGTATTTTTATTCTCTGATTTTTCTAACAAAATCCGTTTCTATACCACATTCATTTTTCATACAAAAATGATACTATAGATCTATCAAATACAAGTATATCTATATACCCACAAAATTAAACATTTATATTTGTTCAGAAATAGATATAAAAGTCACAAGCCATTTCAAGATTTCTTAAACACAAAACCCAAATAAATATATGTAAAAATAGCACTTGTTTCAGTCATCATCATAGAAACAAACCACATAAGTGATGTAGAAGGCCAGATGCGACAAAGAAGAAAACACCGACAGTTTTCTCGATAGTCAGATCTGACGGTCGGAGTGATGGTGGTGGTGGGATCTGATGACGGAATGATGGTGGTGGTCGGATCTGATGGCGGAATGATGGGGGTGGTCGGATCTTATGGCGGAGAGATGGCAGTGGTAGGATCTTGATACATGCCTTTGACTGCCCCTTTGCAAATATGGATCCCAACTAGATGAATCCATCAAGGACAATTCCTTTGCAGCCTCCTCCCTACTCGATTCAATCCCAACTAAATATGACTTTGATTGAATGTATTGGGCGTTTTTATAGGTGGTGGCCGGTTAGGGTGTTGCTAGATCTCATCATTCACGAAATCTATTTGTTGGGTCTGGGAACCATAGTATATCAATGAAGAATCTTGAAATGGTATTGACATGAAGTTTTTTATAAAACAAAACTTTTGCTGAATCCATATGAGATACAAGACCAAATTGAAGCTGACATGAAATTAAAGAAAAAATATTGGGAAGTGTTTTTAATATTTGTTATGACTTTGTGTAAATTGATAATGTCAAGCATCTATGAATACCTTTTTGAAAGATGCAGGCACTGTATTTATACATATTTCTTTTTTAAGATATAGAGATAGATGGATAGATCATGGATGGATAGATGGATTTAGATACTGATATAGATTAGATAAAATATAGATGGATGGATTGATTAAATGTATAAAATTATATGGGAGCTATGTGCGTGCTATCGAATTTACATCAAGATTTTAAATTTTTTATGTATATATGTTGTTACTTGTTAGAATCTTGATGTTTATGTACGAGTTGTATCTTTTTTAGATTCAAGATCAGATGGCATTTGATTATGATGATAGATACTGATATATAGATAGAAACACACATATATATTGTTAATAACTTTTTTATTATTACAATATTAAATTACATTTTTAGTCCCGATGGTAATGAAAAGACCTTTATACCATCGGTGTGCAGGTCACGTGACCGCCTACTTAACGTCTGTTTGGGTGGTGGACTAAACTTGTTAACGGAATTCCATACTCAGGGATGAAACACGTAATTTCGTGTACTCAGGGATGGTCTGTGAAAGTTGGTACAAACCACAGGTACGAAAAGTGTAATTAACTCTAGATTTTATTATACTATTATTATTTTCAAATCTTGGAACAAAACAACTAGATTATAATTGTTTCCTTTCTTTCTAGTGCACACGAATACACAAGCATATTACCTATTTTTTCATGTTTGCGGCTACACTCGAGACAATCTCAATTCCTCTTTTTTTTTTATTTCCTTCGACGGTCACCTAGAAAGATATATCTATATATTTTTTAGATTTATATGTTAATAATACTCCCCCGTCCCACTAAATGTGTCATATTTTGAATTTCAAAGTCTTCTTTTATAAACTTTGACCTTAAATATTTTGATTTGTGTTATATAATATTTGATGAAAATTATACCAATAAAATATACATTTAAAACTCAATCAATTCATATAACTTTCATCAAATATTATATAATACAAATCAAAATATTTAAGGTCAAAGTTTATAAAAAACGACTTTGATAATTCAAAATATGACATATTTAATGGGACGGGGGGAGTATATAATAGGATACAGTGTTTTGCTAAATCAACAACTACGCCCCTCGACATAATTAACGATACGTGAACTTCATTTAGTGTAGTTGATATTGTGTTGATTTCTGTTTGATTGAGTGTTCTGATTGTGTGTTGATCATTATTTGTCTTGTGTTGTTTATTTGATTGTTGAATATTAATTGTTAATTTTGTGTTTAACTTGTTAAAATGGTGAATACTCCTCCTGGTTCTGTTCATACTGGAAATACTCCTCCTGTTTCTGTGCAAAATGAAGAGTCTGAATCTGAAAATCATTTTGAAATACATGAAACAAAAATAAGTAAACTAGACTTTTTTAATCCTTTGTATCTGCATGCTAGTGATATCACTAATACTCCTCTTATTAGTTTAAAACTAAAAGGTACTGAAAATTATAATGTTTGGAGTTGTGCTATGATACTTGCTTTAGAAACTAAGAATAAAAAAGGATTTATTGATGGTACTTGTGTAAGACCTTTTGATAATGAAGTGTTAGCTCAACAATGGGATAGATGTAATGTTGTTGTCTTATCTTGGATTCTTAATTGTGTAACTGAAGAATTGTTTCTTGGACAAATTTTTTTAAAAATGTTGATGTTATTTGGAATGAGTTAAAAGAGACATATGATAAAGTTGATGGTGTGGTTACATTTAATCTTCACAATAAAATCAATTCCTTGTGTCAAAATGGTTCAACATTATCTGAATATTATCATAAGCTTAATTCTTTGTGGAAACAGTTTGATGCATTGATTAAATTGCCTGCTTGTGTATGTCATGCTGCTAAAGATTTTCAAGAGCATAATCAGTTAATAAAATTAATGCACTTTCTTATGGGTCTTGATGATTCTTATAGTTCTGTTAGGAGTCAGATTCTTACTAATGATCCTTTGCCTTCTGTTAAAAGTGCTTATGCTTTGTTGTCTAGAGAAGAATCTCACAAAACTGCTTCTGTTAATACTGTGACTAGTAAAACTGCTTCTAATGCTTTTGTATCTAAGTTTGTGGATAACAAGAAAAGGTTTAATGGAAATAACAATTTTGTCAATAGAGGTCCTAATACTAGTCTTAATTGTACTCACTATAAAGGGATAGGTCATACTATTGATAGGTGTTTTGAGTTAGTTGGATATCCACCTGGTTATAAAAAGAGAACAAATTTTCAAGGGTCTCAGTCAAATCAAAGGAAAATTTATAATAATCATGTGATGTCTGACAAATGTGTTAATGATGTTGGTTCTTCTTCTGCTACTACTGCTTCTACTTCTACTTCTGCTCCTTTTTCTCTTTCAAATGAACAGATGTCTAGACTAATGAATCTTCTTAATGAGAAACCTGGAGTATCTGCCAATCTTGCCAACATGGCAGGTACTTTTTATAATTCAAACAGTTTTTTCAATCAAAATTTTGAAAAAAATTTATGTTCTTCTTCTAGTGTTAGTTCTAAGTCCAAACATTCTGGTTGGATTTCTGATTCTGGTGCTAATCAACACATGACATATTCTTCTAAAAATATTTTTGATGAAATCTTTTTTGACAATTCAAATGACTTGATGCCTTGTCCCAATGATGATGTGAGAGACAAGTACAGATGTGATGGCAGTGATAGTGAGATAGATGGCAGTCATAGGACTACTGCAGGCCCTGGGGGAAAGGGTTCTTTGCCTGGCAGTTCTAAGACTACCACATCTCATCATCAAAATGCAACACAGTCTAATGAAAATGAGAATTCTGAGGGAAATATTGGTGATAACATTCAATTTGATCATGCTGAAAATGATTTACATGCTGATAATTATCAAGTGTTTGAACCCGAAGTTGTTTTTGAACCTGAAAACATTAATTTTGATAATGTGAATCAAACTGCTAATCTAAGAAGGTCTGAAAGGAGTTTTGTTTTACCTAAACATCTTAAAGATTATGAGTTAGATGGTAAAGTCAAGTATGGTGTAGAGAAAGTTGTTAATTACTCTAACTTGGGTTCTGAAAAATTGTGTTTTATTACTAGTTTAAATAAAAGTGCTGAACCTAAGAGTTTTAGTGAAGCTTCTAAAGATATGAATTGGGTTCAAGCTATGAACAATGAAATGGAAGCCTTACATAGAAATAATACTTGGGAGCTTGTTGATCTTCCTAAAGGAATAGAACCTATAGGATGTAAATGGATATTTAAACTTAAAAATATTTCAGTTGAGTCAAAATTTTCGAATGATGAAAGTATTACTCATTTAAACTTTTTTGATGAAATCTTTTTTGACAATTCAAATGACTTGAGTTCTAATATTAAAGAATTTGTTCTGTTAATAGAAAATCAATCTAACAAGAAAGTTAAGATGTTTAGATCTGATAATGGGACTGAATTTGTAAACAATGATTTGAAACAGTTTTTTATTAACAAAGGTATTATGCACCAGACTTCTGATGTGTATACTCCTCAGCAAAATGGTACTGCTGAGAGAAAGCACAACATCTTCTTAATGTTGCTAGATCTCTTATGTTTCAGGGGGAACTTCCCCTTTATATGTGGACTGAATGTATCTTAACTGCTACCTATTTGATTAACAGGATTCCTTCTTCTGTTCTTGATGGTCATTATCCTTTTTATAAAACCTATGGTTCTGAACCATCTATCTCACATCTTAAGTCATTTGGTTGTCTTTGCTATGCAACAATTCTTAATAATAATGATAAATTTAGTAGTAGAGCTGAAAAGTGTGTCTTTATTCGATATTCAAATGAAAAAAAGGGATACAAATTATATAGTTTGGATAATAAACATATATTTTTTTCAAGATATGTTCGTTTTTATGAAACTGTGTTTCCATTTAAACTTAAAAATATTTCAGTTGAGTCAAAATTTTCGAATGATGAAAGTATTACTCATTTAAACTTTTTTGATGAAATCTTTTTTGACAATTCAAATGACTTGATGCCTTGTCCCAATGATGATGTGAGAGACAAGTACAGATGTGATGGCAGTGATAGTGAGATAGATGGCAGTCATAGGACTACTGCAGGCCCTGGGGGAAAGGGTTCTTTGCCTGGCAGTTCTAAGACTACCACATCTCATCATCAAAATGCAACACAGTCTAATGAAAATGAGAATTCTGAGGGAAATATTGGTGATAACATTCAATTTGATCATGCTGAAAATGATTTACATGCTGATAATTATCAAGTGTTTGAACCCGAAGTTGTTTTTGAACCTGAAAACATTAATTTTGATAATGTGAATCAAACTGCTAATCTAAGAAGGTCTGAAAGGAGTTTTGTTTTACCTAAACATCTTAAAGATTATGAGTTAGATGGTAAAGTCAAGTATGGTGTAGAGAAAGTTGTTAATTACTCTAACTTGGGTTCTGAAAAATTGTGTTTTATTACTAGTTTAAATAAAAGTGCTGAACCTAAGAGTTTTAGTGAAGCTTCTAAAGATATGAATTGGGTTCAAGCTATGAACAATGAAATGGAAGCCTTACATAGAAATAATACTTGGGAGCTTGTTGATCTTCCTAAAGGAATAGAACCTATAGGATGTAAATGGATATTTAAAATTAAATAAAAAGTAAATGGTCAAATTGAGAGATATAAAGCTAGACTTGTAGCTAAAGGTTATAGTCAAAGAGTAGGTTTGGATTTTGATGAAACCTTTTCTCCTGTGGTTAAGATGGTCACTGTTAGATGTTTAATGTCTCTTGCTGTGAATAATTGTTGGCCTTTGTTTCAGTTAGATGTCAACAATGCTTTTTTGTATGGTGATTTAAATGAGGATGTGTTGGGTCGAAAATCGACCAAGTATAATTTGTTCAGAAATAGCTGAAGCTCAGTGAAGAATACTTGTACAGAATTCTGAAGTCGTTCAGAATTAGTTCACTGAAGCCTCACTTCAGTTCAGATCAACGTATCAGAATACCATTCAGCTGAAGTCAAAGACTGAAGACTGAAGAAAGAGAATCAGCTCAGATGTGGAGCTCAGAAGCTGATTCTACCTGATCGAAGACTGAAGCATCTCAGTGTAAAGTACTTACAACACTTTACACTGATTACGAGGAAGCCTTTTTTACTTTACACACCTTTACCCAGTTAATAGATTTATCTATTAATAAAGTACAAGGTTAAGTAAAAGGTTGGGAATAAAGTATGAAATGTCACATCAATTGACTTTCATACTTTACCTTAAAATATATGCATACAGGAATTATCTTTAATTCCTTAAATGCTCCCAACCATATTTGTACGGCCTGGTCCACATCAGCATGAACCTTGCCTATAAATATAAGGCTTCTCACAACTTGCAATAAGCTGGAAACTTTAGCATTGCAACTTGTGAGATATACTCTAAGTAATTCTTAAGAGTATTTCCAAGTTATTAGATCACTTGTATTTCAGGATTGTTTAGATATTTACACTTTGGTGTTTATCTTTGTTCCGCAACAATCCTTGTATTTGTTTATATCAATAAATCAAATACATTGAAAAAGTACATCGTGTCTCAATGCTACATACTTGAAATATACATATTATTTATATAGTTTCAACACTTATTGTTTCTTGCATTTACTTTCAGTACCTTTACCTTATTGTTTATCCATATCTGGATCGTATTCTGAACTGGTCTACTTCCAGTTAGAATTACTTGCCAGTCGGGTTTTAATCATCTATGTTGAGTCCCATTGTTAATTGTAAATTTAATGATGACAAATCTGACCTATAAACACTTAGTAATCTTTTGGTTCTTGTAATCTGATCTGGGTCAGACTAAGCTGACACAGCTTGCGATCTGTAACTGACCCAGATCATGCTTCATACTTTGTAATTGTAAAATCTTATGGAAGCAAGTGTTATTTAAGCTGCATCTACAATGTGTTAGCATTCAGTCCAAGTCGAAGAGGAGGATTGAAGATAGAAGACCAAGCTGTTAGTGGAAGACAGCTTGGGATTAGCAGTCAGCTTGGAAACACTTAGGCAGATTGGTGCTTTGACAAACGACCCAATCTGTGTCTGACAATCAAGTGAAGATAACAACCTGGATTGAAGATAAAGACAAATGACGTGACTAGGAAGAATCCTAGGATCCAGGTTGGTGGTTGGTTTTACATATGCGTGTCCATACTCTTATTGGTTGATGAAGAATGTGCGTCAGTACGTGGGGGACCACAAGTACTATGAAAGGCATGATTGATTCTTCCTTTATCATCCACTAAATGAAGAATACGTGGCTGCAACGGATACCAAGTGAAGGAGCGCTTTCGCCTATAAAAGCCTCATTCATGGATTGCATATGTGTGGCATTTCCTGAGAATCATTCTTCACACAAGTTTCTCTGCTCTTATACACAGCTTAGTCTGTACGAGATCAGCTTGGGCTGATTCTCTTGAGCTAGAACTTATTGATTGTATTTTGTCATTTCAGAGGTTGTTTAGATATCTATAGGCTATCTTTATTCCGCAACAACCTTGTAATTCTTTGTATAGATTATTTCTTAATAAAGGATTACTTTGAAAACCACAATCTGTGTTCAAGAATGTTTCTGTTTCTTTATTGCTTTACTGTTTTAATGATTCCTGCTCTTTACTTACTTGCTT
>CM067168.1:36904363-36919381 GCA_034093135.1 Erigeron breviscapus
TATTTTTGTAGTTTGTAAGTTGACAAGTGATGATGTATTTGGTTGCTTATTATGCATATTTTCATGACTTGCTTTTCATAACTTGGTATGAATGGAAGTTCTTTAGGTTAACCTTATTTATTTATTACTCGAGTATCACTTCCCAATAGGAAATGCTTGCCTTTTCTCCAATAGATAAAAAGACGAAAAAATTATCTAAGTATTCAGCCTATTATTTGTTATTGGCTTTTTATATCTTACAAGATAATTTATCCAAGGATATACCTTGGGACTATGGGAACTTTTAGCTAGCATTTTTCTTTTCCCATGCTCGACCCCATGTTCGAGACTTTGTGCTCAACTTGTGAGTTCATATTGTAAAAATTCTAAATAACTTTAAACTTCTTTGAGGAAAATTACTTGTTATAAGTAATGTGACTAATAAAAAATATGAAATATTTTCACTTGTAGCAAAAATAAATATAATATTTATGGGATACACAGATCAGACCATAAAGATGAATTTTCATTGATAATCTCATGGATACAAATGAAATATTCTTTTCATTGAAAAATAAACACAAACATGATTCATTGATCAGATAAAGATAAATGGGATACATAGATCAACCATAACATTGTTATCAAGTTGCTTTGATTAAACATAACATTTTTTCAAATTCATCCCGTTCCATGTTCTGGGCACGGGGTAACCATCAAGTTCAGCCAAAACATACGAGCCATCTCCATTTGCTTCCTTGACCAAGTATGGTCCTTCCCAGTTGGGTCCAAGTTTTCCCAAGTTTTCCACCCTACTTGCTTCATTTTTTCTCCAAACATAGTCCCCCGGCTTGAAAGACATGGGGTGGACTCTTTTGTTATAATACTTAGCCATTTTTTGCTTATTTTCAGCCAATTTGATGTGAGAGACTTCTCTCCTCTCTTCGATGAGATTCAAGTTTTCTCTCAAGGCTTCCTCATTTTGGGCTGGGTTGAAGTTTATGATGCGATGGCTTGGAATACTTAGCTCAGGTGGTATAACTGCTTCAGTTCCATACACCAGGCTAAAGGGTGTTTTCATTGTACTTCCCCTTGGAGTAGTCCGGTGGGCCCAAAGTACTCCAGAAAGTTCATCCACCCATCCGGACCTACATCTCCCAAGTCTTGCCTTGATTCCTCCCACTATTGCCTTATTCATTACTTCTACTTGGCCATTTGCTTGAGGATGAGCCACAGAGGTGAACACTTGTCGGATGTCCATGTCTTCACACCAAGTTTTGAAAGGGTTTTCAGCAAACTGCTTTCCATTATCACTTACCAAGACATGAGGAACTCCGAAACGACAAACTATGTATTCCCAAACAAAGTTGATTACTCTTTGGCCAGTGATGGTTGCGAGTGGCTTGGCTTCAACCCACTTTGAGAAGTAATCTACTGCAACTATCACAAATTTTACATTGCCAACTCCGGCTGGGAATGGGCCCACAATATCGATTCCCCACTTATAAAATGGCCAAGCAGTGTTAACTGGGATGAGATCTTGTTTTGGCATCCTTGAGATTGGAGCATGTATCTGGCATGATTCACATTTTTCTATCTCTTCTTTGGCATCTTTATTCATTGAAGGCCAGTAATAGCCAAGTCTCATTATCTTGGTGGCAACAGACCTTGGTCCGGCATGAATCCCACATGTGCCCCCATGAACTTCTTGAATAAGTTTTTGTGCTTGAGTGGGACCTACACATCGGAGATGCGGACCTAGGAAAGACTTCCTAAATAATTTATCTTCAATGAGGAGATACATTGGTGCCTTCATCCTCACCTTTTGAGCTTCATGGTTGTCTTCTGGAAGTATTTCGTTTTTAATGAAGTTATAGATGGGACCCATCCAACAATCTTCTTCTTCTTCATGAATCCCAGTAATAGCCAAGTCTCATTATCTTGGTGACAACAGACCTTGGTCCGGCATGAATCCCACATGTGCCCCCATGAACTTCTTGAATAAGTTTTTGTGCTTGAGTGGGACCTACACATCGGAGATGCGGACCTAGGAAAGACTTCCTAAATAATTTATCTTCAATGAGGAGATACATTGGTGCCTTCATCCTCACCTTTTGAGCTTCATGGTTGTCTTCTGGAAGTATTTCGTTTTTAATGAAGTTATAGATGGGACACATCAGTTTGTCTTTTTACCCCACTGCGCCGCAGTGAGGGTGAAGCATGCCCACTGCGCCGCAGTGGGGGCCTTTCCCTGCCAAGATTTTTGTTTGTTTTATATGATTCCCAACTTTGCATTCTTATTACTCACATTTGGTCGCTTTCATGTTTGTGAATGCAGGGAGCGGGAGCTACAGATAAGGCCGCGGGAAAGCGTAAAATGGTTGAGGGGCAATCCAGTGAGGCCGTTGATGTGCCGAGTTCAAAGAAACAAATGGAGGTGCCGCTCACATTTATTGAAGAACTGAACGAGAGGCATGCTTGGCTCTCATTTGAAAGTATTAGGCAGCCCCAAAAGAACATATACAAGAACAAGTTGTATAAGCTTTCTAAGCATGTGGTCCTTCCCGCAAGACATTTAACTCCTTTTCAAGCTCAGGTATTTGGAGTACAGGAGGACATTCGACGGTGGTTTTCTATGAGTATGAGAGTTGGAGGTGAGTCAAGAGGGCATGTTGTAAATTGTGATATTTGGCGGCGGGTTTTTGCTAACCGTGAGCCCGCATACCGTGAGTTGTGTTTGGAATTTTATTCGACTTTGAAGCTGAAAAAGGAGTTGGGTAAAGTGAAAGATATTTTTGAAGAAAGGGTAGTCTCGTTTTACTGTGGGGGACAGCAGAGGAAGTTGTCAATTGCTGAGTTTGGTTACTACTGTGGGATGTATACGAGGGAGGAGTTGCAGAATGCACAGTTTAGGGCTATTTTGAAGAAAGGGTATAGGACAGGAGCCGATTTGGGTGATGGTGAGTCTATAGAGGAGTATTTCACCAGGATCACGGGGGGAGAAACTTGGACATACACTAGTGGTGTGTCAAAGATTAAGAATGTTCGTTTGAGGTTACTCCACCGTATGATGGTTACTTTCCTGGTACAGCGGTCTACTCATTGGGAGAAGGCGTACAAGAATGATCTTTGGTTACTTAAGTTATTTTCTGAGGGAGCTCCATCCAGGTTTGCTTTGCCTCCTCTTGTGCTTTTAGACCGAATGTGTAATCATTCTGATTCGACTCTGGTTTTGGGACATTTCATCACGGTGATCTATAAGAGGATGGGGGTTTTTGCTTCTGATGATTGCCAGACTTATCTTTCATTACCAGTGCATCAGGAGGATTTTACGTATCAGGAGCTTTGGAGGGCAAAGATTTTGAAGAAAAAGAAAGACAATGAACAGGAGCGGTTGTTAGATGATGAGGGTGAGGTTGAAGGACCACCTCCTGTACAGGAGGAGGATGAGGAGGCTGATGTTGAGATGGCTGATGCTCCACGGGAGCCCGAGGAGGACTGGACGTAACATTCCCATCCCTCGCTCGTTTGATTTAACACTCTTGGGGAACACTATTCAGAATATCTATGAGTCTCAGCAGAACAGTCAGAGAGAGTTTGATGCTTACCAGCAGAGGGTGGACCAGGATTTCACCTGGATTGGATCACAGCAGGCCCACACTAACTATAGCCTTGATTATTATCAGCCTATGTGGGATGCTCAGTATCATGGCCGGGAGTTTGTTCGACCTGACCCGATTCCTCCATTCTCTCCACCGCCTATTTATGTCCCTGATTATCGTCAGGGGGGTCAGTCCTTTTTCTCTCGTACGACTGCCCCGGGGAACATGTCACCACCACCCCATGATTTAGGAGGTTCTCCTCGAGGTCCAGTGCAGTTTGGGGTCTTTCAGGTGGCCATGTTGGCGGTGATTCTTCATCTTTTGCAGGTTTGGATGCAGGTGCTCATTCTGGATTTGATGCTGGTCAGTCAGGAGGAGGTGCTGGTGGTTCGGGTTCAGCTCAGGAGGAGGAGCAAGATTGGGTGACGAGTATTTTTGGGAAACCTGGACTACCCTATGGCTACCATGGACATCAGGAGTGAGAGGAGATGATTCCCATCCGGTACCGTGGGATGGAATCATATGTGATTGGTTATGATTGGTATTCTTATGACATTACTTTATTTATCATTGTCTGGTATCCACCCTACGGGGTGATGAAACATTTGTAATTTCCTTTGTTTCTTTTATTTTCTGCATGATACTGTTTTGGTTTGCATTTAGTATGGATATTTGGGATTTGTTCTTGTGATGTGTAATTGAGCAGGTTTGATCCGAATTGATGGAAATACTTAGTGGAAACCAAGTGTGGGGGAGGACCCGTTGGATTCTCATTTTCACCTAGCATTTTTATCCTTTCACGGTTATTTTGTCAACTCTAAAGAATTGGTTTTTAAACGTGTGCAATCATAGCTGAAGTCAAGTGGATTCGAAGTGGATGATCTTTATTTATATTGTCTAAAACTTCTTTACTTCTAATCGTATTGTCATTTTGATTTCTTTAATTTAAGTTCGTCAAAGTTAGGTAGCTATTCGGCTACGGTTTCACCCTTTCTCTAAAACTACTTTAGCTGACAACTATTTCAAAACCATTCCCCGTGTTCGATCCTGGACTTACCTTCTAGCTATACTATATACGAACGGGTCCACTGCCCAGTAATAGCCAAGTCTCATTATCTTGGTGACAACAGACCTTGGTCCGGCATGAATCCCACATGTGCCCCCATGAACTTCTTGAATAAGTTTTTGTGCTTGAGTGGGACCTACACATCGGAGATGCGGACCTAGGAAAGACTTCCTAAATAATTTATCTTCAATGAGGAGATACATTGGTGCCTTCATCCTCACCTTTTGAGCTTCATGGTTGTCTTCTGGAAGTATTTCGTTTTTAATGAAGTTATAGATGGGACACATCAGTTTGTCTTTTTACCCCACTGCGCCGCAGTGAGGGTGAAGCATGCCCACTGCGCCGCAGTGGGGGCCTTTCCCTGCCAAGATTTTTGTTTGTTTTATATGATTCCCAACTTTGCATTCTTATTACTCACATTTGGTCGCTTTCATGTTTGTGAATGCAGGGAGCGGGAGCTACAGATAAGGCCGCGGGAAAGCGTAAAATGGTTGAGGGGCAATCCAGTGAGGCCGTTGATGTGCCGAGTTCAAAGAAACAAATGGAGGTGCCGCTCACATTTATTGAAGAACTGAACGAGAGGCATGCTTGGCTCTCATTTGAAAGTATTAGGCAGCCCCAAAAGAACATATACAAGAACAAGTTGTATAAGCTTTCTAAGCATGTGGTCCTTCCCGCAAGACATTTAACTCCTTTTCAAGCTCAGGTATTTGGAGTACAGAGGACATTCGACGGTGGTTTTCTATGAGTATGAGAGTTGGAGGTGAGTCAAGAGGGCATGTTGTAAATTGTGATATTTGGCGGCGGGTTTTTGCTAACCGTGAGCCCGCATACCGTGAGTTGTGTTTGGAATTTTATTCGACTTTGAAGCTGAAAAAGGAGTTGGGTAAAGTGAAAGATATTTTTGAAGAAAGGGTAGTCTCGTTTTACTGTGGGGGACAGCAGAGGAAGCTGTCAATTGCTGAGTTTGGTTACTACTGTGGGATGTATACGAGGGAGGAGTTGCAGAATGCACAGTTTAGGGCTATTTTGAAGAAAGGGTATAGGACAGGAGCCGATTTGGGTGATGGTGAGTCTATAGAGGAGTATTTCACCAGGATCACGGGGGGAGAAACTTGGACATACACTAGTGGTGTGTCAAAGATTAAGAATGTTCGTTTGAGGTTACTCCACCGTATGATGGTTACTTTCCTGGTACAGCGGTCTACTCATTGGGAGAAGGCGTACAAGAATGATCTTTGGTTACTTAAGTTATTTTCTGAGGGAGCTCCATCCAGGTTTGCTTTGCCTCCTCTTGTGCTTTTAGACCGAATGTGTAATCATTCTGATTCGACTCTGGTTTTGGGACATTTCATCACGGTGATCTATAAGAGGATGGGGGTTTTTGCTTCTGATGATTGCCAGACTTATCTTTCATTACCAGTGCATCAGGAGGATTTTACGTATCAGGAGCTTTGGAGGGCAAAGATTTTGAAGAAAAAGAAAGACAATGAACAGGAGCGGTTGTTAGATGATGAGGGTGAGGTTGAAGGACCACCTCCTGTACAGGAGGAGGATGAGGAGGCTGATGTTGAGATGGCTGATGCTCCACAGGAGCCCCGAGGAGGACTGGACGTAACATTCCCATCCCTCGCTCGTTTGACTTAACACTCTTGGGGAACACTATTCAGAATATCTATGAGTCTCAGCAGAACAGTCAGAGAGAGTTTGATGCTTACCAGCGGAGGGTGGACCAGGATTTCACCTGGATTGGATCACAGCAGGCCCACACTAACTATAGCCTTGATTATTATCAGCCTATGTGGGATGCTCAGTATCATGGCCGGGAGTTTGTTCGACCTGACCCGATTCCTCCATTCTCTCCACCGCCTATTTATGTCCCTGATTATCGTCAGGGGGGTCAGTCCTTTTTCTCTCGTACGACTGCCCCGGGGAACATGTCACCACCACCCCATGATTTAGGAGGTTCTCCTCGAGGTCCAGTGCAGTTTGGGGTCTTTCAGGGTGGCCATGTTGGCGGTGATTCTTCATCTTTTGCAGGTTTGGATGCAGGTGCTCATTCTGGATTTGATGCTGGTCAGTCAGGAGGAGGTGCTGGTGGTTTGGGTTCAGCTCAGGAGGAGGAGCAAGATTGGGTGACGAGTATTTTTGGGAAACCTGGACTACCCTATGGCTACCATGGACATCAGGAGTGAGAGGAGATGATTCCCATCCGGTACCGTGGGATGGAATCATATGTGATTGGTTATGATTGGTATTCTTATGACATTACTTTATTTATCATTGTCTGGTATCCACCCTACGGGGTGATGAAACATTTGTAATTTCCTTTGTTTCTTTTATTTTCTGCATGATACTGTTTTGGTTTGCATTTAGTATGGATATTTGGGATTTGTTCTTGTGATGTGTAATTGAGCAGGTTTGATCCGAATTGATGGAAATACTTAGTGGAAACCAAGTGTGGGGGAGGACCCGTTGGATTCTCATTCTCTGACATTTTTTATCCTTTCACGGTTATTTTGTCAACTCTAAAGAATTGGTTTTTAAACGTGTGCAATCATAGCTGAAGTCAAGTGGATTCGAAGTGGATGATCTTTATTTATATTGTCTAAAACTTCTTTACTTCTAATCGTATTGTCATTTTGATTTCTTTAATTTAAGTTCGTCAAAGTTAGGTAGCTATTCGGCTACGGTTTCACCCTTTCTCTAAAACTACTTTAGCTGACAACTATTTCAAAACCATTCCCCGTGTTCGATCCTGGACTTACCTTCTAGCTATACTATATAGAAGGGCACTGCCCAGTAATAGCCAAGTCTCATTATCTTGGTGACAACAGACCTTGGTCCGGCATGAATCCCACATGTGCCCCCATGAACTTCTTGAATAAGTTTTTGTGCTTGAGTGGGACCTACACATCGGAGATGCGGACCTAGGAAAGACTTCCTAAATAATTTATCTTCAATGAGGAGATACATTGGTGCCTTCATCCTCACCTTTTGAGCTTCATGGTTGTCTTCTGGAAGTATTTCGTTTTTAATGAAGTTATAGATGGGACACATCAGTTTGTCTTTTTACCCCACTGCGCCGCAGTGAGGGTGAAGCATGCCCACTGCGCCGCAGTGGGGGCCTTTCCCTGCCAAGATTTTTGTTTGTTTTATATGATTCCCAACTTTGCATTCTTATTACTCACATTTGGTCGCTTTCATGTTTGTGAATGCAGGGAGCGGGAGCTACAGATAAGGCCGCGGGAAAGCGTAAAATGGTTGAGGGGCAATCCAGTGAGGCCGTTGATGTGCCGAGTTCAAAGAAACAAATGGAGGTGCCACTCACATTTATTGAAGAACTGAACGAGAGGCATGCTTGGCTCTCATTTGAAAGTATTAGGCAGCCCCAAAAGAACATATACAAGAACAAGTTGTATAAGCTTTCTAAGCATGTGGTCCTTCCCGCAAGACATTTAACTCCTTTTCAAGCTCAGGTATTTGGAGTACAGGAGGACATTCGACGGTGGTTTTCTATGAGTATGAGAGTTGGAGGTGAGTCAAGAGGGCATGTTGTAAATTGTGATATTTGGCGGTGGGTTTTTGCTAACCGTGAGCCCGCATACCGTGAGTTGTGTTTGGAATTTTATTCGACTTTGAAGCTGAAAAAGGAGTTGGGTAAAGTGAAAGATATTTTTGAAGAAAGGGTAGTCTCGTTTTACTGTGGGGGACAACAGAGGAAGCTGTCAATTGCTGAGTTTGGTTACTACTGTGGGATGTATACGAGGGAGGAGTTGCAGAATGCACAGTTTAGGGCTATTTTGAAGAAAGGGTATAGGACAGGAGCCGATTTGGGTGATGGTGAGTCTATAGAGGAGTATTTCACCAGGATCACGGGGGGAGAAACTTGGACATACACTAGTGGTGTGTCAAAGATTAAGTGTGGGGGGTGGCAAATAGGTTTAAGCTACCGGATATATCTTTTTTGTTGTTTTGCCATTGAGAATTCAACCGGTCTTGTGGATGTGTCCCTCTCGTAGGCTTTTGGGATTTATCCAAGAGTAAGGGTTCTATCTTGAACTCTGAACTATGATGTGCATGTTTGAGATTGGTGGCTTTGATTTGGTAGGATGACGGAAGATGATATGATTTGAAACTTGTGTTGAGCTTGTCCTTGTGGTAAATTGCTTTTGTCACTTAATTCATAATAACTTAATGAGCAATTTACTACAAAATTTTTCCTTGGTACAAAATTTAATCGGCGAAATGTGTTCTGAACGGTTATTGGGCTAATCCTTGTGGATTGATAACATTACTTGCATACTCAAAATTCCCAAACACCTAAAAGTTGTGAGATCATCATACATTTATAGATGTGCTAGGTGTTTACGGTTTTGGTTTGATTTCCTTGTAATTTGTCCCTCTCTTAGGCTCTTGGATTTATTCGGGAGTAAGGGTTCCATTTCGAACTCTGCACTAAGATGTGCGAATTTGAGGTTAATTTATTCCATTTCTGGGTTCCTTTCTTTGATATGAGTGTGCCGGTGATGTGTTGAGCTATAACTTGGCCTGGTGATCGTTACGAGACCGCAGTGAGATCACTTTTGTGATATAAGTACATTGGATGACGAATTGGCATATTAGGTTTGACCCATATTTTCTTTCTATTCACCTCTTGCTTATGTATATTTTTACCTTTATTATACATACTTTTATACATGTACCTTTAGCATATATTTTCCTTTCTTTGTAAACCTTTGTTGCACTCATCTTTAGTGCAAGATACACTTAGACACACTTTTTGAACTTAGCCTTTTCCTTTGTATAAATCCACTCAAATATGTAAACTTTACCTTGCCATACCGATAGTCTAATTTTGGGGGGCCATTGATTGTCATTGGTTTGTTTGGACGGTTTGGGAGAGCTTCAATGGGTTATCGGTTGGAATATTCTTGGTCTATGGGAATACGTCGATTGGTCAAGTTATTGGGGAATGTCTTGGATTGTTCAAAGGAAGTATATTGTTATAGACATTGTTCATCATTGTAAGAGGGTGCCTACTAGTAGAGTAAAAATGGTTCATGAATAAAGAAGAAAAAAGTGAAAAAAAAAATAAAAAAAAATGATGAAATAAGAGAAAAAAAAAGAAAGAAAAGAACTTGGGCTACTAGTAGGTACTCTCATTTTTATATGTCAAAAGAATTGTTGTATAATTTGGTTCGTGAATAGATTGGAAGATTTGGTTGTGCCTAAGTTGTTTGAAGTTGATACACCACATTGGTGTCGGGTTTTGCTTGTTACTTTTGAGGTGTGTTCATGGGATAGCATCTTATGGGTTGGTGGCAATCAATGGTAAGGGTTTGATTAGACTATTTTGTATATAACTTATCCTTTTGTTATTTCCTATTAACACTTACCTAAACTTCCCAAATCCCATTGTAAATACCCTTAGCCTAACTTTACAACCGACTTATATGCCATATTTTGATGATGTACTTGGTGCTCACGCCATGTCGGTGAAGCTATGATCCTTGTTCAAGCCTATGGTAAGATATGCATCACGACCGAGCAATGAGTGATTTTTCATATATATTCAACCCCAATAGTAAGTTCGTTGGAGTAGGATGATTTTGATAGGCTCATTTGTTTCACTTTTGCTTAGTCGTGTTATTGAGGCTTGTGGATTGTTCAGATATTGTCAAACATTTCGGATTTCATTTAAGATTAAAACTGCTTCACCAAAGTCCTTGTCATCGACATACTTGGTTTGGCTTCTTTTTGGAAATTTGTAATGTGTTTTATGTAGCTTCGTGCCAAGGAATGCTTTTTGCTTAATTTCCAGATTTGCTTGAGGCAAGCAACGCTCAAGTGTGGGGGGATTTGATGTGACCAATTTATATAGATCGCCCACATCATTATTGGCCTTCTTCGTATGTGTTTTGAGTCAATTTTGTATGCATTTGGCGCGTTTATGGTGTTTGTTAGTGCTTTCAGGTTCTTAGCAGGTTGCGCGTCCATTTGGTACATTTTCTGACGATTTTTGGCCAAGAAGTTGACCCGAGTGTTCGAGTGATGTTGATAAAGAATAACAAAGATTTCAGCAGATATGCACTGCGCCGCAGTGGGAGGGTTATTGCCCCACTGCGCCGCAGTCATTGAGTGTCAAGAAGAACAAAGATTCCAGTGGTTTAACACTGCGCCGCAGTGGGAGGGATATTGCCCCACTGCGCCGCAGTCAAAGGACAAGAAAGAATAAAATAATTCCAGCAGATATGCACTGCGCCGCAGTGGGAGGGATATTGCCCCACTGCACCGCAGTCATCAATAGATATTTTTGAAGAAAGGGTAGTCTCGTTTTACTGTGGGGGACAGCAGAGGAAGTTGTCAATTGCTGAGTTTGGTTACTACTGTGGGATGTATACGAGGGAGGAGTTGCAGAATGCACAGTTTAGGGCTATTTTGAAGAAAGGGTATAGGACAGGAGCCGATTTGGGTGATGGTGAGTCTATAGAGGAGTATTTCACCAGGATCACGGGGGAGAAACTTGGACATACACTAGTGGTGTGTCAAAGATTAAGAATGTTCGTTTGAGGTTACTCCACCGTATGATGGTTACTTTCCTGGTACAGCGGTCTACTCATTGGGAGAAGGCGTACAAGAATGATCTTTGGTTACTTAAGTTATTTTCTGAGGGAGCTCCATCCAGGTTTGCTTTGCCTCCTCTTGTGCTTTTAGACCGAATGTGTAATCATTCTGATTCGACTCTGGTTTTGGGACATTTCATCACGGTGATCTATAAGAGGATGGGGGTTTTTGCTTCTGATGATTGCCAGACTTATCTTTCATTACCAGTGCATCAGGAGGATTTTACGTATCAGGAGCTTTGGAGGGCAAAGATTTTGAAGAAAAAGAAAGACAATGAACAGGAGCGGTTGTTAGATGATGAGGGTGAGGTTGAAGGACCACCTCCTGTACAGGAGGAGGATGAGGAGGCTGATGTTGAGATGGCTGATGCTCCACAGGATCCCCCGAGGAGGACTGGACGTAACATTCCCATCCCTCGCTCGTTTGACTTAACACTCTTGGGGAACACTATTCAGAATATCTATGAGTCTCAGCAGAACAGTCAGAGAGAGTTTGATGCTTACCAGCGGAGGGTGGACCAGGATTTCACCTGGATTGGATCACAGCAGGCCCACACTAACTATAGCCTTGATTATTATCAGCCTATGTGGGATGCTCAGTATCATGGCCGGGAGTTTGTTCGACCTGACCCGATTCCTCCATTCTCTCCACCGCCTATTTATGTCCCTGATTATCGTCAGGGGGGTCAGTCCTTTTTCTCTCGTACGACTGCCCCGGGGAACATGTCACCACCACCCCATGATTTAGGAGGTTCTCCTCGAGGTCCAGTGCAGTTTGGGGTCTTTTCAGGGTGGCCATGTTGGCGGTGATTCTTCATCTTTTGCAGGTTTGGATGCAGGTGCTCATTCTGGATTTGATGCTGGTCAGTCAGGAGGAGGTGCTGGTGGTTTGGGTTCAGCTCAGGAGGAGGAGCAAGATTGGGTGACGAGTATTTTTGGGAAACCTGGACTACCCTATGGCTACCATGGACATCAGGAGTGAGAGAAGATGATTCCCATCCGGTACCGTGGGATGGAATCATATGTGATTGGTTATGATTGGTATTCTTATGACATTACTTTATTTATCATTGTCTGGTATCCACCCTACGGGGTGATGAAACATTTGTAATTTCCTTTGTTTCTTTTATTTTCTGCATGATACTGTTTTGGTTTGCATTTAGTATGGATATTTGGGATTTGTTCTTGTGATGTGTAATTGAGCAGGTTTGATCCGAATTGATGGAAATACTTAGTGGAAACCAAGTGTGGGGGAGGACCCGTTGAATTCTCATTCTCACCTACATTCGTTGGCATGGATTTGTTTGATTGTGTGATCGTGTTAGTAGCTCACTATGATGTCATGTGCATATGCTGGCAGTAAGTTCAGCGCAACATTTTTAATTGGCATCTTTACTGACATTGTTTCACACACAGTTCTCGCACCTTCCGTTTTGGGACTAGTTTGTTTCTCCCGTCAAGCAAATTGGACTTCCTTTTTAGGAAGAGCAATTTGTGGTGCGGGGTCGACTTACTTGTTTTGAAACGGAATGTGTCCATAATCCGGTATGTGTTCTCATTCTTTCTGTCTATTTTGCTTACCCCTATTTACCTTTGTTTTGACCGAATATGGACATTGAGGGCATTGTCCATCTTAAGTGTGGGGGGGTGGCAAATAGGTTTAAGCTACCGGATATATCTTTTTGTTGTTTTGCCATTGAGAATTCAACCGGTCTTGTGGATGTGTCCCTCTCGTAGGCTTTTGGGTTTTATCCAAGAGTAAGGGTTCGATCTTGAACTCTGAACTATGATGTGCATGTTTGAGATTGGTTGTTTCGATTTGGTAAGATGACGGAATATGATATGATTTGAAACTTGTGTTGAGCTTGTCCTTGTGGTAAATTGCTTTTGTCACTTAATTCATAATAACTTAATGAGCAATTTTACTACAAAATTTTTTCCTTGGTACAAAATTTAATCGGCGAAATGTGTTCTGAACGGTTATTGGGCTAATCCTTGTGGATTGATAACATTACTTGCATACTCAAATATTCCCAAACACCTAAAAGTTGTGAGATTCATCATACATTTATAGATGTGCTAGGTGTTTCCGGTTTTGTTTGATTGCCTTGTAATTTGTCCCTCTCTTAGGCTCTTGGATTTATTCGGGAGTAAGGGTTCCATTTCGAACTCCGCACTAAGATGTGCGAATTTGAGGTTAATTTATTCCATTTCCGGGTTCTTTCTTTGATATGAGTGTGCCGGTGATGTGTTGATTCTAAAACTTGGCCTGGTGATCGTTAACATCGGTGAGTCACTTTTGTGATATAAGTACATTGGATGACGAATTGGCATATTAGGTTTGACCCATATTTTCTTTCTATTCACCTCTTGCTTATGTATATTTTTACCTTTAGTATACATACTTTTATACATGTACCTTTAGCATATATTTTCCTTTCTTTGTAAACCTTTGTTGCACTCATCCTTAGTGCAAAGTACACTTATACATCCTTTTTAACTTAGCCTTTTCCTTTGTATAAATCCACTCAAATATGTAAACTTTACCTTGCCATACCGATAGTCTAATTTTGGGGGGCCATTGATTGTCATTGGTTTGTTTGGACGGTTTGGAGAGCTTCAATGGGTTATCGGTTGGAATATTCTTGGTCTATGGGAATACGTCGATTGGTCAAGTTATTGGGGAATGTCTTGGATTGTTCAAAGGAAGTATATTGTTATAGACATTGTTCATCATTGTAAGAGGGTGCCTACTAGTAGAGTAAAAATGGTTCAGAAAAATAAGAAGAAGAGAAAAAAATAAAAAAAAAGAAAAAAAATGAAATAAGAAAAAAAAAGAAAGAAAAGAACTTGGGCTACTAGTAGGTACTTCTCATTTTTATATGTCAAAAGAATTGTTGTATAATTTGGTTCGTGAATAGATTGGAAGATTTGGTTGTGCCTAAGTGGTTTGAAGTTGATACACCACATTGGTGTCGGGTTTGCTTGTTACTTTTGAGGTGTGTTCATGGGATAGCATCTTATGGGTTGGCAATCAATGGTAAGGGTTTGATTAGACTATTTTGATGCATAACCTATCCTTTTGTTATTTCCTATTAACACTAACCTAAATTTCCCATACTCCATTGTAAATTTCCATTATATATACCTTAGCCTAACTATACAACCGTCCTATATGCCTATTTTGATGATGTACTTGGTGCTCACGCCATGTCGGTGAAGCTATGATCCTTGTTCAAGTCTATGGTAAGATATGCATCACGACCGAGCAATGAGTGATTATTCATATATATTCAACCCCAATAGTAAGTTCGTTGGAGTAGGATGATTTTGATAGGCTCATTTGTTTCACTTTTGCTTAGTCGTGTTATTGGGCTTGTGGACTGTTCAGATATTGTCAAACATTTCGGGTTTTCATTTCAAAAAAGAACTTTGGTTAGCATTAAAAAATCATTGTGAAGGGGATGAAACACTTAAAAAGAATCGTAGAGACCTTCTAAAGCATCAGTATAATGTATTTAATGGGTTAAGAAGTGAAAACTTAGATCAACTAATTACAAGGTATTATCATCTGTTAGCCGAATTGCAAGCATTTGATGTTACCTACTCTGAGGAAGAAAACGTCGAGAAATTTTTGAGTTCTTTGCCTGAAAAGTGGAGTAACTACATTACCACTTTGCAAGAAAAAGCAGATTTCTCCGATATGTCTTTGACTCAGATAGTTGCTAAGTTTAGGGGACAAGAA
>CM067168.1:36920381-36942881 GCA_034093135.1 Erigeron breviscapus
TTTATCTTAACGGTTGTTATCCCATACATACTTGTTTCCTGTTACTTGTCCCTACGAACTCACCAACTTTATGTTGACGCTCTTTAGTACACTTTTCAGATAATCAAGTTAATCAGAGACAAAATGGATGATTGCATGCTTACTTGCTAGGATTGGACTAGCTTTGGACTTTCTGGATCCATGATCCTTACTTCCCTTTTATGGGTTACTTTAGGATCAACTACTATCAATTAAATTGCCTTTTATTATTGATTGAACATGTATTTCAATGAATGTTGATGATTGTATACGTTTGTACAAGTTTAAGGATTGTTTCAATCCTATGTTTTCATATAGTTGACTCTACATAATTCCCATGTCGTGTTGTGCTTTTCTAAGTGATACCCCATGATTCCGCCATGTTGGGGTGTTACAGAATGTATCAGAGCCGTGGTTGTAGAGAATTAGGTGGATTGACCTAGTCTATAGCCATTGCACCCACATTTCATAATAGCATGCATGGTAGGAAATTTTGTGTGCAACGTGAACTGTATGATGCATAAAAATGTTTAAACGGAGTTCGTAGGTTTATTATGATTTGATGACTTGATTGTTATGTGATAACTTGATGGACGTATATGATAGTGTCGGGATACACCGTGAATTGTGGAATTATTGTGATAAACGTTGATGTGTGTGGAATCTTGGATGCATTTATTATTTATCCCCCAGCAAAATGAAATGATGGTATTAATGGAGTATAACATTCGATAACCCTAGAGGCGCCTGATCAACAAATCTATGGTTATCCTATGTCATATAAAGTTAATGATCTCATGGATTGCACCTCGTGGATAAAGTATAGTAGTTAACCCGATATGTTTAATGAGTGTTGGTTAGGTGGAGGGTTAGCCGCTGGTACACCCTGTATACATACCCGGTCAACACTTAGAGAACATATCGGAACCGAGTTTTGGACATCCATTCTATATATTAACGGTGTGGAGGGTTAGCCGATGGTACACCCTGTATACAAACACTTTTAATGTGTCGAATGTTGAAGTTAAAATTCGGACTATGCTTTACCCACCTTGTTATGACTTGACCCTTTTATTTATATAGTGTTGAATGTTTTCGTGATTGTATTGTTGATTGTAAATTGTACGATTGCTGAAGCCTTAGATTATTGCCATGATAATATCCCTGTTGTAACACCCCGCTAAAGCGGAATATACGGGATGCACAGAGAAGCAAAAGCACAGAGATAGATAAGTTATATCTATCAGATTTCCAAGTACGTCTTGATGGAAGCCTAAGTACAAGTTATTGATCATACATACGTACACATATTAGTTCATATGATTAATTAATCATTGAAATGTCCTTGATGAACTGATGATTTGGTCCTTAATGATCTTTGAACGTTTTGACTCAAAATGAGTTTAAATGAACTTTAAGTACATGAACTGGACTCGAACTGAACGTCTTAGAACTCACACATAAGTACTTATCGTGTTAATGAGTTGAACGCGTCTTTAATAATGAACTTTAGTCTTTAGAACTCAATTTGAATGTTCATTGAACTGGTACTTTAATAATCAAGGTAGAACATGCCTCTAGGGTGCTTAATTAGGGTTTGCACAGTGTACGTTGTTTTAGGTCGATTTAAGAACTAGCTCTGGTGTTAAAACGTAGCCTTTGATGTGATTGATCATGTGATAATGATGTTAGGAACTGGTTTGGTGATTAATGATCAAGTGTGGTATGTTATAGAACAAGTACAAGATCGTCTAGGGTTTTGGAACTGCAAGGTCGTCCCACTGTTTCTGGTTCAGGATCGTTTTAGCTGACAGGAGGTCAAGATCGTCCTGGTTGCACTTCAAGATCGTCCTAGCTGGTTCAAGCACAAGACCGTCCCAGCGTTTAGATCGTCTTAGGTTCGAAGTCAAGATCGTCTTAGCACTTCCAGTTTAAGATCGTCTTAGTCATTTCAGGTACAAGATCGTTTTAAGTTCCAAGCTCAAGATCGTTTCATATGTTTCTAGTACAAGGTCGTTTTAAGTACATTGAACAAGATCGTCTCACAGTTCTAGCTTCAAGATCGTTTTAAGTTCTAAGTACAAGATCGTTTTAGGTTTAAGCTAAGTCAAGATCGTTTTATGCACTTGAATCAGGATCGTCCTAATGGACTTGTATCAGGATCGTCCTAATGGACTTGTATCAGGATCGTCCTAATGGACTTATCAGGATCGTCTAGGGTTTTGGAACTGCAAGGTCGTCCCACTGTTTCTGGTTCAGGATCGTTTTAGCTGACAGGAGGTCAAGATCGTCCTGGTTGCACTTCAAGATCGTCCTAGCTGGTTCAAGCACAAGACCGTCCCAGCGTTTAGATCGTCTTAGGTTCGAAGTCAAGATCGTCTTAGCACTTCCAGTTTAAGATCGTCTTAGTCATTTCAGGTACAAGATCGTTTTAAGTTCCAAGCTCAAGATCGTTTCATATGTTTCTAGTACAAGGTCGTTTTAAGTACATTGAACAAGATCGTCTCACAGTTCTAGCTTCAAGATCGTTTTAAGTTCTAAGTACAAGATCGTTTTAGGTTTAAGCTAAGTCAAGATCGTTTTATGCACTTGAATCAGGATCGTCCTAATGGACTTGTATCAGGATCGTCCTAATGGACTTGTATCAGGATCGTTTCAATGATCCAAGAACAAGAACAAGACACATGATCATTTCGAGTTCAAGAACACTGATTTGAGCGAAACCGGTCTTAGAAGATCAGTTACCCAGGAGTGTACCAACACAACAACACAACACAACCTTCACAAAAGATCAAACGAGCATGCACAAGAACAAAAGGCTACCCTAGGACGATCTTGGGACCAAGATCGTCCCTCCAGAACCGTTTCAAGGCCAAGAACAGGTACGAGCATGACTAAGGGATCTAGATCGATTTCCGGACTTGTTTGGACATAGCACTAGCACATATACACAATAACACTAACCAATAACACTTTTAACGATTTCAAGACCATCTATAACATGAACAGGTCGTGGTACTCAAGAACAAGTTATACTCTTACTTTCAAAATGGGTTTTGAAGATTAAAGCACGTTATGACCCAAACTGGTTCACACAAATGTTGTTAAACACATTTAGACACAAACCCATTAACATTTAACACGATTTTCATTCAAGATTGGACCAAATCATCAAGAACATAAACTTTGAAAAGTATATTTTTAATTTGCTCAAAAACCCATAATTTGTTGTTGTTACCTGAGATTTGATTCCAGAAATATGTTTTGATTATCACAAGGATGCTAAAAGTACACACGATTTCGATTTTACAATCAAAAATCAAAATGTGAATTTGTGGTTGGTTATGGCTGCCTGGAGAGGTTTTTAGTGAGAGAAGTGAAATTGAGAGTGATAATGAATAGGGTTTTCTCTCACTAAACCATCTATTTATAGTCTTCTCATATTGAATGAACATCATAAATGCAAGGACTCATTTGCAATTATTTTTAGTCTAGAACTTTATTAATTCGTCGAATTTAGTCATAAATTCGTCATATAAGTCAAGAATTAAGATCAAGTTGACCTTCATATAAGCACATAATTTCAGTCTAAAGTACGTCATGAACTTAAATAAATTGAACTGTCTAGCCGTTCGAGTGGCGAAAGTACTTCTTAAAGAACTTATTTAGAACATTTCTAGGACGGTTGTTACATTCTCCCCTACTTAGAGGATTTCGTCCTCGAAATTAAGAGTCTTGCCGATCAAAAAGATGAGGGTACTTCTTCTTAATGAAGTCCTCGCGTTCCCATGTGTCATTGAATCCATGTCTAGCACTCCAACGTACACGAACTAGTGGTACTCTGCTCTGTCTAGTCTGTTTAGCATCTCTATCAATGATCTCGATGGGCTCTTCAGTGAACTCAAGCCCTTCGTCAATACGAACATCCTTAATAGGAATGACGGCCGGGTCGTCAGCCAAGCACTTCTTTAAATTGGACACGTGAAATGTGTCATGAACATTGCCAAGTTCTAAGGGTAGTTCCAGTTTGTACGCAACTGGTCCAATCCGTTTAATGATCTTATAAGGTCCGATGTACCGAGGCGCCAATTTGCCTTTCTTGCCGAAACGGGCAGTACCTTTCCATGGGGAAACTTTTAATAGAACTTTATCGCCTACTTGAAACTCTAAAGGTTTACGGCGTTTGTCAGCGTAGGACTTTTGTCTGTCACGTGCAGCTTTAAGCTTTTCTTTGATAACAGCGATTTTGTCAATAGTGAACTGTACGACTGGGAGCTTCATCCAACTTCTTTCGCCGGCGTCTAGCCAACAAAGTGGTGATCTGCACTTACGCCCATATAAGGCTTCGAACGGTGCACACTGAATGCTAGTGTGATAACTGTTATTGTAAGAGAACTCGATCAATGGAAGATGTTTATCCCAACTTCCTCTGAACTCTAATGCACAAGCACGGAGCATGTCCTCCAAGGTCTGAATAGTACGTTCGCTTTGCCCGTCCGTCTGGGGGTGATAAGCGGTGCTCAAGTTAAGTCTAGTACCTAAAGCTTCTTGAAGTGACTGCCAAAAGTCAGATGTAAAACGAGGATCTCGATCGGACACTATTGATAAAGGGACACCGTACTTGGTCACAATATCGTCTATTTTTTTATCCTCTTGTGGGGTTTTTTAGGGTGGTATGGCGTCCGTCTGGGGGTGATAAGCGGTGCTCAAGTTAAGTCTAGTACCTAACGCTTCTTGAAGTGACTGCCAAAAGTCAGATGTGAAGCGAGGATCTCGATCAGACACTATCGATAAAGGGACACCGTACTTGGTCACAATATCGTCTATATAGATTTCAGCGAGTCTCTCCAGTGAGTAGTCATCACGAATTGGAAGAAAACGAGCTGATTTCGTCAGTCTGTCTACGATAACCCAAATAGAGTTATGGTTGTTCTTTGTACGAGGCAGCTTCATGATGAAGTCCATGGTAATATCTTCCCACTTCCACACCGGAACTTCTAATTGTTTCAATAAACCGGAAGGTTTCTGATGCTCGATCTTAACTTTAGAACATGTCAGACATCTACTGACGTACTCAAAGATCTCTCTCTTCATCCCAGGCCACCAGTAGTCTTGCTTTAAGTTCTTGTACATCTTGTCTACGCCCGGATGAATCGAGTACCTTGAACTGTGAGCTTCCTGCATGATGATCTCTCTAACACCAGTAGCTGCAGGGATCCAAACTCGGTTTTTGAACTTCCTGACCCCTTCGTTATCAACTTCGAGTTCTTGAGCGATTGGGCCTAACCGTTCTGCCTTTATATTATCTTTTGATGCTAATCCGATCTCTTGACCTGCGATCACGCGTTGCCTTAAGTCTGTACGATCTGCCTCTTTGATAGATAAGATTTTGACTCGTTCCTTTCTGCTTAGGGCGTCAGCCACTACATTCGCCTTTCCAGGATGGTACTTGATTTCACAATCGTAATCACTTAGTAACTCCACCCAACGTCTCTGCCTCATGTTCAGTTCTTTCTGGTTGTATACATGCTGCAAGCTCTTATGGTCGGTGAAGATAGTACATTTAGTTCCGTACAGGTAGTGCCTCCAAATCTTTAATGCAAAAACGACTGCTCCAAGTTCTAGATCATGGGTGGTGTAATTCTTCTCATGTACCTTGAGTTGTCTGGATGCGTAGGCGATCACTTTGCCTCTTTGCATCAGTACGCAGCCTAGTCCCTGATGTGAAGCGTCACAGTACACGACGAAGTCTTCGGTGCCTTCTGGTAGAGCTAGAACAGGTGCTTCACACAGTCTGTCTTTTAGGGTTTGGAATGCTCGTTCTTGTTGTTCACCCCAAATAAAGTCTTTGGTCTTTTGAGTCAGTTGAGTCAAAGGTAGTGCGATCTTAGAAAAGTTCTCGATAAAACGACGATAATAACCAGCTAGTCCAAGAAAACTACGAACTTCAGTAGGAGCTTTCGGAGCCTCCCACTTTTTGATGGCTTTAACTTTGGCCGGGTCGACATGAATGCCTTGTTCGTTTACGACGTGGCCGAGGAACTGTACTTGGCGAAGCCAGAACTCGCACTTAGAGAACTTAGCGTACAACTCTTCTTCTCGAAGAAGTTGAAGAATAGAACGTAAATGTTGTTCATGATCAGTCTTGCTCCGAGAGTACACGAGTATGTCGTCAATGAATACAATAACAAATTTATCCAAGAACGGACGACAGACACGGTTCATTAAGTCCATAAAAATTGCTGGAGCATTAGTCAGACCAAATGGCATAACGAGAAATTCGTAGTGGCCATAACGAGTGCGAAAAGCTGTCTTTGGAACGTCACCATCCTGAACACGAATCTGATGATAACCTGAACGTAGGTCGATCTTAGAGAAGTACGAAGCACCTTGCAATTGATCAAACAGATCGTCTATGCGAGGTAGGGGATACCGGTTCTTAACGGTCAATTTGTTCAGTTCACGATAGTCTATGCACATTCTCATGGAGCCATCTTTCTTTTTGACAAATAAAATAGGTGCTCCCCAAGGAGATGAACTAGGACGAATAAAGCCTTTGCTCAAAAGTTCCTGTAATTGATTGGACAGTTCTTGCATTTCAGGAGGAGCTAAGCGATACGGTGCTTTAGCGACTGGTGCTGCATCGGGAACTAGATCAATATTGAACTCGACTTGTCTAACAGGTGGAATGCCTGGTAAGTCGTCAGGAAAGACATCTGGGAAGTCCCGAACAATGGGAATGTCTTGAACTTTAGGTTCTTTAGCACTTTTATCAATGACATGAGCTAGGTACACAAGATGATCTTTCTTGTCCAAGTACTTACGGAATTTCATAGCTGAGACGATTTTAAGTTCGTTCGTGGACTTATCGCCTTGTACGATCAAGATCTCGCCGTTCGGGAGTGGTATATGAACTGATTTCTCATGGCAACAAATAGTCGCGTGGTGTTTGGATAGCCAATCCATTCCCACGATAACGTCGAAGCTACTAATCTTGACAGGGATTAAATCAATTATAAAGTTCTTGTCTACTAAAGTCAAAGGGCAATCTAGAGCAATTTCATTGGTACCGTACCTTTGGCCATTTGCATATTCTACCACATATTTGTCATTTAGTTTGCCAGATATCATGTTAGTCTTAGCTTTAAAGTCTAATGCCACAAAGCTACGTTCGGCACCGGAGTCAAATAGTACAGAAGCATAATGATCGTTCAGAAGAAAAGTACCTGTCACAACCCGAGGGTTCTGACGAGCTTCCTCAGCGTTCAAAGCGAAAACACGGGCGTTAGCAGGGCCTGGTTGGTTTTGCTGTTGCTGGTTGATCTGTTGGTTCTGGTTTCTTGGCCCGCGTGGATAAGCAACACGCTGAACTTGGGCGTTCTGGTTCTGGTTCCTCTGAACTGGTGCGGCAGGTGGTAGTGGAGGTCTGGCATTTCTGATTGGCGGGTTCCTGTTCACTGGTGGAGGATTAGTTCTGATCAAGTTCGCTGAAACAGCATTGCAGTACTTAGCCATATGCCCAATTCCTTGGCACTTATAGCAGACAGGACAAGCACCAGTGTGATGAAGGTTGCAGTGAGTGCACTTAGGGTAAGCTCCAGAGTATCTTGTTGGTTCAGGTACTGCGGTCACAGCATAGTTCTTCAAGATCTTCCCTTTCTTACTTGGGGGTTCAGCTTTCCTTTCCACCACTTCTTCAGCCTTCCTCTTCCCCTTATCAGTACTTTCAATCAACCCTCCTGATCTGATTATATCTTTGGTCAAGGTCTTAGCCAGTACAGTGGCTCTTGACATGGTCTTGGGGCCCTTACTGGTGAGGTCACGGCGGATCTCAGGAATCAAGCCCCAAATAAAGCGATCAATCTTCTTTTCCTCAGTAGAAGCTAAGTGTGGCACAAGTCTAGCAAGTTCATTAAACCTCAAAATGTATTTCTCAATCTCAACACCTTCCATTTTCAGATCCCAAAACTCTTGTTCCAATTCTTGCAAAGCATCTTGGTACAGAACTCAGCTCTCATCATCTTCTGAAGTTCTTCCCAGGTGAAAGCATAGGCGGTCTTCCTGCCGATAGTGGTGACGATGCCAGTCCACCAGGACCTAGCAGCACCATCAAACTGGCTGGTCGCGTGCTCCACCATCTTATCTTCAGAGGTTTGAGTGTGGTACAGGGCTTCTTCCATGTTTTCAAACCACATCAATAGTTCAGCAGCACCCTTTTCCCCTGTGTAGACTGGGGGTTTGCACTGAGTGAAAGTCTTAAATGAACACCCTCTGCTTTGGCTGACTCTGCCTTCAGCAGTAGCTCGAGTGTTGATCTGGCTAGCTTCATCGGAATCATTGTTTACTTCCTGATTCTGTTCGGGTTCTTCTTGAGTCCTCCTATTCTGAGTTGCTCTAGCAGTTCTAGTACCTTCAGTTTGTGGAATTTCCAGCATCTGAGCAACTTGAGTAGCAAGATTTGGCATCATCGCATTCATGCGGTCAGTGATGAGGTTCGCTACGTCTTCCAAAGTAAAGTTGACGTTCGCATCAACACCAGGTTGGATAGGTGGTTCAACGGCTGGTGCAGTCTTAGGTCTTCGTCCACGCTTAGGCGGCATTCTTCCTTATGCCCCTATTAAGATAGAAATATGAACTCGATTACGTTTCGCACAAGTCTATAGCTCCAAGCACGTAGTACATTTACAATGATCGTCGTTAGCACAATATATGAACAAGAACAATCGTCGGTCGCACGATAAGGACCTATAGTCGCATAAGCTCTAAGGCCTATAATCGAAGTACTAGAACGTATGTCTTAAGAGAACGAGTGAACTAGAACTGATATGATCGAAGAACGAGATTGTACGAAGTTCTTAACAGAGTTCTAAGAGACGGATGACGCCTTTAATAACACACTTTGAGTGCTAGGTACTTTATTCGTAATTAGATGTAGTTGATCAGGTTACATCTAATTAGGACAAAAAGTACGTATTACTCAAACCGGTCATACCAGGGATCACCTCAGAGTGGATTCAAGTTATAGCTCGAGTTTTCCTTAAGAAAAGCTCGGTGTTCACTATAACCATGTCTCTGATACCAACTGTAACACCCCGCTAAAGCGGAATATACGGGATGCACAGACAAGCACAAAAGCACAGAGATAGATAAGTTATATCTATCAGATTTCCAAGTACGTCTTGATGGAAGCCTAAGTACAAGTTATTGATCATACATACGTACACATATTAGTTCATATGATTAATTAATCATTGAAATGTCCTTGATGAACTGATGATTTGGTCCTTAATGATCTTTGAACGTTTTGACTCAAAATGAGTTTAAATGAACTTTAAGTACATGAACTGGACTCGAACTGAATGTCTTAGAACTCACACATAAGTACTTATCGTGTTAATGAGTTGAACGCGTCTTTAATAATGAACTTTAGTCTTTAGAACTCAATTTGAATGTTCATTGAACTGGTACTTTAATAATCAAGGTAGAACATGCCTCTAGGGTGCTTAATTAGGGTTTGCACAGTGTACGTTGTTTTAGGTCGATTTAAGAACTAGCTTTGGTGTTAATACGTAGCCTTTGATGTGATTGATCCATGTGATAATGATGTTAGGAACTGGTTTGGTGATTAATGATCAAGTGTGGTATGTTATAGAACAAGTACAAGATCGTCCTAATGGACTTGTATCAAGGATCGTCCTAATGGACTTGTATCAGGATCGTTTTAGATGACTCGAGGTCAAGATCGTCCTGGTTGCACTTCAAGATCGTCCTAGCTGGTTCAAGCACAAGACCGTCCCAGCGTTTAGATCGTCTTAGGTTCGAAGTCAAGATCGTCTTAGCACTTCCAGTTTAAGATCGTCTTAGTCATTTCAGGTACAAGATCGTTTTATGCACTTGAATCAGGATCGTCCTAATGGACTTGTATCAGGATCGTCCTAATGGACTTGTATCAGGATCGTTTATGGACTTGACAGGATCGTCTAATGTTCTTGCTATCAAGATCGTTTTAAGCACTTGAATCAGGATCGTCCTAATGGACTTGTATCAGGATCGTCCTAATGGACTTGTATCAGGATCGTCCTAATGGACTTGTATCAGGATCGTTTCAATGATCCAAGAACAAGAACAAGACACATGATCATTTCGAGTTCAAGAACACTGATTTGAGCGAAACCGGTCTTAGAAGATCAGTTACCCAGGAGTGTACCAACACAACAACACAACACAACCTTCACAAAAGATCAAACGAGCATGCACAAGAACAAAAGGCTACCCTAGGACGATCTTGGGACCAAGATCGTCCCTCCAGAACCGTTTCAAGGCCAAGAACAGGTACGAGCATGACTAAGGGATCTAGATCGATTTCCGGACTTGTTTGGACATAGCACTAGCACATATACACAATAACACTAACCAATAACACTTTTAACGATTTCAAGACCATCTATAACATGAACAGGTCGTGGTACTCAAGAACAAGTTATACTCTTACTTTCAAAATGGGTTTTGAAGATTAAAGCACGTTATGACCCAAACTGGTTCACACAAATGTTGTTAAACACATTTAGACACAAACCCATTAACATTTAACACGATTTTCATTCAAGATTGGACCAAATCATCAAGAACATAAACTTTGAAAAGTATATTTTTAATTTGCTCAAAAACCCATAATTTGTTGTTGTTACCTGAGATTTGATTCCAGAAATATGTTTTGATTATCACAAGGATGCTAAAAGTACACACGATTTCGATTTTACAATCAAAAATCAAAATGTGAATTTGTGGTTGGTTATGGCTGCCTGGAGAGGTTTCTTTAGTGAGAGAAGTGAAATTGAGAGTGATAATGAATAGGGTTTTCTCTCACTAAACCATCTATTTATAGTCTTCTCATATTGAATGAACATCATAAATGCAAGGACTCATTTGCAATTATTTTTAGTCTAGAACTTTATTAATTCGTCGAATTTAGTCATAAATTCGTCATATAAGTCAAGAATTAAGATCAAGTTGACCTTCATATAAGCACATAATTTCAGTCTAAAGTACGTCATGAACTTAAATAAATTGAACTGTCTAGCCGTTCGAGTGGCGAAAGTACTTCTTAAAGAACTTATTTAGAACATTTCTAGGACGGTTGTTACACCTGTAGAGATAACCATATTCATGCAATGATTTAAAAGGACTTGATGTGAAAATTGTATGTTACTTGAAGGTCAATTTTGATATTCGGGTGTGAATTGTGAGACTTAACTTGTTAATCTAACACGTGTGTTCAGGAAAGATGGTTAGACCAAGGATTTATTATGAACTATAGACTTAGTTCAAACTTATAGTTATGATTAACTGATAGAATAAGACAAGAATTTTTGGAAACTAGGATATTTAAATGAGTAAAATACTATGAAATGGGTATGTGATCTAGTGCGTTGGGTGAAATTTTATGAACATAAGAACGGATTGTTGGAAATACTATTAATATGAATATTGAGATTAAGTAAGTAATAATTGGTTTGTGTTCAAGGAGATGGCTAGAACAAGGACAAACATAATGGTCATGAGAAGTTAAGTAATTAAAGGATTATATGAGTTCTTCTGTATAGATGATATCAGTAGAGTAAACTCGTGGTACTGTTCACACGAGTTTGTCCAAACTCGTGGTACTGTTCACACGAGTTTGTCCAAACTCGTGGTACTGTTCACACGAGTTTGTCCAAACTCGTGGTACTGTTCACACGAGTTTGTCCAAACTCGTGGTACTGTTCACACGAGTTTGTCCAAACTCGTGGTACTGTTCACACGAGTTTGTCCAAACTCGTGGTACTGTTCACACGAGTTTGTCCAAACTCGTGGTACTGTTCACACGAGTTTGTCCAAACTCGTGGTACTGTTCACACGAGTTTGTCCAAACTCGTGGTACTGTTCACACGAGTTTGTCCAAACTCGTGGTACTGTTCACACGAGTTTGTCCAAACTCGTGGTACTGTTCACACGAGTTTGTCCAAACTCGTGGTACTGTTCACACGAGTTTGTCCAAACTCGTGGTACTGTTCACACGAGTTTGTCCAAACTCGTGGTACTGTTCACACGAGTTTGTCCAAACTCGTGGTACTGTTCACACGAGTTTGTCCAAACTCGTGGTACTGTTCACACGAGTTTGTCCAAACTCGTGGTACTGTTCACACGAGTTTGTCCAAACTCGTGGTACTGTTCACACGAGTTTGTCCAAACTCGTGGTACTGTTCACACGAGTTTGTCCAAACTCGTGGTACTGTTCACACGAGTTTGTCCAAACTCGTGGTACTGTTCACACGAGTTTGTCCAAACTCGTGGTACTGTTCACACGAGTTTGTCCAAACTCGTGGTACTGTTCACACGAGTTTGTCCAAACTCGTGGTACTGTTCACACGAGTTTGTCCAAACTCGTGGTACTGTTCACACGAGTTTGTCCAAACTCGTGGTACTGTTCACACGAGTTTGTCCAAACTCGTGGTACTGTTCACACGAGTTTGTCCAAACTCGTGGTACTGTTCACACGAGTTTGTCCAAACTCGTGGTACTGTTCACACGAGTTTGTCCAAACTCGTGGTACTGTTCACACGAGTTTGTCCAAACTCGTGGTACTGTTCACACGAGTTTGTCCAAACTCGTGGTACTGTTCACACGAGTTTGTCCAAACTCGTGGTACTGTTCACACGAGTTTGTCCAAACTCGTGGTACTGTTCACACGAGTTTGTCCAAACTCGTGGTACTGTTCACACGAGTTTGTCCAAACTCGTGGTACTGTTCACACGAGTTTGTCCAAACTCGTGGTACTGTTCACACGAGTTTGTCCAAACTCGTGGTACTGTTCACACGAGTTTGTCCAAACTCGTGGTACTGTTCACACGAGTTTGTCCAAACTCGTGGTACTGTTCACACGAGTTTGTCCAAACTCGTGGTACTGTTCACACGAGTTTGTCCAAACTCGTGGTACTGTTCACACGAGTTTGTCCAAACTCGTGGTACTGTTCACACGAGTTTGTCCAAACTCGTGGTACTGTTCACACGAGTTTGTCCAAACTCGTGGTACTGTTCACACGAGTTTGTCCAAACTCGTGGTACTGTTCACACGAGTTTGTCCAAACTCGTGGTACTGTTCACACGAGTTTGTCCAAACTCGTGGTACTGTTCACACGAGTTTGTCCAAACTCGTGGTACTGTTCACACGAGTTTGTCCAAACTCGTGGTACTGTTCACACGAGTTTGTCCAAACTCGTGGTACTGTTCACACGAGTTTGTCCAAACTCGTGGTACTGTTCACACGAGTTTGTCCAAACTCGTGGTACTGTTCACACGAGTTTGTCCAAACTCGTGGTACTGTTCACACGAGTTTGTCCAAACTCGTGGTACTGTTCACACGAGTTTGTCCAAACTCGTGGTACTGTTCACACGAGTTTGTCCAAACTCGTGGTACTGTTCACACGAGTTTGTCCAAACTCGTGGTACTGTTCACACGAGTTTGTCCAAACTCGTGGTACTGTTCACACGAGTTTGTCCAAACTCGTGGTACTGTTCACACGAGTTTGTCCAAACTCGTGGTACTGTTCACACGAGTTTGTCCAAACTCGTGGTACTGTTCACACGAGTTTGTCCAAACTCGTGGTACTGTTCACACGAGTTTGTCCAAACTCGTGGTACTGTTCACACGAGTTTGTCCAAACTCGTGGTACTGTTCACACGAGTTTGTCCAAACTCGTGGTACTGTTCACACGAGTTTGTCCAAACTCGTGGTACTGTTCACACGAGTTTGTCCAAACTCGTGGTACTGTTCACACGAGTTTGTCCAAACTCGTGGTACTGTTCACACGAGTTTGTCCAAACTCGTGGTACTGTTCACACGAGTTTGTCCAAACTCGTGGTACTGTTCACACGAGTTTGTCCAAACTCGTGGTACTGTTCACACGAGTTTGTCCAAACTCGTGGTACTGTTCACACGAGTTTGTCCAAACTCGTGGTACTGTTCACACGAGTTTGTCCAAACTCGTGGTACTGTTCACACGAGTTTGTCCAAACTCGTGGTACTGTTCACACGAGTTTGTCCAAACTCGTGGTACTGTTCACACGAGTTTGTCCAAACTCGTGGTACTGTTCACACGAGTTTGTCCAAACTCGTGGTACTGTTCACACGAGTTTGTCCAAACTCGTGGTACTGTTCACACGAGTTTGTCCAAACTCGTGGTACTGTTCACACGAGTTTGTCCAAACTCGTGGTACTGTTCACACGAGTTTGTCCAAACTCGTGGTACTGTTCACACGAGTTTGTCCAAACTCGTGGTACTGTTCACACGAGTTTGTCCAAACTCGTGGTACTGTTCACACGAGTTTGTCCAAACTCGTGGTACTGTTCACACGAGTTTGTCCAAACTCGTGGTACTGTTCACACGAGTTTGTCCAAACTCGTGGTACTGTTCACACGAGTTTGTCCAAACTCGTGGTACTGTTCACACGAGTTTGTCCAAACTCGTGGTACTGTTCACACGAGTTTGTCCAAACTCGTGGTACTGTTCACACGAGTTTGTCCAAACTCGTGGTACTGTTCACACGAGTTTGTCCAAACTCGTGGTACTGTTCACACGAGTTTGTCCAAACTCGTGGTACTGTTCACACGAGTTTGTCCAAACTCGTGGTACTGTTCACACGAGTTTGTCCAAACTCGTGGTACTGTTCACACGAGTTTGTCCAAACTCGTGGTACTGTTCACACGAGTTTGTCCAAACTCGTGGTACTGTTCACACGAGTTTGTCCAAACTCGTGGTACTGTTCACACGAGTTTGTCCAAACTCGTGGTACTGTTCACACGAGTTTGTCCAAACTCGTGGTACTGTTCACACGAGTTTGTCCAAACTCGTGGTACTGTTCACACGAGTTTGTCCAAACTCGTGGTACTGTTCACACGAGTTTGTCCAAACTCGTGGTACTGTTCACACGAGTTTGTCCAAACTCGTGGTACTGTTCACACGAGTTTGTCCAAACTCGTGGTACTGTTCACACGAGTTTGTCCAAACTCGTGGTACTGTTCACACGAGTTTGTCCAAACTCGTGGTACTGTTCACACGAGTTTGTCCAAACTCGTGGTACTGTTCACACGAGTTTGTCCAAACTCGTGGTACTGTTCACACGAGTTTGTCCAAACTCGTGGTACTGTTCACACGAGTTTGTCCAAACTCGTGGTACTGTTCACACGAGTTTGTCCAAACTCGTGGTACTGTTCACACGAGTTTGTCCAAACTCGTGGTACTGTTCACACGAGTTTGTCCAAACTCGTGGTACTGTTCACACGAGTTTGTCCAAACTCGTGGTACTGTTCACACGAGTTTGTCCAAACTCGTGGTACTGTTCACACGAGTTTGTCCAAACTCGTGGTACTGTTCACACGAGTTTGTCCAAACTCGTGGTACTGTTCACACGAGTTTGTCCAAACTCGTGGTACTGTTCACACGAGTTTGTCCAGTTGTCTGGATAATCTCTGTAAAGTAACAGCCCTTTAATTGAGATGCATCGGACACAAATTGTGCACCAAAACGTGCACTTACATGAATGTTCTTTCCTAAACAAAATTTCTCGAGGAAGGGAAAACAAATGAGAAAATTTAACTACAAGCTGTTTAAGTAATTAAACTTGGAGAAGTTGAACGGAAGAGATGTAGGAGTGTTCTCTAAGATAGAGAATATTGAAGCAGTCATTTCCACTAATGAGCATGAAGTCGATTATCAAGTTAAAAATGTTGCTAGAACTTTTAACTGGGGAATAGTTCGAGTAAGAGTCGTAATAGAATCGTAGTGCATATGGAAAAGTTATTAAGATTATGAAGCTGAATAGACTATAAGACTTGAACAAAAGTAAGAACTTTATTTGGTAAAACATAACAAGCTACTATTACAAACATTAATAATACATTCGCTCTCAACTGGAACATACACTGGACTAAGTGGCTCGGTGTGGCTTGGCTAACTCTTGCTCAATCTGCCTTAAGAAGTTGGTATTATTGGGATCCTTGGAACAAATCTTCCAAATGTTTGTTAAGAAATGAGTAGAAGCCTTATCGATCTCGCTTAAACGAAAGAACTTCTCATCCCCATCCTCTGAAGTGTAGAAGATCCCAGCAGGCCTACTTAAGACCCTTCCTTCCACAAACACTATGCCCTTTGGAAGCTGAAGATTTAACAAGGCATCATCGTCACCTGGTGGAAGCATATCGGGAGCGGATGATGAGGCGCCAACAGTTCTTAGTCTTTTCATGGGTCTTTGAGAAAGTAGAGGAGTGCTACTTTCGTCGCCTCTAAGAGTAGTGTCTTCTTCTCCCATAGTTTCCTGTAGATACTTCCTTAGACTTACTTCACCTTTAGCCATTTTGGCATACCACTCAGCTTCTCTTTTACTAGCAAGTTCTAATATGTTGACATGTTGACTTGCTGGTGTTTGCACCTCAAAACCTATTTCTCCTGCTTCTGCAAGCAGTAGTTCCTTAGCTAACTTCAGAGAAGCCTCTTCCTCTATCGCTTGTATTTTCTGACGTTCTATAATCTCTTTGAGGATCACGTCTTGAGAACTACTTCGGAGTATTTCAAAATTTTCATGAAATATAACAGGAGAAGGTGATGACATAGGTCTCTTTCCCTTGAAAACAGTTGGGTCAACTGTTGCTTCAACTTCTTCAGATTGTGAGAAATCAGCAAGTTGATACAACAACCCTTTAATTTCTCTAATTTCTGCTTCAAGTTTTGTTTGTTTATCGATAGATTTTCTCAATAGTGCTCTATCAGCTGCTAGAAGAAAAGGAGTGCTATAGTGTATTTGGTCAATTTGGGAAGTAAGAGACTTAAACGAGGTGGTTTGTTTAGTAGCAAGTGATACTATAGTACTGTTAAGTTGTTCAATTTGCGTTGACAAAAGCTCGATTGAATGTTCAAGTGCAATAAATGTGTGAGTGGCCATGGCTTAGTTGAGAAAGAACGATGGTTGATTTGGATGTGTGGAAATATAGTTTCACACAAAGGAAAATGTAAAAGAGAGAAGGAAATTTTAGAATGCCTATTATCTTTAAAAGTGCCTTTCTTATATAGAGGATGAAAAGGGAAATGTAACCTGAAAGAACGGACAGGTGTCCATAAACTACAGAAATTTTAATCATTGCTACGGTAATTAGTAATTACCGAATTATTTTTTTTTCTAAAGATAAAATTTCTAAACTTTATCATCCCTTTAACCAAGGTTGAAAGGAGCTGAACAGTTTACTCAAAAGCGTATGCTATGTCGAGAAAATCCTCAACTAAATTAATAGCTTAATGAATAGACCGTCTTCCACACATCACTATTTTTCTTCACTGCTTCTTTTTCGAGACCATATCAATTGCTAATTCATCTTTTTGAACCCTAGATGAATTTTTGATCCAAACTATTGTTTCAGGAGTGATCTATGTAATATTTGTTTCTTTGACCTGTGGATCGCCTTTAATGATTGAATTTAAGAATATGAGACAAATGTTATCAACAAAAATATGTCGACTTTTCCAACTGGATAACAGTAGTGTCTTGATAAAAGAACTTCAAATTTGAAAATAAGAATTATTTGAAAGGCTAAAATTATGATGGGCGATCAACGATTAAAATACACAAATGAACTTGGTATAAAAATCTATCAAGACAAATATGGGAAATTCTGTTAACTGGGGAATTTCCCTAATCAACAACAATCCCCAAAAGAGAGCGAAGAAAGTTGTATTTCATTATTCGTACAATACAAGTGAAACTTGTTATTTAAGCAGAAATACAACAATTAGGGATACAACATATTTAAAAACCATACAAAGAAACCCACGTGGCTACAAACAGTAAGGGAACCACGCCAAGAACAAACGCTACTAACCACTGAATAGCCTCATTCAATGGAAGTTGAGCCACAGTAATTAACCACGCTATGATAATAAGGTATATCATGATTAGGAAAGGGAACATTTTTGATATAAGGTTTCGGGTTTTGGTTAGATTCTGAAGAAAGGAAAATGTTAAGTTGATATGGCATGGAGAAAAGTATGCTAAGGTATTATTATATAGTCTAAGAAGGAGCCGTTTCTAACGGTCAAATACGGAAGATAAAGTGAATTTGAAGTTTTGTATAGTGTTTTAGTCAGACTTACCTGTATACGGACAGATCATCTATACCATAGATGTGTAAGTAGTCTATACTATATGTGTACAAACTATTGATTTCTTCATAAGTACAAGTTGTAGGATGTTATACATGCTAATTATAAATGCTAATCGTGTTTAGGATTGTGTGCAAGATCATCCTACTCTGTTGAGAGTAGAAGGATTCTATTTAGAATCATACGAGTTCATCTTACTCTGTTGAGAATAGAAGGCATCAATTAGGGATGCGCCTTGTATCTTTCTGTTAATTATGTGTGATTGTCTAATGTAGAATAGAGACTTAGATGCCATGTCCTCTAATATCGATTTATTGTCATTGAGATAAAACGAAAATCAAGTTAAGTATAATTTTATTCGATACAATCTAGATTTCGAGGGCGAAATTCCTTTAACGGGGGAATAATGTAACATTTGCCATTTTAGTCCATTACTTGTTATATATGATAATGGCAAAACTTTATGAATATAAGAAAACTTTGGGTATTTTTGGTGCATATATATATATGTGTGTCGGACTAGTGAGATATTGTAACATCTGCTATCTGAATGATCTGTTTCGTTGTACTTTTAAAGAAACGAACCCGAAACACTCGTAACCTTACATCTAACCTAAGTTAAGTACTAACTAACTAAGATTAGTTAACTAAAATTAGTTAACTAAGGTTAGTTAACCAAGGTTAGTTAACTAGCCCATGGTATTGCAAAACCATCAAACTAGCCCATGGTATTCCTTAACTTAACCATAGTTATCAACAACCTAAACTAGTAACCATGGTAAATATATACCTATAAATACTACACCATTCCATGCCTTAAAACTTGCCAATTCACATAATCAAACTTCTTCTTCTTTAATCTCTATCATTCCAAGATCAATACTTGTTAAAGTTCAAGCATATCTTACACAACCTTTCATCATCCCAAGCTTTCGATTCAACCAAAGTTGTTTTGAATTCGTTGGTTTCAAAATTGTAAACACGACGTTATTATTGGGAATTCTTTCAAGAACTTATCAAAGCCTAGTTATAATGGCCACATGGAGTTAGGATTATTCCATATTCATCAAGTTTACAAGTCCAAGTTATAGTCGATTCTCTCAAGATCTTCTTTGAAGCTCATTCCTATATCGTTACTTTGATCTTAGAATTTATAATTCTCCAAACTTGTGAGTGTTTTTATAAAACCTTACTATACTTTGCTTTATGATTATATGACTATATGTTATGTATTGAAATGCTTGTCAACTTACTTTTATACTCAATTGATACATACCTACATTTAAATACAGTAAATATCCAATTAATACTATTCATCATCTGTGAATTATTTCGTATTGTCGATTTTCTGGTTTTTGGATAGAAAATATCCTTGATAAGCTTTAAATGAAAACACTTCATGATCGCAGGCCTTTTGTTATATAGATGGGGGAGATAATGGGTTGTAGCCGGACTAGGTTTGGATTAAACGATTTAAAGTTCCTGCCCCCGTTGTTACCGCCCTACTAGATCCCTCCGTATAATTATCCGGGCATGAAGTGTATTTGTTGCACCTCCACCATTCATGGTATCTCTTCATTATATAATTAATACATTTTCGTATTAATTATAATACATACTATTTAAAAATACTTCAAAAGGATTTAGAAATATCGGAGGAATACTGTATATATCCTACGGATACGTATTACAAACGGAAAGTTACATCTTTACCCTACAGTTTCAAAGTTGTCATTTTCAGTCCTTATAAGTTTGACATTTGACAAATTAAACCCCTCAAGTTTCAAGAATGACAATTTAGTCCCTCAAGTTTCAAGAATGACAATTTAGTCCCTCAAGTTTCAAGAATGACAATTTAGTCCTTTTAAATTTTTGCAACATAAATGAGTTTTCATTTAGAAAATACTTGAAATGATACTTAAAGATAAATTCAAAGACTTATAAAAACACAGAAAGTAAATTACGTTGACAAGCGTATTAAAAAGATAACCTTATAGTTGTATGTCTATATTTGGAATTTAGCACGAATATAAATCAATTCACATTGAAATTAGGGAATACGTAACGTGGTCAGTTGACTCACTCGTCATCGTTGACTACATCAATCTCTTCTACTTTGCTGTTGAACTATCAAGAATAAGGTGAGTTTCGTAAACCCTCCCTACTCAATTGAGATTCGGGCTGAAAAGTGTACATGTTTGTTTAACTGTTGATTGTTGATTTGATTGATTGTATGATTGAATTGTTGATGTGGACATGTTAGCGCATTGTTTACGATGTAAGTCGCACCGTTAGCGCATTACTTATTATATAAGTCGCACCGTTAGCGCATTGTTAATTATTAACTATGTAAGCCGCACCGTTGTTGAATGTTATTGATTGTTATGGAACGTTGTTGAACGTTATATGAAATCGTTGTTGTTGAACGTTGACTTGTATTGAATTGTGATAATGTGAAACCTTATAGGTTTTCTTTGGACTTGATTAGATATTCTAATCCTCGCTTATCGTTAACGGTTGTTATCCCGATACATACTTGTTTCCTGTTACTTGTCCCTACGAACTCACCAACTTTATGTTGACGCTCTTTAGTACACTTTTCAGATAATCAAGTTAATCAGAGACAAAATGGATGATTGCATGCTTACTTGCTAGGATTGGACTAGCTTTGGACTTTCTGGATCCATGATCCTTACTTCCCTTTTATGGGTTACTTTTAGGATCAACTACTATCAATTAAATTGCCTTTTATTATTGATTGAACATGTATTTCAATGAATGTTGATGATTGTATACGTTTGTACAAGTTTAAGGATTGTTTCAATCCTATGTTTTCATATAGTTGACTCTACATAATTCCCATGTCGTGCTGTGCTTTTCTAAGTGATACCCCATGATTCCGCCATGTTGGGGTGTTACATATAATGACAATTGAATATCATTGTAGTGTCTCGAATGCTAACTGCTAACTATATACTCGTTGTTCAAAAAAATAAAAAAAATGGATAACCACTCGTAGTCATAGAATATATATTATTATTTAATTGAATTAAATAAATCTAACCTGGTAATTCTTTATACCATAATAAAAAAAACTAAGCTAAATATAGATATTAGAGTAGGCGTATAGAAGCTGCACTTTTGTTATTTTTTTGATGGTGGTGTTTGTTTAGAGTTAATAAAAAAGTCGTGACTTAATCAAAAATATTTAATCCATTAAGTCATTAAAAGTGTTCGTTTTTGTGACTTAATAAACAAAAAATAACTGTATTGACTTAATCCATACATACATTATTTATCATTCATAGTATGGTTAAAAAAACAAACAGACCCTAACTATAAGAAAATAATATAGTGTAATGTTCTGTGTATATGAAGTTTGGAAGAAAGAAGAAAGATTAGTTGTTTTTTTCAAAACTTGGTATCTCTTATATAAATAAAAGAGAATTGTTTCTATAAGTTTTTTTAAACAAAAATCTTGTGTGTCAAGTTCATATTTTTTTACAAATGTTTTAAAAACACATGACATCATAGTTCATTTTGATTTTTTTTTCTTTTGACTTTTGTATAATTTTCTAATTTGAGAAACCAAATACTTTTTAAACTAATATATCTCTTCAAGTAAGGGATTCTAGCCAATTGAAAGGATCTTCTGATCAATCCAGAGATCATTTTGATTCCATTAGTAATGAGGATTCGGAATATCACACATTGATCAATCAAAGAGAGATTCCCTATGGTAACTGAGTTCATGAATTATGGCCAACAAACAGTACGAGCCGCAAGGATATGTAAGACAGCGAATATATGTATCAGGGGTTCAAGAATCAGTTTTCTTTTTATAAGGGCTAAAAATCACTTATTTTGGCTTTTTTACCCCATATTGTAGGGTGGATCTCGAAAGATATGAAAGGATCTCCACATCAAAGTAAAATATAGTACTTAAGTTCAGTTTTCCTTTATAGTTATTAAGTATTTTTATTATTATGCTAATGTTATTATTGGTGATATTGAGTTATAGTTATTTTTTTGTGGCTTAGTTATTCGTTTTTTTTATTTGTAGCTTAACTAAGGAATATAATTATGAATTCCTGTGTACTTTACAAGATTTTTAGCTTTAATAATAACTTTTTTCTTAAACAATATCACGGTAATTTGTAATTACCTTGCTGGTGGTTGCACCAGACGAGTCATGATGGTCAGTCAGCTCATGATGCATAGCATCAGTGGCCAAACCATCAAGTAAGTCATCGATATCATAAGCCAAATGGTGGAGACTATTGAGCCATTGTTT
>CM067168.1:36947881-36975179 GCA_034093135.1 Erigeron breviscapus
AAAAGGCTTCCTCGTAATCAGTGTAAAGTGTTGTAAGTACTTTACACTGAGATGCTTCAGTCTTCGATCAGGTAGAATCAACTTCTGAGCTCCACATCTGAGCTGATTCTCTTTCTTCAGTCTTCAGTCTTTGACTTCAGCTGAATGGTATTCTGATACGTTGATCTGAACTGAAGTGAGGCTTCAGTGAACTAATTCTGAACGACTTCAGAATTCTGTACAAGTATTCTTCACTGAGCTTCAGCTATTTCTGAACAAATTATACTTGGTCAATTTTCGACCCAACAAATTCCTTCTATTTGTTCTGAAATAGTGCATGCATCTCAGACTTCTATCTATACATGTTTGTAAGTCTGAAATGCAAGTTTTTGTTTAAGTTGTAAAAATTTTCTAAGTACATCTTATAGATCATTGATGTCTCAGAATTTTCTTGTTGTTTTTCTAACTTAAACTTATCATCTACTTGCTGGTTACAACATGTAACATATATATACAAACTGAAGTGTTTGTTACATTTGTAAATAAAATTACAAGTAAATAATAAACTGAAAAAGGAACTACTTCTTGGCAGGCCTTGAACCAGAAGGTGCTTCAGTAGGTTTCCTCTTTAGTGGAGAATGATCCTTCTTTCCAAATAATCTGCCTTCCATCTCCACCTTGGCTTGCATCTTTGTTGTATTCTTGATAACCATGCACCAATCAGAGCAGATTTTGGCTTCCCCCTCAGAATCTGGATCATCTCTCTATGCTCAGAAATCCCAAATTCGTGTACTGAAACCTGATTGTATTCTTCAGCTGTCTTCCTTCTCTTTTGACAACCAAATCAAAGAGCTTCAATCCATCAGCTTTTGTTACTTCTATGTCAATTATTTTAGCTGGATGGGATCGATGCTTCATATAATGATCATACTGATCCTTTTCATGTTTCCTTTGGATCTCAGCAGCATCATCAGAAATTGGCTGAAAAGTGGAAAGATCAGCATCACAAATATTCTTTCTTGAGGATCTAGGTCCAGTCACTTTGGGCTTTATGGGTGGCCTTGACAACTGCCTTTCAACCTTGGCAACTTCAGCTAGAATATCTTTCTTTTTCAATTCCATCTCATTCATTCTATTTTTCTTCAAGTCTTCAATAGACAACTTGAAGGTGAGACTTTCCAGCTTTTGTTCCAGAGGTGAATACATCATCCCACACTCGTATTCAAGCATATTAACTACTGCTTTCTGCACTCTTGGATCATTTTTGATTTTCTGATATCTTTCCAGTGAAAGACCAAGAGCTGCAGCATCTATGTGATCAAGGGTCCCCATCGAGAGATGTTGTGCCCTTTCTCTTTCCTTGTTTTCCCTCCACATAATAAACTGATTAGAGACTTGCTTCTGCAGAGCCTCTAATTTCTTGCCATCTGCATCAAGATTATGTAAGGGGTAACCATGTTCATCAACATTCTCACCAACCACAAGTCCAGAACCCTTAGAACCTTTGGACTTGGGTTCTTCCACCATCTGGGCCTTGCCCTTATCTTTCTTTTCAGGTTCAGCTTGCTTTTGTTGTTCCCCCTGAACTGAGGCACCACCAGATTGTACCTTAGCTTACTACTTGAAAGCAAACCAATAGGCACATTTCCCCCTTTGGGGACCTCATAAGGCATCTTTGCATACAAATCAATCGCCGTTTGGATGGCCTTCAGAGGTTCCCAACTCTGCTGCTGAAGGCAATCAGAAATGCCTTTTGCCATTGTAGAGAACTGAGCCCTTAATCTGAAGGATGAGTTAAGGTTCAGAGCCTCTTTTTCAGTTAAATCTTTCAGCATTTTTCTATCTTCCTCAGAAAATGAAGCAGGAGGAGGAGAAACAACAGATTCCTTCTTGAGCAAGGTCAGAATTTCATCAAGTTGTTTTGATTGGCCTTTTACAGCTTCATCAAGAGTAGACACAGACTTCTGAACAGTTGCAACAGCCTTGTTAACTCTTTTATGAGTGTCTCTTGTAAGTTCATCGACCATTTTTCTGACCTTCTCTTCCACCTTTTCAGCCACTGAAGCTGAAATCTGAGCAACAAGTTCCTGAGAGAGCTCAGACTTCATCTTCTCAATAATTTCAACACTTATAGAAGACCCAAGTTCTTTTTCGTTAACACTGGGCTTCTTAACCAACTCATTCACTTCCTTCCCAACTGACATAACATCTTGCTTTATTAATTGAACTGAGGAAGTCAAGTTCGCCACAACAGAAGCTTGAACCTCCCTCTTTGTCAGTTTGAAGGCTTCCCTTATTGCTGCACTGATGTGGTTGCAAGCATACACTAATTCATTCAGCTTCCCAGCCACTAATCCCTCATTACCAGCAACTTTGGTCAACTCAGTTCCAAGAAACAACTGAGCACCTTTCATATCAGCCAGGGACTTAGTGTTGGCAGTTAGAGACTTTGTTAAGCCCTCAACCTGAACAAGAAGGTTTTGGACTTCGGCATTTGATTTCTCTAACTGTGCTTCCACACTCAAAGGAGGAGGTGGTTGTGTAGAAGCAGAAGCAATGAAGGGAAGAGTTCTAAGGCCAGCCAGAGTCTTTTCTAATTGAGCTTCAGATGGACCCTCAGATTCAGTTTTAGAGTCCATCTCCTTTTGCTCTGGCTCATCAAAATTCCTTGGCCTTGGAACATTGTGAATTTGGGGGTGAAGGTGTTGTAGTTGTGGTTGAAAAATTGGTGAAGTAACATAGGCAGGAGTTGAGCCTGGTGGAAAATATGGATGTTCATGAGAAGTTTGTGGTTGGCGATATGGTTGTTCAACAAGTATATTTTGGATTTCTGGGGGAGGAGGAACGTTTGTGAGGCTGAAGGTTGGCTCAGAATCAGAAGACTGATTCTCCTCCAGTAAGCCCTCATCAAACTCAAAATCAACAAAGGAATCAAGATTCCCTTGAGTTGGCTCATCTTCATCCCAGAGGTCAGTAAAACTGCAGTCTGATCAGATATGCCCTGGTTCAGATCACTGGTACCTGAACCAGCTTCTGGTTCAACAACTGCTGCTGCAGATGCATCGTCACCAGATTTATGGGTTGGCTCAACCAAAGTATCATCGCCAGAGACAGTAGACACGGGGGTTACCTTAATGATTCTAGTACCATCATCAAGAATCACTTCATCGGCCGTAGAGTCTGGAATCTCAGTCTCAGGTGGTGTCACACCAAAGACTTCATCAATTCGTGCATCAGAAGAGTGTAAGATATGTGAAGTTTCAGGGGGTGCGTGTGTAGACACTGACTCTATTGTGTGCTGGGCGGACACACGTACATTTTCTTCACCATCTCCTCCTAAAGAAGTTTTGGAGATGGCTGCTTGTGGGTTTCCCTTTGGACTCGATTCCTCTGGTTCTTGTTGGGAAGATCCAGAGGGGTTTGCTTCGGTACTAATGTCCTTGGGCTGTGAGGACTGCTTATATTTACGATGTTTTAATAAGCCCTTTGGAGATCCTGAGGGATCTTTTGGGAGATCCTCAGGTTGGTCAGTGGAGGAGGGAATTGGTGGTTGGGTAGATGAAGTTGTTGGGGTTTTAAACAACTTCAACATTTGACCACCAGGTGCACCAATGGGTCTCGCATTCTTTTGCGACCCGCTCGGTGACCTTTCTGAGCCAGCCGGTCGTGCTGTTTCAGTTTTATTTATTACCTGAGTCATTGCAGCAGAAAGTTCTGGTTCTGGGTCTGAAGTGGATAGCTTTGATAGATCCCTGCAGAACTCCGTTGCTGAAGACTCAAGTCCCTCCATGTGATACGCATCTCCAAGCATGTTCATGAAGCAAATGCTCAGAAATCTGGGAAATGAGATATGTGGACTTCTCTTCCCTTTTAACTTTGTCACCAACTGAGAGAAGAGAATCTCAGCGAAGTCCACCTCAATCCCATGCCATAAATAGTACCCAATTTCTACTTGTGACAATGAAATCTGGTCCAATCCACCCCAGTTTCCTCCTAGGCACTCCACAATCTGAGTCCAAAAATACCTCCAACAATTTCCAAATCCAGACAGGAAGATATGTCCAGATGTTCTCAGATTGTGCTCAGCATCGACCATGTCATTATGACCCATGGCGTGCAGTACCTCCCTGAAATTAACTCCCTTAAGCCTTTTTGCATAGGCTGAAGGAGAAGGAAGGTAGTTCAAATGAAGGGCCTCCCGAAACCCATCAAGTGAAAGGATATACTGCTTTGTGCCTTCTTTCAAAGAAAAAGCAATGGATTTTTCATCCTTGCTTAATGTAGCAGTATACCAGAATTCAAGTGAGTATCTATGATACAATACTTGAGGATCTGCAGTCAAGGCATAATGGAGTGGGGATTGTTCAAGAAATTTATTAATCCTCCCCATTAAGGTTTTGCCTTTGGCATTCAGTACGGCCACGAAATTGTTCATATTGAATCTAAGGGTCAATGGATCGAACCCTTTTGGCCATTGTGCACTGGCCTTGACTACTTTTGATGGTTTGTATTCGAAAGCTATTAGTGATTTGGCTTGAGAAGCAGGTTTAGCCATTATTTCTACAAGGGAAAACTGAATATGGAAGATGAATTTAGGGTTTTGGAATTATGAAGGAATGAGAAAATGAGAGAGAATGATGATTGGGAGTAAATGTAAAGAGAAGTAAATGAAGGAATTGTTTTTGAAAAGGTATTTATATTTATGATGGAATACAAAGGGTTTTTCCAAAATAAATAAAATAAAATTGATTTTGAAATTCAAACCCACAAAAAAAATATTATTTTAATGAAATCAGTTTTGATCGGGTTTGAAGTCCGAAAATAATTTTGGGTATATGTCCGCATTTAATGCAACGACGGTTATGACCCCACATTTTCACAAAACTTTTCAACACTTTAAAGAAAAAGTGATCATTACTTTTCATTTACGGCGCAACTTGTGTGACACGTCAGCAGAAAGCATCATTATTCAAACGTTATACAGTAACTGTCACGTGTTCACACAACGACCAAGTATCCAAAAGACATTATAAAGGACTAACTTATTTCAGAAATAACTTATTTAAATCTGAGCATGATCAGATTTAAGGAATCTGAACCATCTCAGTTTTCACACTTATTCTAAAATCATTTCAGAAATTCTGAAGCATTTCAGTCAAAATATTTTTCTGAAAGCAAAGTTCCCCCTTAGAGAAAAATTCTTTTAAACATAAAAATATTTGACACTTCCCCCTGAGGTGATGCTATATAGGATTTAGCATACCTAACTCACTGATGAGATGTTTAAACGTTTTGACATCCAAGGGTTTTGTAAAAACATCAGCGAGTTGTTATCAGTGGGAATGAAATGAAGTTCAATGTCACCTTTAATAATGTGATCTCTAATAAAATGATACCTGAGGTCGATATGCTTGGTTTTGGAGTGCATTACAGGATTGTGAGAGATGGCAATGGCACTGGTGTTATCACAGAATATTGGAGTTCTTGTATATTTAACACCATAATCAGTCAGCTGGTTCTTCATCACAGAATATTGGAGTTCTTGTATATTTAACACCATAATCAGTCAGCTGGTTCTTCATCCACAGAATCTGAGCGCAGCAACTGGCTGCAGAAATGTATTCAGCTTCAGCTGTGGAGAGTGATACTGCAGTTTGCTTCTTGCTTGTCCAACTGACCAATTTGCCACCTAGGAAATGACAACCACCTATGGTACTTTTCCTATCTATTTTACAACCTGCATGATCAGAATCTGAATAACCCATTAGATCTAGACTTGAGCCTTTGGGATACCAAAGACCAAGTCCGGGGACACCTTTAAGGTATCTGAAAATTCTTTTTACAACATTTGCGTGTGTTTCTCTTGGATCAGACTGAAATCTTGCACAAAGGCATGTTGCAAACATTATGTCAGGTCTACTAGCAGTTAAGTACATAAGTGATCCCACCATACCACGATATTTTGTGGGATCCACTTGTTTTCCATTGGGATCTGAGTCCAAAGTTAAAGGTGCAGAAATGGGAGTATCTTTTGATGAGACTGAATCAAATTGATATTTCTTTAATAAATCTCTGACATATTTTCTTGATTTATAAAAATACCATCACTGGTTTGTTTCACTTGAAGACCCAGAAAATATGTCAGTTCACCCATCATACTCATTTCATACTCAGATGATTTTGTTATTTGTAGACCCAAACACAATATCATCGACATAAATTTGTACAAGTAAGATATCACTTTTATCATGCAATATGAATAAAGTGTTATCGATTGTACCCCTTTTCGGAAATCGACCAAGTATAATTTGTTCAGAAATAGCTTGAAGTTTAGTGAAGACATCTGTACAGAATTCTGAGATGTCTCAGAATTCCTTCACTGAAGCTTCACTTCAGTTCAGATCGAGATAAATTTGAAGCATTCATTCTGAAGTCAAAGACTGAAGTATGAAGAAGAGAATCATCTCAGAAGCGAGCAAAGAGTGATTCTACCAGATCGAAGACTGAAGTATCTCAGTGTAAAGTATTAACTACACTTTACACTGATTACGAGGAAGACTTTTTACTTTACATACCTTTATCCAGTTAATAGATTTGTCTATTAATAAAAGGTACAAGGCAAAAGTATGGGTATGGAACATAGTACTATAAGTCACATCAACTGACTTATATACTCTTCCTATTATAAGCATGTAAGGAATTAGGCTTAATTCCTTAAATGCTTACAACCACTTTTGTACGATCTTGTCCATGTCATCATGGACTTGGTCTATAAATACAAAGTCTTCTCACAACTTGCAAATCGCTTGAAACTTTAGCATTGCAACTTGTGAGATATACTCTAAGTAAACTTACGAGTATTTCCAAGTTATTTAGATCACTTGTTTTTCAGGATTGTTTAGATACTTACACTTGGGTGTTTATCTTTGTTCCGCAATAATCCTTGTATTTGTTTATATATCAATAAATCAAATACATTAGAAAGGAAACAACGTGTCTCAATGCTACATACTTGACTATACATATAAATATCTTTATATAGTTTCAGCCTTTTTGTTCTTACATTTTATATCAAGTCAATTGTTTCTTGTTATCCATATCTGGATCGTAAACTGAACTTGTCCATCAAGATCAGTTGTACTTGCCAGTCGGGTTTAATTAACCATCTATATTTGGGACTCACAATTGGTATCAGAGCCTAAAGGTTGAATTATATCAATTCATTAACCTTTGATCTAAATAGATGGCTGACTTTCAACAAGAACGTCCTGACCCTAACAACTCTACTCCACCCCCTGTCATCAACAACAATATACCATCTCACAATGTACACGTATACTTTCCAAACAATCCTGTTCCCAAGTTTGATGGGAACAGTGAAAACTTTCAAACATGGAAAGCATGCATGCTAAAGTATATTGCTGGTGTTGAGAGACACTTACCCGATATCCTAAAAGAAGGACCCTTTGTCCCTATGAATGCTTCTACTATTGTCAGAAATACCGATGGGACTCCTAGGCAGTCACCTAAGGAGAAGGATCATTGGTCTGAGGAAGATCATAGACTTGTAGACCTTGACACTAAGCTACAAAATATGATTTTATATGCAGTTCCTGAAACCCTTATGCCCACTCTTGTTTTACTTGAAAATTCCAAATTAATGTGGGAGGAACTAATGACACAGTTGAAGGCACAAATGAGACAATTGTCACAAGAAAAGTTGCTTTAAACAAAAGATATGAATCTTTTTTTGCTGTCCCTGGGGAAACCTTAACTCAAACATACATCAGATTCACAAATCTGGTAAACCAACTGAAAGCCCTGGGTGTAACCAAAGATAAAGAAATTTTGTTGGAAAAATTTTGTGACATTTTACCTTCCAAATGGGAAAATTTGATCTTGGTTTTAAGATAAGGAAAAACTTTGCACAGTCACACTCTTGCTTCCCTTTATGGAGCCTTCAGATACACTGAAGAGAACAAAGCTGAGAGAGCTTTGGCTGAGCAAGATGCCAAAAACCATGTTTCTACCAGTTCTGGTATGGTTCAGTATTCTGAACCACATAGCACTGCTCTACTATCTTCTGAGAATGATATTTCTGACTCGATGAAGAAGATGGTTTCTGAAATGTTAAAAACTGGTGTCTCTGGTAATGTTACACATGATTGTGATGAGAATGACAATGATGATCTGGTTGCCATGCTGGCTAAAACGTTCAATCGTTTTAAGGCCAAATCAAATCGATCTGGCAAACCCTTTGCTTCCAGTGCTTCTATTGACAAGTCCAATCTTGAATGCTTTAAATGCGGCAAGAAAGGACATTTCATGAAGGAATGCAGATCTAGTCAACCATCATCATCACAATCTGCTCCTAACCACTCTATTTTTCAGAAATCTGATGACAGCTATAAGGCCAAATACAAGAAGTTAAAGGCACATATGGCTCTTCTGGCACAAGACAACTCAAGCAACAGTTGTATGATTGCCAAAACTGAAAAATGGGAAGATTCTGATGAATCATCTGATGATGAAGAAGAAGTTAGGGACATGTGTTTCATGGCACAAGAAGATCAAGGTTATTTGGTCAAATCCGATGTTGAATCTGGCCGCTGGGTGGATATTGTAATGAAAAAGGGAGACCGAAAGAAGAATATATGGTTTCTGGACAGTGCTGCTGGCCGAACCATGACTGGTTATCAGACCCTGCTAGAGGAATATAGGGTGCAAGAGGGGCCCTCAATAGTTTTTGGAAATGATGGTAATGGAAAAACTGAGGGATATGGTGTGGTGAATAATGGTCAAGTCAAATTCACATGTGTTGCATATGTGAACGGTTTGAAATATAACCTAATCAGTGTCAGTCAACTGTGTGATGATGGCTTCAAGGTTCTATTTGATATTTCACAAGGCACCATATTCAACAGAGATGGAAAGGTGGTACTGATTGCACCAAGGAAGGGAAACATTTATGTCATTGATATGAATCCTTCTACCTCTGAACAATGTTTTTACTCAAAGGCAGATGAAGACACAAACTGGCTGTGGCACAAGAGATTATCCCATCTAAATTTCAAAAACATTAATAAGTTGTCTAGAAAACAACTTGTTGATGGGATACCCTCTATGTCCTTCAACAAAGACAAGCCATGTCCAGGTTGTGAAATGGGTAAGCAAAAAAGAGCTTCATTCAAGACCAAGCAAAGCTTTAGTATAACTGAACCTCTTCACATGCTTCACATGGACCTTTTTGGACCAGTGAATGTTCAGACCAGAACAGGAAAGAAGTACACCCTTGTTATCGTTGATGAATATTCAAGATACTGCTGGGTGATTTTCCTCAGGTCCAAAAGTGAAGCTGCTGCTGAAATCATTGCTCTCTCAAACAAATTGAGCTCAAACACAAGCGAAAGTTTGTCAGCTCAGAAGTGACAATGGCACTGAATTCAGAAATGCCACTCTGGAGTCCTTCTGCACTGAAACTGGCATATCTCAGAACTTCTCCTCAGCTCACACACCAGAGCAGAATGGTGTTGTAGAAAGAAAGAATCGTACGCTGATTGAAGCTGCTAGAAGTATGTTGAATGAATCTGGTCTTCCCAAGAATTTCTGGGCTGAAGCTGTTGCAACTGCATGCTACACTCAGAACAGATCTGTTTATGTCAAAAGACACAAGAAGACCTCCTACGAAGTACTCAGAAATAGAAAGCCTAATATTGGATACTTCCATGTATTTGGGTGTCCAGTATACATTCTGAATGATTCAAGTCAGCTTGGAAAATTTGATGCAAAAGCTGATGAAGGATACTTCCTAGGATATTCATCAAATCGCAAAGCCTTTAGAGTCTTTAACAAGAGACTTGAAAAGGTTGATGAGTCAATTCATGTTACCTTTGATGAATCCAATTTTGCAATCTTTAAAAATTCCATTCCTGTACCACCCTCAGAAAGTCCAATGAGTTTTGGTGATTCTGATCCTATTACTGAAACTGATCAGTCACCTGAACCTGCTTCTGAACATCTCCGTTCAGAACCAACAATAAAAAAGCCTAGCAACATTCCATTTTATCCTCCAGTCAGTTTCAAACTACCTTCTGTTAGAAATCCAAAAATAGTGATAAATTGTAATTAAGATTAGAAGACATTCTTGTTGTTAAGTCATAGATAGATGATTACTAAGGTTGAGGGGCTAATTGTGATAATTAGCATAGTTGTATTGTTAGACTATATATAGCCCTCATACCTTAGAAATCATAACAAGAACAGAACCAACATTTCATTCCTTACACAATTAATTCCAATCTTTCAGTTTATTCGATCTTTCTCTCTCAAAACACACACACACACACACACACCAAGAACACACACTAGCAAACCGCCATTGTTAGATCGAATTCAGAGCTAAAATCGTGTTATAACAAGTGGTATCAGAGAGAAACATCAATCTGATGACGATCCATAACTGAATTTGATCACAATTTCATCAAAATCAAGCTAAATCTCAAATTCTGTTCGTAATTTCTCACCTACTGGTTCTTCAAAATTCACACATCAAATCTCATAAAATCACAGTTGTTTGTTCTTCAATAGATTCGTGGTTATTGATAACATAATCCTGTCAAGTTTCAAGTTCCAATTCAACCTAAAACTCGAGATTGAATTTTGAGTTTTGGCGCGTAATTTCAGGGATTTGAATCTGTTGTGTTTTATGTTGAATTTTGTTCATAATCGTGTTGCGGACGTGAATTAAAACTGTTTGGAAGTGATTTCGTGATCTAACTCCTAGTAATTCATAAGAAATCGAAGTTTTAAAAAGTTGATAATGGAGTTTTTCTGGAAATGTGTTCAGTTGAAGAAGATGACCAAGACGATCTGCCTAAGATCGTTTTAAGTTCAGTGTTTTGTGGTTTGTTAAGACGATCCTCACAAGATCGTTCTAGCAAAAAGTGTGTTGTGGAAGTGTTGATTCTGGCTAATTAATCCAAAAGGATTGGTTTGGTCGTTTCATACACTTAAAAGTTTTGAGAAAGAAACCAAGACGATCTTCATACCAAGATCGTCTCATTTCTTACTTACCCAGAACGAACTTCAAACCAAGATCGTTTCACCTAAGACGATCTTCATCTAAACCGTTTCATTTTCATACTTAGCCAAATTTCACGAAATTTTCCAAGACGATCTTCAAACAAGATCGTCCCAGTTTTCAAGACCGTTTCATTTTCCATACTTAACCAAATTTCTCATAAAATTACCTAAGACGATCTTCTCAAGATCGTTTCACATTTTGTTTTTCAAGACCGTTTCTTTTCTTATACTTAACCAAAATTTTCATCAAAAAGTACCAAGACGATCTTCCTCAAGATCGTTTCACTTGTTAATCAAGATCGTTTCATTCTTGTTAATTCAAGATCGTTTCATTCCTTGTTAATCAAGATCGTTTCATCCTTGGTTAATTCAAGATCGTTTCAATCCTTGTTAAATTCAAGATCGTTTCATTCCTTAATCAAGATCGTTTCAGGGGGGGGGGGGGGGGGGGGGGGGGGGGGGGGGGGGGGGGGGGGGGGGGGGGGGGGGTGGGGGGGGGGGGGGTTTTTTTACTTCAATCAAAAAGATCTTCAAAAACCGTTTCATTTTCATACTTAGCCAAATTTCACAAAAACCAAGACGATCTTCATACCAAGATCGTCTCATTTCTTACTTACCCAGAACGAACTTCAAATCAAGATCGTTTCAGTTACTTGTTTCAATCAAGATCGTTTCAATCCTTGTTAATTCAAGATCGTTTCATTCTCTTGTTAATACTAGATCGTTTCAATTTCCTTGTTTAAATCAAGATCGTTTCATTTCATTTTCTTACCAAGATCGTTTCATTTGCTCTTTCAATTCAAATCAATCTTAAATGGCTTCTCGTGAAGCATTGGCATTAGGTTCTGATACAAGACCTCCAGTTCTCTACCGTGGTTCTTACGGACTATGGAAGAAACGATTCATGGACTATGTGGAGAGTCAAACAAATGGTCATATGATGAAAGAATCCATTCTGAAAGGACTTGCTGTTCATCTCCATCCCACTACTGGTGCAGTTATTCAAACTCATGAACTTTTGAATGCTGAGCAAAAGGATCGAACAGCTGCAGATAACAGAGCAAGGTCATGTTTGTACAGAGCTCTACCGGATGAAATCTATGGGTCTGTTGATTCTTATGATACAGCAAAAGAGATATGGGATGAGGTGGCAAGACAGATGGAAGGAGCTGACGTAACTTCAACAATCAGATTGACCAACATTTTGACTGAGTTTGACAACTTCTCCAAAATGCCAAATGAATCTCTTGAGGCAGTTTATTACAGATTCTGCAATGTCATTAATGAACTCAGGAAGAACAATGTCAAGAAGACTGAGATTGAGTTAAACATCAAGTTCATCAAAGCACTTGGTCAAGAATGGGAAGATTTTGGAACTCAAATCAAGCAACATCAAAACCTGACCAAGTTCACCATTCATACTCTATATGAATCCTTCAAGCTGAATGAAAACCAAGTCCTGAGCAAAGCTTCATCGAACAAAATGCCAGAAGTTGTATCTTCTGATCCTTTGGCATTGATCGTTGAAAAGAAGATCTCTGAAGCTCTCAAAAGGCAAATGGTAGTTGTTTCTTCGTCTGATGAGGAGGGAGATGATGTGATGGCTACAAGAGATGGTGTATCAGATGAACTATATCAAGCTCTTGCCGCAGTAACTAAGCATTTCAAGAAGAGATTCTACAAAGCGAGGCCAACAAACAACAATCTCCGCACTTCTTCAACAAGTGCATTTCCAAAGAAGGAACACTATCATCCAAGAAACAATGAGCAAAGTGAAGCTACAGGTTCAAGGCATGTTGAAAAGAAGGATGTTTATGAGAAACAAGCAGTTGAGAAGGGGAAAACATCAGACAAAAGGTGCTACAATTGTGGAATTCCTGGACATTTTGCTGTTGATTGCAAACAACCCAAGAAGCGGAACTATGAGTACTACAAGCAGAAGATGCTACTAGCCAAACAGGTCGAAGCAGGACATGCATTGCTTGCCGAAGATGACAAATGGCTGTTGCTCACTGATGATGAAGATCAAGATCTCTCCGCTAATGTTTGCTACATGGCGAGATTGGCCAAGAACAAAGTCCTTGAAGCAGAAAGCACTGATGATGAATATCCAGATGATGAGGTAAATCTCGACTCTACTTTTTCTTTGATTAAGGACAAAGAGTCTTGTAGATTAGCTTTATCTAAATTAACAAATCATATCAGTTCTTTAGCCAACAACAACAAAAAGTTAAAAAATAGTATTGCATTTTCAAAAAGTGAATTTTCAAATCTTCTTGAAGAACACTCAAAATTACTTTTTGAACATGATACTATTAAACAAGACTTTCAAGCATACAAAGACAAAATGTTGGTTAAAGAATGTGAGATGAATGTCACTCCTGATTCTAAGTTATTACTAAGATGTCAAAATCTTGAAAAGACCATTCATGATCTTGAAAAAGCCAATCAAGATCTTGAAATTCAAAAGACCAATGAATGGCTTCGGGCAAATGCGAGACAAATGGACGTTGATATTCTCAATAAGAAGCTCCAAGAAGCTAAACCAAACAATGTTGAACTCGAAAGGAAGATTTCTGACTTAAATCATAATTGTTTTCTAAAAGGCATTGAGATTGAGAATCTTGAAAAACAAGTTGAGGAATTTAAAAAGAATATACTTTTCTATCAAGAAAAGTTATATAAAGTTGAACAAAATCCTCTCTTGAATTTCACTGCCTATTTTAACAAGTCAAAGATTGACAAAACAGATCTTCTTCTCGGGTTGGGATTTGAGAATATCACACCATTACAAAAGGCCAAAGAAGAAATTGAACCTCTGTATGATGAAAAATTTCTTCGACTTGGTATGATTCAACAATTTATTCGTCCATTGGATGACGAATTTGAGACTGATGAAGTTGAGAGAATACCTAATCCAGATTTTTTGGTTAATTATGATGCAATCAATGATTCATACAAAATAAAACAATCTTCAATTTTCAAATTGGAAGAAATTGAATCAAATTTTCAAAACCAAGAATCTGTCGGTAATCCACCCAAACCAACTAAAATGTATTTTCCAACCACATTTTTGGAAAAACAAATAGAAGATTTACAACAAAAGGTGGAAACTCAACAAACAGTTATCAATCATCTCAAGTCTCAAAGTCCGAATCTAGAGGATAAATGTATTGTTGTTAATACTAAGAAAGTTTGTGAGAATGTTTCTACTCAAACGGACCAAATTGCTTTAGTAGAAAGTTCTACCCAAACTACCTGTGATTCATCTACCAATACCTCCACCCAGACCTTGACTGATTCTCTTGAATGTACTTGTCAAAATACTGCTACTCTTATAGCTGATGATTGTGTGCAATCTGATCTTTCTGATGAAGAACTTGCACATAGTTTAGTTTTGATATGGTACTTCTATAGGTTTTTCACATGCAACACTGTTGATGAGTTAGTTGTTAACCCTAAGCCTAGTGCTAGTATAGGTGTTGATACGTCTACTCTATTTTTGTGTGAAACCAAAGATGTGTCAGTTCAAGTTGATCTAATTTCTGAGACTACCCATAATGTGAAGTTGGACACCAAGATTCCTGATTTCTCAAAATTTTCAGATAAATCTAAAATTAATCAATCTCCATTGAAATTTACTTTTTCAAAAGATTTCACGAAAGTTGATTTTGATAAATTCATGGAGGGAGAATATATTTTTGATTCAGAAACTGAGAAAAAGATTGAATCTACCAAAATCAAAGTGGAAACAGAAATGGAATCTCAAAAACCATCGTCCAAAGCTCCAACTTCATATTACTCAAAGAAACGAGTTAAGACCAAACTCGTCAAGAATGAACCAAAGACCATCAAGAATGAACCAAAGACCATCAAGAATGAACCAAAGACCATTAAGTTAGAAACCTTTGTGGCTACACCTGTGAAACATGTCAAAGCTGAGATCCCACACAAAACCAAGTACACCAAAGTGAAACTTCCAAAAGATTGTTCAAATGCTTCTAAATCTGGCTCTCAATCTAGCTTTCTACCTAAGGTGTCTAAGTCTAGCTCAGTTCCGCTAACTAAAGATACATCAAATGGTTCAACTAGATATAGAGATAGATATGGATGGTTTTCTCATGATAAACCAAAGAAGCAAGAAGTTTCCTCACCACCAAAAGATTCCAAAAAGATTAAAGTTTTTAAAACTCCTCGTTCTAATCTTTGTAGCTTCAATTCAACAGGTAGAAAGAGCTTAAGTAGTGATGCTAAATGGGTTGCTAAGTCATTAGTACCTAAGATCACTAGTAATCAGAAAGAGGTTGAGAAAAAGAAGAAAAGGAGGAGAAAAGCTGTTAATCGATGGAAAGGTGTTCCTGTTAAACAAAACAATTCTGATTTGTTAATAAATGTTGAATGTGCCAAGGCAAGGCCTTGTGAGCTTGTAAACAATTTTAATTCCTGTGTGGTTGATTTGAATGCTTGTAGACATGTTACTTTTAATTCGCGTGTGAATGTTCGTACATTTTATTCAAATATGTTTGTTGATAATATGCTTGTTGATGCTTATGTTGATTCAATAACATGCTTGAATGCGCATCCTAAGTTATATACCCTGCCTGTTTTATCTAACCAAAAAGGACCCGTTTTCAAGTGGGTACCTAAAAATGGTTAAATTTCTTTGATTGCAGGAAATAACCATCTGTGTTTGGATACTCGATTCCGGGTGTTCGAAGCACATGACTGGAAATAAATCTTTGCTGAAGAATTTTGTTGAAAGATTCATGGGAACTGTTTGCTTTGGAAACAACAATTTCGCTCCTATCTTAGGTATGGGGACATTGAACGAAATGGGATTATAATCAAGAAAGTTCACTATGTTGAAGGTTTAAGTCACAACTTGTTCAGTGTTGGACAATTCTGTGATAACAATCTTCAAGTTCTTTTTCGAAAATCCCTTTGCAAAGTCCAAACCTTAGATGGAGTTGATATTCTTTGTGGCGATCGTGACGATAACCTTTTTACCGTCAATCTCGATGATAACCAACCAACTGATAATATCTGTCTCATTTCAAAGGCTACTTCAAAGAATTCTTGGTTATGGCATAGAAGGCTCTCTCATCTGAATTTCCAAACAATCAATACTTTAGTCAATAAGCATCTTGTTGAAGGCTTACCTGACTATAAGTATGAAAGTGAGCATGTCTGTCCTTCTTGTGCTGTTGGGAAGATTAAGAGAGTTTCTCATAAACCGAAGAAATCTCCAAATTCTTTGGCACCTCTTCATTTGCTTCACATGGATCTTTGTGGGCCTATGAAAGTTCAAAGCCGAAATGGGAAGAAATACATCCTGGTTATTGTTGATGATTATTCAAGATATACTTGGGTGAAGTTCCTAGCATCCAAAGATGAAACAACTCAGATGTTGATAGATTTCATCACCATTACTCAAGTAAATCTTCAACTTCCAGTTCGTTACATCCGTTCGGATAACGGTACTGAATTCAAGAATGCTGTTTTTGATGAATTCTGCAAATCAAAAGGTATTACTCATCAATTCTCAGCAGTTCGCACCCCACAACAAAACGGTGTTGTCGAAAGGAGAAATCGATCGCTGGTGGAAGCAGCAAGGACAATGCTTGCCTATTCCAAATTGCCATCCAATATGTGGGCTGAAGCTGTTGACACTGCTTGTCACACTCAGAATAGGTCCATCATCAATCAGCGTTTCGAAAAGACTCCTTATGAGGTTGTTAACAAACGAAAACCCAACATCAACTATTTCCACATATTTGGGTGTGTTTGTTACACATTGAATGATCGGGAGAATCTTGGAAAGTTCGAGAAGAAAGGTGATGAAGGATACTTTGTTGGTTATTCCAAAACATCAATTGCCTACCGAATCTACAATCGCCGAACAAACACCATTCAAGAGACGATGAATGTGTGGTTCGATGAGATGTCAGGCATGATTTTTGAGCAAGAAAGCTTGCTACCAACAAGTATGGATTCAAGTGCTTCAAGTCCTTCTTCAAGGAATTCTACCTTAGCTTCTAAATTCAAGAAGTTTCCAACTCCAACCAGTGATGAATTAGATATTCTTTTTGAAGAATTCTATAAGTCAACACCGGTTCATGATCAAGAACCTCAGATCATCGTTGAACCAATTCCAAACAATGAACCTCTTCATAACCATGATCCAGTTCCTAACATCATTCATGAAACATCATCAAATTCTTCAGAGCAAGAATTTTCTTCAAATGATACTTCTCCACCATCCTCTCAGGATAATGCTCCTCAAGTGAATGTTCAAGAACAACCTTCTCAATTCACTCAGACAACAAATCCCCTGAACACTCCGAATGTGTATGTACCACTTGATTTTGATCATCCAGCTTATGAGGAAAGAGTTATACCAAGTTATGACTCCATCTCTCAACAAAACTCAAGTTTCAATGATGATGATGTTGATCTTCAAGAACAAGATCCGCTTCCTCATGCTCACAAGTGGACACGTATGCAGAAAGACCATCCTACTGATCAGATTATTGGAGATCCACAAGCAGGAGTAACTACTCGTACCTCAGTAAATGAGTGTCTTGTTGCACTTTCTCTCAGCAATATTGAACCCAAAACGGTATCTGAAGCTCTTCAAGATCCAGAGTGGGTTAAGGCAATGCAAGATGAACTCGCTCAATTTGAAAGACTGAAGGTATGGAGGTTAGTTCCAAATCCTAGAAAAGCTGATCCAATCGGAACTAAGTGGATTTTCAAGAACAAAAAGGATGAGAATGGAGTGGTAGTAAGGAATAAAGCTCGACTTGTTGCAAAGGGTTATTGCCAACAACCTGGTGTTGATTTCGACGAAACTTTTGCTCCAGTTGCAAGAATGGAGGCCATTCGAATCTTCTTAGCTTATGCCGCATTCCGAAACTTCACTGTGTTTCAAATGGATGTGAAGACTGCTTTCCTGAATGGTGACCTCAAAGAAGAAGTTTATGTTGATCAACCAGAAGGTTTTGTTGATCCTCAGAAGCCAAATCATGTCTACAGGTTAGACAAGGCTCTCTACGGTCTTAAGCAAGCACCCCGAGCATGGTATGATTCCTTAACTACTTTCTTACTTAAAGGTGGATTTACCAAAGGCATAATTGACCCTACCTTGTTCATTCGCAAACAAGGTAAGCATGTTCTACTAGTTCAAATATATGTTGATGACATTATATTTGGGTCGACCAGTCAAACATTTTGCCGAAATTTTTCATCTCTAATGGTCAATCATTTTGAAATGAGCATGATTGGGGAAATGAATTACTTTTGGGTCTTCAAATCAAACAATTATCAACTGGTATTTTTATATCACAAGGTAAATACATAAATGACATGTTGAAAAAGTTTGATATGACTTCATGTTCTTCAATTTCTACCCCAATGGCTGCTCGAACAACCATTAATACTGATACAAATGGGAAACCATTTGACCAAAAGAGATATAGAAGTATGATTGGTTCATTGTTGTACCTTACAGCATCTCGCCCAGATATAATGTTTGCAACATGTATGTGTGCTAGATATCAAGCTGCTCCAACTGATTTACATTATCAAGCTGTGAAACGAATCTTTCGTTATCTGAAGGGTACACCCGATTTAGGTCTCTGGTATCCAAGGGATACTGGATTCAATCTAACTGCCTATTCAGATGCAGATCATGCAGGTTGTAAACTTGATCGCAAGAGCACTTCCGGTACTTTACAATTTTTAGGAGATAAAATTGTGAGTTGGTCTTCCAAGAAACAGAACTGTGTTTCACTATCAACAGCTGAAGCAGAATATGTGGCTGCGGCTAGTTGTTGTGCTCAAGTGTTATGGATGAAGACACAACTGACTGATTATGGTCTGACTTATGATCATATTCCTATCTATTGTGATTCTCAGAGTGCCATTGCCATTGCAGTCAACTCAGTAAACCACTCTCGATCAAAGCATATTGATGTTAGATATCATTTTCTCAAAGATCATATTGAGAAAGGTGACATCGAACTCTACTTTGTGGGAACTGAATTTCAACTTGCAGATTTGTTCACAAAACCGTTGGACGAAAAGAGGTTTAATTTTCTGATCTCCAAGCTTGGTATGTTGAATCTTAAACCTTAATCTTTTTCATTTGAAGGAATTCTTGAAACATTTCAGAAAACAAAATACAAAATTGAAAAATTACAAAAATTAACAAAAAGATTTTTTAGTGGCTTGCATATACTATGTATGCAACCCGTTCTTCAATGTTTTATTTAATTACAGTGTAATGGCTTGCATATACTATGTATGCAACCCGTTCTTAAATGATATATTTATTTTTAAACGCATTGTTATTATACATATAAATTGATATAAGAAAACAAGGAATCGAACGCCTTTGTGTACTTCCAAGTATTCTTATATGAATATGTATGTGTAATAGCAATCAATTTTTTTTTCAAACAAACTTTTCAAACTCTCAATTAGTGATATGGGAAACGAAGGATCGAACGCCTTTGTGTACTCCCTTGTTCTCTCATATTGTACTAATTGATTGGATTTTCACTTTACTTAAATGTTTTTAATTGCCTCCAACATGTTGTTGTAAGTTGCGACGGATTGAACGCCTTTGTGTACTCCCTAGCTATCTTACTACCAACATTGTTGTTGAAGCAAAACTTTGTGTTTCTTTTGATATCACACAACAATTTTTTTGCTCCACCTTTCTATGAAAAACATTTTGATCTATTCTTACATAGATTAAGGAGGAGTTTGTGATTTCAAAACCCTTTACAAACTTCAAATGTGTTTCAAATTGTTTTCATACACATTTGATGTTTTTCCAATGATTTTTATCCAAATGGAGTTCGGTGATTAGTTTGCACATGAGCGATAAGTTTTTCTCAAAATTGACTCCATGAATTTCATCATCGCCGATGAATTCTAACCCCGGAGTATTCACTTCTTTCATTAGATAGTGAGGGTATTTTGAGTGATGTTGATTTTGTGCAACTAGAATGGAGGGAGTAAAGTCGAAAAGTGAGAGGTTACGGTGATTTGTTGTGAGAAAAGGGATAAAAGAAATGATACCCTTCCCAAAATTCTCAAAAGCCGGGTAAAACACGTTTCTATCGGATGTCATTTGTTGATATCTCGATATTGAAGAAGTCTTCATGGACCCAGTGAAGCAATGCACATCTTTACCTAACCACTCAAGTGTTTCTTAACAAATACTTGTTTTATTCTCACGGAGATTTTCACACTTCTATTGACTCTTCTTTTGGAAGATGTTGATATTGAAAAAGGGCGACATTCTGCTCCAGTCCCCGACTTCATTTGATCACGTTGTGTCTAGAGCTAATTTGATTGATCATTAAATTGATCATCGTTTATTCTTCTTAGAACACATTCGAGTCATATCTTTGTGATATAATTGCTTATCTTTGTGATATAGCCGGAACATTCCATGATGATCGAATGGAAATCCTACCAATGCTAACATCTTTTCCAACGTTGAACGTAGGTCTCATAATTACATTTATGTGATTATTGAGTTAACAAGAAGTCTAAGTGACCTTGGTTATCCCTAAAAGTCTTTAAGGATAAAATTGTGGTTATCAAATGCTTCGGTAGTGTTAACCATGATTTATATTCTTTGAAGCAATCTTGTGGTTGAAAAGCCGCAGACCGAACTATGTTAGAGACTTGTTTTGTGCATATCTCAATGATACATAGGAAATCCGAAAAATGTTATACATTTCTATCGGTCATTTCATTAATCCTTTTGATTTTTGAATATGCAAACGGATCATTCTAATCCGGTTTCATTTCTCTTCACACAAACACAGAAACCACCAACACCTTGATATAACGTTTGTACCAACAACTTCAATCCTACATTTTAGTCACCCATAGGATTTCTTGGGTTGGGCTACTAGGTTGGGTTGATGTTTTGATGGTTGACATTTCTCCATGTTTTCTTATTCCTTGAGACATTTAATCAATCAAATGTGTACATAATGACATTGATTCACAATTTTGTCATTATGAGGGGGAGAAAATATTATGATTGATTCATAGTCTTTGTCAACTGAGCTTTTGTTTCGGAAATGAATTTGATATTATGAGGGGGAGAAAATATTATGGAATGAGAGTCTGTGTTCCATCAATATTTGTCTTCTGAGAGTACCTTCTCTCTATCTTTTCAAAGGCATAGTTGATGATAGAAATGGAATGAGAGTCTATGTTGAGAAATTTTTGTAAATTGGTTGTTTCAAATGGGTTTAGGCTTATCAAAGCTTGTGTATAGAGGGAGAAAATTGTTCATGATGTGTCTGAATTGACTTTAGAGATTAGAATGAAACCAAAGATGAAAAGATTTTCACTCAAGACACTTCAACAATTCAAAGATGCTCCAAAAGATGTATACTCATGGATTGAGGGGGAGCATGATTAATTCATAAGAATTTCATCTAAACTTCATTCTATTGCTAACTCTCCAAAGTGTTCGAGTTGATGTGACAAAGATCAAAGCTTCAAAAAGGTTGAAAGATTTGTTAGAAGATTCAAGTCAAGAAGTAAAGCTTCAAACGAGTCTTCATCAAACACACTTCATTCAAGATCTTCAAGTCATACAACAACATTTTTATCAAGAAACTCCAATGCATAAATCAAGGGGGAGAGTTCATATTCATGAAACTTCATTTCAAGAAGATGAGATTCATTCAAGAATTAAAACCAAAGAATCAAAAAGTTGAATTTCACTCAAGAATCGAAGATTGAAGAATCAAAACCAAGATTCATCTCTTCTGCATTTCAAAAGACAACTCTGATTCATGATTCATCAATCCTCGAAGATTCAAGCCAAACATGCTTTCATCATTCTCTGTTCAAAAAGAACATTGAGAATCTTCATATGATTTAACTTCAAGAAGTCCAAGATCAAGACTGAATCAAGTTCTCCAAAGACAAAAGAGAAAGCTTTGAAGACTTGTTTCAACATCCCAATTGTCTTCACCACCGGGCTCATCAATTTCATTCCTACAAGACAAGATAACACGTACTTCATTCATTACAATAAATCACTAAGGGGGGGAATGTTAGAAATCCAAAAATAGTGATAAATTGTAATTAAGATTAGAAGACATTCTTGTTGTTAAGTCATAGATAGATGATTACTAAGGTTGAGGGGCTAATTGTGATAATTAGCATAGTTGTATTGTTAGACTATATATAGCCCTCATACCTTAGAAATCATAACAAGAACAGAACCAACATTTCATTCCTTACACAATTAATTCCAATCTTTCAGTTTATTCGATCTTTCTCTCTCAAAACACACACACACACACCAAGAACACACACTAGCAAACCGCCATTGTTAGATCGAATTCAGAGCTAAAATCGTGTTATAACACCTTCTGAACTGACTATTGGATCAGATGTACATGCTGCTTCTCCTCTGATATCAGGCTCCACTGAGCAACCTCATTCTGAAGAATTTCATGATGCAAGTCATGATCTGCAGGAAGAAGAAGGAGCTGCAGATGTATTTTCTGAAGCTCCTCCTGAAGTTACTCAGAGAAGCTCTTGCACTGATATCAGTATTCATCCTGGTCAATACTCTAAATGGACAAAAGCACATCCAATCGAGCAAATTATTGGAGAGTCCAGTAGAGGGGTTCAGACCAGAAGAGCCACAAGCGATCAATGCTTAAACGTCAGCTTCTTATCTCTAATTGAACCCAAGAAGATTGACGAGGCTATGCAAGACCCAAGCTGGGTTGAAGCCATGCAAGATGAGCTCAACCAGTTTAAAAGAAACGATGTATGGGAACTCGTTCCTTGTCCCAGTAACCTAAAGAAGGAACCAATTGGGACAAGATGGGTCTTCAGAAACAAGATGGATGAAGATGGTCATATCATCAGAAACAAAGCAAGACTTGTTGCAAAAGGATATGCACAAGAAGAGGGAATAGATTTTGATGAAACTTTTGCACCAGTTGCTAGACTTGAAGCTATCAGAATATTTTTAGCTTTTGCAGCTCATCATCAGTTTAAAGTCTATCAAATGGATGTCAAAAGTGCATTCCTGAATGGAGAACTAGAAGAAGTCGTTTATGTGTATCAACCACCAGGGTTCATCAATGAAGAAAAACCACATTGGGTGTACAGACTGAACAAAGCCTTATATGGTCTGAGACAAGCACCCAGAGCCTGGTATGAAACTCTTACTAAACATCTTCTTAAAAATGGTTTTAAACGTGGTGCAATTGATAACACTTTGTTCATATTGCATGATAAAAGTGATATCCTTTTAGTACAAATTTATATTGATGATATTGTGTTTGGTTCTACAAATGAGAAGATGTGTGAAATTTTTTCTAAAATCATGTCTTCTGAGTATGAAATGAGTATGATGGGTGAACTGACATATTTTCTGGGACTTCAAGTAAAACAAACTGAAGATGGTATTTTCATAAACCAAGAAAAATATGTCAGAGATTTAATAAAGAAATATCAATTTGATTCAGTCTCATCAAAAGATACTCCTATTTCTGCTCCATTAACTTTGGATTCTGATCCACATGGAAAACCAGTGGACCATACAAAAATATCGTGGTATGGTTGGTTCACTGATGTATTTAACTGCAAGTAGACCAGACATAATGTTTGCAACATGCCTTTGTGCTAGATTTCAGTCTGATCCCAGAGAAGCACATGCAAATGCTGTTAAAAGGATCTTCAGATACCTTAAAGGTGTCCCCAGACTGGGTCTTTGGTATCCCAAAGGCTCTAGTCTAGATCTAATGGGTTATTCAGATTCTGATCATGCAGGTTGCAAGATAGACAGGAAAAGTACCACTGGTGGGTGTCATTTCCTTGGTGGCAAATTAGTAAGCTGGACTAGTAAGAAACAGACTGCAGTATCACTATCCACTGCAGAAGCTGAGTACATTTCTGCAGCAAGTTGTTGTGCTCAGATTCTATGGATGAAAAACCAGCTGACTGATTATGGTGTTACTTACACAAAGACTCCAATCTTTTGTGATAACACTAGTGCCATTGCCATATCTCACAATCCTGTGATGCACTCGAAAACCAAGCACATCGACCTCAGGTATCATTTCATTCGTGATCATATTCTGAAAGGAGATATTGAATTGCACTTTATTCCCACTGATAAGCAACTCGCTGATGTTTTCACAAAACCTTTAGATGTCAAAACCTTTAAACATCTAGTCAGTGAGTTGGGTATGTTAAATCCTTAGACTGGGAATCTTGTTATGAACGCCTCAGTGACACTGATCTGGTTCACCAGTCTGAGCGATCCATGTAATTTTTGCTCGCCTAGCTATCGAACGCCTTTGTGATACTATCTTGGCACTTATTAATTCATGGATCATCACTTCAGGGGGAATGTTAAATATTTTTCAAACTTTAAAATAAACCTTCATTTTTGAGGAGGAACTTTTTGCTCAGAAAAATGTATTTAACTGAAGCTCTTCAGAAAATCAAAATATTTCAGTTGAATTTTATTAACTGAGATGGTTCAGATCTCTTTGGAACTAACCATGCTCAGAATTTATTGTGTTATCACTGAAATACAACAATCCTTTCAAGATATTTTTTTGATACTTGGTCAATTGTGTGTACACGTGACCTACTGCATACTATGTTTTTAACTTACGTTGGTCATGCTTATGTGTCACACAAGTTGCGCCGTAAAAGGAAAAGAAATGAGTACTTTTTCTGAAAAAGTGTTGCAGGGTGGGGTCACTCAAACGTCTTTGCATTTAATGCTGATTTGACCCCAGAAATCATTTTAGGATCTCAAACCCAATCAAAATCATTTTCGAATATAAAATATTTTATGAGTCTTGGGTTTTGAAATTCAAAAATTATTTTTAATTGTTTTTAGTTGGAAAATCACTTTGTATTCCATCTTAAATTCACAATTCCTTCTCATTCTTTCATTTACTTCGTTTTTCATTTACTTCCCAATCATCAATCTCTCTCATATTTACTCTCAAAATTCCTTAACTCTTCATATTCCTTTCACTTTCACTCTTCGATTCTTAAAATGTCTAAATCATCATCTTCTTCTTCACACAAATCACTCATAAATCTTGATTACACTCCATCGAGTGATGTGAAAACATCTGCCACATGGCCAAAGAATTTCACACCTTCTCAAATTCGTTTTAATATGAGCAATTTCTTGGCTCAACTAAATGTGAAATCTAAAACGCTAATGGGAAGAATCAATAATTTCTGGGAGCAATCCCCTTTCCATTATGCGCTGACCGCAAATCCTCAGGCAATGTATCATCGATACTTGCTTGAATTCTGGTACACTGCTGTGGTGAGTAAAGATGAACAATCCATCTCCTTCACTCTCAATGAGGGCACCAAGAAGTGTGTTATCACTCTTGAGGGGTTCAGAAATTCCCTTCATCTGAACTACCTCGAACCTTCCCAGGTGTTTGCTAAAAGACTCAAAGGAGTCAATTTCAGGGAGGTTCTAGTCGCCACCGGTCATGGCGACATGGAGGATGCTGATGGTAATTTGAAGACCTCCGGACACATATTTATGTCTGGATTTGGTAATTGTTGGAGGTTCTTCTGGACCCAGATTGTGGAAAGTCTTGGTGGCAACCATGGAGGGTTGGACCAACTTTCACTACCCCAAGTTGAGATGGGGTATTATATTTGGAATGGGATACAGGCAGATTTTGCTGAGATTCTTTTCTCTCAGCTCATCACAAAATTAAAAGGAAAAAGAAGCCTGCATATCGCCTTTCCAAGATTTCTAAGCTTATGTTTTATGGATATACTTGGAGAAGCTTATGATGAAGCTGGACCTGAAGCTTCTGTACCTGAATATGGCAGAGATTTCTCAAAGGCATCTACTGCTGAAAATGAGCCTGAACTCTCCTCTGCAATGCTTCAGGTATTCAATAAAACTGTCTCAGCCACACTAGCTGGTTTAGAAAGGTCACTAAGTGGGCTACAAAAGAATGTAGGACCCGTTAGTCGACCTAAAGAAAAGTTGACAATCATTGAATCTGGTGATGATGCAACTGCTTCTGCAGCTGTTGAACCAGAATCTGGTAAGGGTACTAGTGACCCAAACCAGAGCATATCTGACCAGATTGTAAAAGTGAATGCTTTCTGGGATGACGATGAGCTACCTCAGGAGAATCTTGATTCTCTTGCTGACTTTGAGTTTGACGAGGGATTATTGGAGGCGAATCAATCTGATTCTGAGCCAGCCTTCATCCTCGCAAACGCCCCTCCTCCTCCCCCAGAAATCCAACCAGAACAAGATAATGAGCCTTATGTTCCACCACCACCATCTCATCAAAATCCAATTTTTCCACCAGGCACCACTCCTGCTTATGTCACCGATCCATCATTTACTCCTTCACTTCAATTTCTTCACCCCCAAATTCACCAAGTACCACCACCTATCAACTATGATGCCCCAATAGAGAAGGACTTGGATTCTGAGACAGAATCTGAGAGTCCAACCGATTTACAAATGAATAAGAGTTAAATGCATTTTTGGTCCCTGTGGTTTATCAATTTTTGCATCGGCAGTCCCTCTCATCTTTTTTTCGCATGGATAGTCCCTGGAGGCATGTTTCACTTGCAACCATGGTCCCTCTTGACGGATCCGTTTGATTTAAGCCGTTAAGCCCATCACGTGAGCAACACGTGATGGGCATTTATGTATTTTACACATACCCACCTACCACCACTTTACCAGATGAATATATATATACACTAATAAACCCTAACTATATAAACCTACTTATTCTCTTTTTTTCTCATTTCACAATAAAAACACACATATATCTCTCTCCCTCCCACTCTTCCTCCCACTCTTTGGTAAATCCGGCCAACCACCTCCGTCAGCCGCCGGTGAATGACGGCCGCCTCTCCGTTCGCCGGAAACAGCCGACAGCCACCACAACCCCACCATCTCCATCTTCTTTAAACCATACAACTTTCTCCATACACTTCTTTACTGCCGCTGCTCTCCACCGACGGCCGCCGCTCCTTGTCGCCGGAAAACCGCAGTCGACAGCCACCGCCACTACAACGGTAAAGGTTTTCTTGATTTCTTTTCTTTTGATTTTCCTTTTCTTTTCTTTTTATTATAGTTTTGTTTCTTTATTTATAACATTGTAGCCACCACCACCACCACAACCCACCACACCAACCGGTAAGACAC
>CM067168.1:36976179-37016179 GCA_034093135.1 Erigeron breviscapus
CCATTTGGTGTTACCGTGTACTTTCTTGAAATATTTACCTCAGTCAAAGTTTGATCCAAAAGTTGAAGAGGGATTTTTCATGGGTTATAAACCAGGTACTTCATTTGTAAGGTTTACAATAAACAGACATGCAAAGTTGACTTGGGTACAAATGTCAAGATTGTCAGTCATAAACCTGCCATTCATTCTGGAACTGGCAAGAATTCGATTATGATAGTGTGTTTAGTTTGTTACACGGTCCTGCTTCTTATTCAGGTCCTGACAAAGTTGATGATGTGATCATTTTAAGAGATCATATGGATTATACTCCTACATCTCCTCCTGCTCAAAATGTTGATACTACTCCAACCAAAGTTCAGTCTACTACTGTTGTTGGTAAAAGTAGTAAGAATAATGTAAGGACATCAGACATAGATGTTAATGAACCTGGGAACACTACTCCAACTACTCCTTTAAGGGTTCCATTGCCAGATGATGATCCTATTTCTGAAGAATCGGAAGATGATTTTAGTTCTCCTGAATTTCAAATTCAATCGAATTTAGGAGATAATCTAAATGTTGATTCGGTTCCTCAATATCGAATAAATAAGGCTCATCCTGTTGAAAATATTCTTGGTGATGCTTTAGAGCCTGTTCGAACTAGAAATCAGTTAAATAAGGAGATGACTAGTTTATTTTGTGAAGTAAAGGATTCAGGACTAATAACTGAGTGTTTGTATTCCTGTTTCATTTCACAAGAACCTAAGAATGTTAAGGCTGCACTTCAAGATCCTTTTTGGGTTACAGCTATGCAAGAAGAGTTAGCTCAATTTGAGAAACTTGGAGTATGGGAGTTGGTAGATGTGCCTAGAGGTAAAGAACCGATTGGAACTCGTTGGGTATTCAAATGAAAACGAGATGACAAAGGGATCGTTACAAGGAATAAGGCACGTTTGGTTGTTCAGGGGTTTGCACAACGAGAAGGATATGACTATTACAACGAAACTTTTGCGCCAGTTGCCCGGATTGAAGCTATAAGGTTATTTTTAGCCTATGCAAGCTTTAAAGGTATAAAGGTGTATCAGTTAGACGTTAAGAGTGCCTTCTTGTATGTGAAGTTAAAGAGGAAGTTTATGTTTTTCAACCACCGGGGTTTGAAGATCCTAATTATCCAAGACGAGCATATCGACTTGATAATGCTCTTTATGGATTGCATCAAGCACCCAGAGTGTGGTATGAAAAGTTGTCGACACATTTGTTGACAAATGGTTTTACAAGAGGATCGATAGACAGCACATTGTTTATCAAATGGCGGAAGCGAGATTATTTGATTGTACAAGTTTATGTTGATGATATCATTTTTGGTTCATCTAATGTAAAGATGTGCAAAGAATTTGAAATGAGCATGAAAAAGCAGTTTGAAATGAGTGTTATGGGGGAACTACAATTCTTCCTCGGACTGCAGGTTGATCAAAGGAAAGATGGATTTTTCATTCACCAGTCTAAGTATGTTGATGACATCTTGGAGAGGTTTCAAATGTTAGAATCCAAGACATATGGTACTCCTATTCAGCTAAATCATGGTTTAGGGGTTCTTGATCCTAAAGATATGCCTGTTGATGCAACTTATTATCGTGCTATCATTGGCTCATTGATGTATCTGACAGCTTGGGGGGCTGACAGGGGGGGGGGCGTTCATGCCTTGGGGGGCATAGGGGGGGGTTTATGTTTTGATGGTTTGTTTTTTTGTGCTAGATTCCAAGCTAGTCCGAAAGAGTCACATTTAGCTGCAAAAAAGCGTATCCTACGTTACTTGAAAGGAAACCAAGGGCTTGGTCTATGGTATCCTATGGGAGGATCGTTTGAGTTTGTTGCATATACTGATTCGGATTTTGGCGGTTGTAACAACGACATGAAGTCTACAACTGGAGGATGTCAGTTCTTAGGAGGGAGACTTGTATCGTGGCAGTGTAAGAAGCAGACATCTGTTGCCCAGTCTTCATGTGAGGCAGAGTATATGGCTGCTGGTAGCTGTTGTTCCAGGTATTGTGGATTCAGCAACAACTACGTGACTACGGTATGGATTTTCTTGATACTCCTATTAGAATAGATAATAAGTCAGCTATAGACATTACAAATAACCCTGTCATGCATAAAGTCACCAAGCATATTGATATTAGACATCATTTCTTGCGTGATTGTGCCCAAAAGAAGTTAATTCATTTGGAAAAGGTTTTAACTGATGATAATCTAGCTGATTTGTATACTAAAGCATTTGATAAGACTCGCTTTGAAAAGCTGATTCTTCTCAATGGTATGAAGAATGCTGATTCATATTAGATCTCTCAAAGAACTATTTTTTTGTATATTATTTGTGTCTTTTATGTTTGTAAATAGCTAGAGTCATAAAAATACAAAAAGAGTGTCTAGTTTAAGTTTGTATATACTTAGTGTCAAAAAAATATAAAAATTGAGAAAAATGAGAAAACAAAATAAATAAGATAGAGATTTAAAGTTGATGCATTCAAGATGATTAGAAGTGAGGATACTTTAGCTTTTAAGCCTGCTTAATCGTAATATAACTGCTCAGTTCAGTGATTACAATTTAGGATGTATCGGTAGGCACAAAGTACCAAGGTTTCCTTCAATCTGAACTTAAATTTATACAATGTTCTTGTGGGAAACATATTCAGATATATGGCTGAGAATGCTTGCTTTTTCAGAAATGATTAGATCTGGTCCTTAAATTCTGTGAAAGATCTAGCATTATTATAGGATTTATTCAGTATATATGTGAAAACTTCTACAAGTCATGAGCATGAAAGTTAAATTTAGTTATAATGTGATAATTGTTATGTAATGAAATCAAAGTTAAGGGCTAATGTGGTCTTTGAGATTCGGATAAGTATGTCCTCGGGGTGTCTTTGTTACCTAGCTCACCTAAAGCTTCCAACTTGTGATGGGTTGTCAGAAAGTTCGTTACACGGGTCTCATCGAAAATCACGGGTTCCTTAAAATAAAGAAATGCAAAAGCATATGATAAGTGAAATCGCAAGATACTGAATTCCTCCAAATGAAATAAATCTAAAAAGTTTCTCATTGTTTGTTCAAGGAAGTTTTTGGATATATATTGAATATTTCTTATTTTAGTGTTTGTGTCGATTACGGGAGTATATCTGATTGTGGGTCACATAAGTTCGCAAACTAAAAAGTGGCATGAGTAACTTACTAGGTTACATGGTGACTGTCCTTGGCTCAAGTAATACGAAAGTGCCACAACCTAAAGGAAACTGGAAGTACCGAGTGTTTAAGAGGACAAACATACCGGTAATCGTTGTTGGTCACTGTTCATAACTAATAATAAGAGAATTATTTCTCACCCGCAGGCTTATGTAATTGCTAATCTGATCTAATCCGCAGAAACTTAGAATTTCTTGTATATAAATAATGTAGTTTAGGTTTAAAGTGTTTACTTTTATTTTTATTTTTATTTTTATTTTATTTTTATTTTTGTACTAACGTTTTAGTTTTGTGTCAGTTTGTAGTGTCAAACTAGTTCTTATTGCACGAGAGATTTAATAAGCATCTGATAATTCCATAAGAAGTTATATGATCCTTAGTGGATTATATGAGTCTTGTTGCTTATGGTATATGTGTTTAAAGGATGAATTTTCTAATATGGACATTAATCTGTTTAAGATTAGAAAATGTTTTGTTTTGAATATTGAAATTTCAATAATAAAGAATTTCAATTGGTTTTGGTTGATGAGTATGCTTGACAAAGATTTGACTTGACTTAGATTTTTTTTTTAAAAGATAAGTTAATATTTTGATTGTTTTTGCATACTTATGTTATTTGTTGATTTTGATGCATTGATGAAGTTTGTTAAGTGTGCAGGTTACAGATAATAAATTTCATTCTATAGGTATGCATTGCGATGGACAATAATTTATGCACGAAACGTGCTACAAGGACGAATTACCTTGTAATAACCTAGAACTTGGTGTAATAGGTTAAATTTTGAGAATCAAGACTACAACCTAAGACTTAGTGTGATAGGTTGATGGTATGATAAATTGATGAATTTTTGATGCATTATACATTGAATTTGTTTCTATGTAAGTTTGCATATGTTTAAGTTAAGCATCAATGGAAAAATGATCGATTTTATGTCAAGATTATAATGTAAGATTGTGTTTATACATTATTTTGATGACAAGATTAGTACGGATGATGTATAAGATTACATTTTCGAGTAGATACAAGTTTCAGGTAACAAGTATCTACAGGTTTATGTTTTCTGAAAATTTGTAATTTTTTCTTTGTTAAGTTTTCTGGAAAAATTTACAAATTTTGGTTAAGTGTGCAGCTCGTGTGAATTAACTTTTGAAAATTCACCACGTGCTGACGTCAGCATGCTCGCACTGACGTCAGCAAGCCCACGAAGGGGTTCTTCGGCCCGGCCCAAGTATATGTGGATATAAATATGGGTTTTAACCTTCATTAATTACTTTTAATCGAAATTTAACCCTAAAATATTACCACACGAAGAAGCCCTCTTCGCGCGAACTCTTCATCCGATTACTATTTTGATCTTTTAATCTCCTATTTGTGTTTTTCATCCAGATTTGTTGGTAATTTCATGATCTAGGATAGATTAATGATGCTTTGACTTTGAAAATCATTGAATTTATGTTGTTATAATGCCCGATTTTTGATTTTCTTTTCGCGTGAACAGTAACTAGGATGAAGTGACTTTTTGATCTTAAATTTCTGATGATTTGGACTAAAATTAGACTTAAAATTGGATTAAGTGATGTTATTACACCTTAATCTAACAAAAGTTTGAATTTACAAGTGCAAAATCAAGATTAATTAAAGTTTTTATGTCACGGTCACTATTCACACGAAGAACATGAAGAACACGAATCACTTCGTGTTCATAAAATCGATGTTGAATTCGATTTCTGGGCATGAGATTCAGGAAAAACAAGTCCAAGTTGATAAAATAAATTGATTTCGATTGATTTCTTTATCTTATGGAGATGTTTTTCTGGGTTGCTAAGGTTAGCTCGTGCTGACGTCACACGAGGTGGTTTTACCCTCGCGCTGACGTCACCACGAAGCAGCCTTGTTAATTTTGAATTTATTTAATTAATTTTTGTTTTGTTTTTTTTTCTTTTCGTTTTCTTTTTGTTTTATGCAGGTATGGCAGGACAAGGGGCTAATGCTCGTGTCTTTGTTAAGGAGCATAATGCTGCTATTGATATCAGCATTACTCAGCAAGGATGCACGGCAGAGTTTCATGATGTTCTACATTATCTCGCACGCTCACGTATTCGATTTGCTCTTACCGAGAACCCTCCATTGATCAGAGACTATATTACTCAGTTCTGGAATTCAGCCAGACAAGTGCAGATGGGTGCTCATACTGTTATTCGCACTACTGTTCAGGGACGTAATATTCAGTTTTCTGCTGGAGAGTTAAGGACGATTTTAGATCTTGGTAGTGATGAGTTAGAGCAAGGTCCTACAGAGTATGAAGAAAGTTTCTGTGACGGTGCTCTAAGACGTATGGGATATGCTGGTTTGATTAAGCATCCTTATCCCAAATCTAGTTTGAGAGGCAAATGGAGATTGCTTGCCTACTACTTGTTGAGATCTATTAGTCATCGTAGTGCCGGTTATGATCAGATGAATATGCAGTCTGCTTCTCAACTTGTTGCTCTTGTATTGAACAAGCCTTACAGCTTTTCTCAGTACATTTATGACAGTTTTGTTCGACAATTGAGAGCTTATGGAAATGAGAAGAAATTCTTTCTTTTTCTGAGATTTGTCATGATTATTATCAGACATAAGGCAGCTGTTTTACCATTCGTTGGTGATACGTTTAATTTAGGTCGTCTTACTCACAGAGTGTTCAATGATATGATGTCACACTCTGCTGGTAATGTTCCAGCAAATGTTGATAATCCACCATTGTTTGGACATTTGATTAATCCAGACTATGTTGCTCCAAGACAAGGTTGGGAAGATGATGAACCTGTTGCTGCTGCTGCTGATGATGCTCAAGGTCATGATGATCCTCAAGAAGAGCAAGTTGATCAGTTTGAGGGCTTGAATGAAGTTCCTTAATTTACTGATGTTCCGGAAGATGATTCGGAGATGGATGCTCTAGAAGAGGATATTGATGATCCGACAAATCTTGTGATGCCGACTACTGGGGTTTCTAATTCTACCTCTGCTCCAGTAGATGTTGTTGGTCCTTCTGAACCACATATTGTTGCTGTTAATGCTGATGAGGGTTCAGAAACTGAAGATGCAGATAGGCCACTGAAGAGAAGAAGAAGACAAGGGAAAGGGATTGACGCTGTTGAGAAGATTCAAGCCCTTCAGCGACCTCAGTTAGAGATTGATAGGGAGTTTGCTGAGTATCATTCTACTATGGAGATGTCTCATACATCCGGATCAGTTGATACACCATCAGTTGCTGCCTTGAGAGCTTCTGTTACTGAAGTTCCAGTTTCGGTGTCTACTACTTCTGTTGGTACTTCTGTTGGAGAGAAAAGGCCGAGAACCAAGTTCAAAATTCGTTAGATGGTTCTCATGCTAGAGTTGTTGATGCTACGACTGTTACGACTTCTAGAGCTCCAGAGTCTACAGTTCGTCAAGAGCAAGAACCGATAATTCCTGCTCCTAGGCCTCGTTCTACTCCTACTCAGGCGTTAGTTCCTGTTGCTACAGCTATGGATCGTCTGTTGTTACCATTGCAAAGACCGCAGATGCCTCCATCAGGAACTTTTCATGTTCATATGCCTTCGTGTGAGACTACGATGCCACCGCCTGCTTCTACATCTAACATTGCTTCTACTTCCGATTCAGCTTTGCCAGTACAAGTTCAGCTGAGTCGTATTGTTTTGGAGAAGAAGTTGTTAGATATGCGAGTCACAGCATTGGAGAATCAGTTGAACCTCCAAGCTGCAAAACATCAGGAAGAGATGGACATTATGACAGCACTTGTTCATTCTCTTGGTGATAGACTTGACAGATTCTTGTCTCAAGGGGGAGATAAAGATGGTTGTAAGGATGATGAGCTAGCAAAGAAGTAAAGATATGATGATCAAGATGATCAAGATCCAGCTCAAGATCCAAATCGAAACCAACCAAAAGAGGGTGAGACAGAGAATCAAGGTCAAGGACAAGATACTGATGCTGATGCTGTTAATGTGATTAATTCAGAGACTGCAGATTTTCAGGGGGAGTCGCCAAGACAAAGAGAGTCAGAGATTGCTGGTACATCTGGTGCTAGTACATCTGGGACTCAGAAAGGAAAAGCTGTGATGGCTGCTACAGATGCAGATCCTGATGATCCAGATAACTCAGAAGATGATGAAGATTCCAATTTTGGTAACTCAAATTCTAGTAAAAATCCTGATTATCATAATCCACGGAGTGTGAGATCAGAAGAAGATAGAATAGAATGGGAGATTGCAGAGAAATTTGGGAATGATCCTCATATTCGAGTTGAGGCAGAAGCTAAAGTATGGGAAGTCATAACTTTGAGGTTGATCAGGCCAATATTGATGTTGATAGTGATCAATGGTCAGATACAGATCGTCATAGGAAAGAGAGAAAACGATTAATGATTTTAAATCGTTTACCGTTTGTCTCTGGTTCTAGTTCTGATGATCCTAAAGACTCAGATTATCAACCTTAATGTTATTAATTTTTGTTGTTAAAATAGATAAAGATTATAAGATAAATATTGATGTAATAGTTACATTATATTTATGGTATAATATTATTTATTTTCTCCTGTTTCATGTATTTATACTTATTTTTATGTCTTGACTTATATATTTTATGTTCTTTTATCTTTGTGTGTTTGAATTTTTAAATTGCAGATGAGATCCAAATAGGTGCATTGGACGATATTGATCATGTTGATGATGACTTAGATAGTATCATTGATGAAGATCTGGAAGAAGAAGAATTTGTTTCTGAAGCTGATAGACAAAGGTTGATGGAAGAACCTTATGATTTCAATCGTGTCTTTAATGAAGATAGAGACGTTCCGGTTGAACCAATAGCTGAAGAGGAACATTTCAGACTTAATCCAATCAGAGAAAGTCCAGATGATCCAAGAAATGCTGCAAAGTTAAGATTCAAAGTGTTTGCAAAGATAGTGCATGAAGAACATGAATATATTGTTGATCTAGGCTGGAAGATAAATGCTACACGAGAGTTTAATATTAGAAATTTTATTATACCTCCGGCGGAGCAAGACCCTCAGTTTTGTATAAATAGATGGGTTCCAGTTTATAGAGGACGTACTGGTATGCCAATGGGTGGATTTAATAAGCCGTCGATGTTTTGGGAGTTCATCTCAGACAAGGACGCACCTACTTATTTCTCAGTGATACAGAGTTGGTTCTATGATCATAGAATTAAGCTATTTGTTATCAAGAGAAAAGAAGGTTGCCAGTATATGTCAATCAGTGCAAGACATTTCCAAAGTCTTAGTGAATCTGATTTGATAGATTTAGGAAGGAGATGGTTTGTTAATCTTCAGAAGAATGGAAATGCTGATTATTATTGGCAGAGATTCCAAAGAGAAAGAATTTGGCATTTTAGTGAAAGAGGTTTGAAGCCTGAAGATAGGTTGATTAAACCTAGGCCAATGAAGAAGATTACAAAACCAGATGGCACGGTTCATTTTGTTCAAAGAAAGATTGAATGTGTTAAAGAAGTTCCTGCTATCAAATGGGATCAAGATTTGCCGACAAACATGACTTATTGGCAGATAGATATCAAGTCAGGCGAAGCACAGATGTTTGTTGATGACTCAAAGAAACAGATGTTGCTGCGCATGTATGATCCAATGCAAGTTGTCAATTTGTCAAGAGGTGATCAAAGAAGATTGATTGAGACACCTTGTTCAGCAGTGAGATTTTGGAGAACAGAAGTTAGACGCTATCAGAATATTCTTGGTTTTTGTTTGGTCGAGAAGATTCATGCAAATAGCATAAGACTTTTGTTTGATGGTCGAGTTTGAAGTTCAAGATTAAAGAACTCGTTAAAGAAATCTAGTCGCTAATGTCAAGGGGGAGTCTGTAGATGCAGATTTGTGTGACAGTAGCAACGTAGATTTGATTAACGTTTTGTTCTTAGGAATATCTATGTAATCGTTTAAATAATAAGTCATTAGGACTTACGTTTGTGTTTAATGATTACGTTTGAACTTCAATGTGAAATCAAGTTATGGTTATTGTTATGTTTGTGTGTTATATAATTGTTTTGCAGGTACAAGAATGTAGAGCCAAGGTTTATAAGTGTCATAGAACACTTAAACGATGGTTGGACGTTATGTACAAGTCAAACAAAGGACCAAAGGGACGAACCTCGTGCTGACGTCATCAGCATGTAGGATTCAGCACGAGACCGATTGGTTATGGATTAATAAGGCTTATGGGCTTTGATTAAGGCCTAAGCCCACACGAACTAAAACCCTACTAGTATAAATACATGCTAATTTACGTAATTAGTAACGAATTAAGAACTTAGAAGTCGAATTGTTGCTCGTGTGACCTCCTACACGAACTAGCACTTCGTGTGTGACCTTAGGTTGATTAATTACTGATTAATTGACGAAAGGCAGTAGCAATCTAGTTATCTCAAGAGGATTCCGCACTCTTGACATAACGAATCACATCTTATTTACGATCCATTCAACGGTAGGGACTTACACTTGGAGACAATCTTCCAGTGCATGGAGGACCATTGTACAGGTAAATAGAAAACATTCATTTTCCTCTGGTAATCTTGATCATCATGTTTGTAAGTATGAGATGAAAATAACACCGTTCCTCTAGAATTCAGTCTGAATCTTACAACAAAAAATTTCTTTCTTAATATAAAAATACACAAGTCATTATCAAGTTTTTATAACTTAATTTTTTCTTTAAAAAATTAAATTGTAAATACTGCTATTTAAAGGTCAAACTCAAGGTGATGCATTGAACGATATATAATAGTGATATTATACTCAATGGATTTATCTTAAAGAGATAACTGTAATATCACATAAGCAATTTGTGAGCTATCCATTTTACTTAAAGAAGTGTAAGCATACATGCGCCCAGAATAATCTTTTTATTTTAATTTAGTTAATGAAACAATAATATCATGGGTTTGTATGCAACTATCATTGATTAGTTGGTATCTTTGATCTAGAACTTAACTTTTTTTGAGCGATGTTTACAACTTTTTTCTATGATAACAACCTATGTACAAATTAAACGGGGGAAAGGGTCTGTTTATTTTGTCCATGGATAAAAATGACTTTTGTATGTATCTGACTAATACCACTTCTTCATTGTTCACAGAGGATGAGGAACTGGTAACAAATTGTCTCGAGACAGTTGTGAATTTGGCTCCACTTATTGATCTTCGAATTTTCAGTTCATCAAAGCCTTCTTACATCAAGATCACGTAAGAATCTCTATAGTTCCTTTACTTTCCATTTAGATGTGCGTGGATTGATTCGGATTTTATCGTTATTGGTTCAAACGGGTGGAATGAAATTACCCGGGTCAAAGATGCCCAAAATGAATTTTAGAGCATAAAACTTTCCAAATTTTCTTTTTTAAGGCATGCTTTTTATCATAAGCAACCCAACATTACCACCACCAAAGACGCAACTACTCCATCATTTCCATACCAGTTTAGTAACGTAAAGGTAACTAATGAATTTATATAATTATGCTTGCCGTAAGATAGCTCCGCTAAGATGCAACCAAGAGACCAAAGATCAATCTTTTGGTCATATGAAAGTCCAATGATAACTTCGGGGGCTCTATAAGATCGAGATTGCACGTATAGTGACAAATTGTCGTTTTTAAAGCAGCTGCTTCCAAGATCAATGACCTTAATCTCACATCTGCTATAGCTTTTGATAAGAATATTTTCGGGTTTTAAATCACAATGAATGATACCCAGATCATGAAAATGGGTCTCCAGTTTCACTGGGTCTCCAGGTGCAACTGGAGACTGGCCAGTTAACCAGGTGAACTGGTTGTTGTGGCCGGCGGCAGTGGTGGTAGATGGATCTGGGAAGTTAATAATGTGTGTGTTTCTCATTTTGATTTATTATATTTATGAATGAATGCATATATCTATGTACATCGATTAAGACCAGGTGTGTGTTTCTCATCACAATGATTTTTGTTAATATATACTAGATTTTAGACCCGTGTCAAATACACGGGATTTACAACATTATCATTATAAGGAATAGTATATGCAAGACGAAAATATATACTAACAGGTTAAAATGTAAAACTATACTTTAAAAAAATTGAGATATGCAAATGTAAATACCGAGTGTTAAATCAAATGGTTTAAAAAAAATCATATATCATCCTTCATCTTTTGCAATACTTCTTTGTAGCCGACATTGTTGTAGTGTTTTTTGTCTTCCCATCTTTGTCGCATATCAGCACCTTGAGACTCTTTTTCGACTTAACCCGAGAGATCGCAACATACAACTGTCCGTGTGTAAAAACCGGATGTTGTTGATACAAACCAATCAGTCGATAAAGATTGGCCTTCATTTTTGTCATCACCGTACCCTCATAAAACCTTCTGCAATCCGTAAAGAGTAACTAAGAACAGAATTCTTACCGCTCTATGAAAAGATGCGAGGCACACATAACTTTCGAAAAAGTAAAAGAAAGCATAAAGTCATTTGATCGAATAATACATTAATACTTCTAATAATTGAATTACGTCACATGTTTAATTTGAAAATTTAAAGAAATTAAGAGTTCTGATTGGTCAATTAAGGTTAGGTCAGTTGCCTTTTAGTATATATTAAGATTATTGAAAATATGGATTGAGATGATGATGATCGATGATGATGGTAGATAATTTTTTTAATTATTTTATTTTTAATCCGATTTGGAAATTGGTTTCGGGTAGATGTTTAGGATTTGATGGATAATATATAGATATAGATATAGAGCTTAGATGACAAATATACCCTTGGACCAAAAGTGTAATTAAGGATTTTTTTAACGTCCGTTTGGGTAGTGGACTAAAAGCGTTGACGGAGTTCCATACTTAGGGACGAAACGTGTAATTTCGGATACTCAGGGACGATCTGTGAAAGTTGGTACAAACCACAGGGACGAAAAATGTAATTAACTCTTAATATATTTAGTTACTTGTACAGATCTACAAGCGATTGGTTGATCTTTTGAGCATGCCAGCTGTGGATGCACAAGCTGCTGCTGTGGGTGCACTTTATAACCTTGCTGAAGTTAATATGGACTGCCGATTGAAGCTTGCTGGTGAACGATGGTAAGAGGTTCTATTTACTTTCTTTGAACGTTAAAAGTTGAATGCCTCACTTAGAAACAGTTTTAGTAGACTAGCTCAAGCGAATACAAAATCTGTGTTAATACACCTTTAATTGAATGGGTATATAACTATATTTAGAAAGGGTATTGTTGCAAAATGGGAGGCGCCTAATAAGTCACAAGTACGAGCCGGATTGAGTTGACCCATTAGACTTTTGGTCCCACGTCTAGCATTTCTCAAGAATAACTAGCATGTTAAATACGATAACGAAAAGCTTCCTGTTCAATTATAATCTAGTGTCTTGACTTTAGGAGGATTTTCTCTTATCTAAAGTTTACTTCGGATGATCCAACCCGTTTGACCAGTCTTACTTGTTTCTGATCAAACTAATCCTTTTGAGGTTGCTAGATAAAATATAGCCTGAAGCGACCCTTACATTTAGTGCATACTACTATAATGACAGTATAATTCTAGATAAAGAATTTACAACATTCGTTAATTTTGGCTTGCGTTACTCAGGTCGTGATTCGTGGTGAGTTGGTTTTGTAGGGGGACCTTTTGTTTTCTTTCTATATTAAAATTGGAAAGTGAGATAGACATTGAAATGAGTTATGAGTATTGAATGGTTGTTGGGACTGTATATATCCAACGCCATAAAGAACGTCTTAGACTTTTGAGTTTTGAGGCAAAACACACTATCTTGCCAATTAAAGATCTAACATTGGGTGTTCTAGCAAGATACTGATTTCTGTTCTCTCTTTTTGAATCTTTTTTTTATGAAACCGACTGTATCAACTTTAAAGAAAATGACATAATAAACCACTAAGCACAATTCTTTTAGCTGTCAAGAGAGAAGCTTTATAAGTTATAACAGGTACTTCAGGATTGTTCAAAGGTTAAAAAAACATGAGAAAATCTCTTGAATATTAGAAGTAACAACATCTACCCATTTGCTTACAAATGGGTTGGTTTGGGTGTTTATTATCTCTGACCTTTCAAGTGGGTAAAAAATTTAAAAACAATTAGCTAAAGGGAAATGGGTAAAAGCAGACCAGCCGGTTGAAGGCTGTCCAAAATGTATTTGATACAAAGTAGATTTTGTGGTACCCATTTAGTTTTTATATCATTTTTAACACAAATTATCTATAGAAAGATAATCCGTTTTGACCAAATAGTGTTTCTGTTTATCACAGCCATAACACACAGCTCACACCAATGATAACTTGTTTTGCCATGGTTATAAAAAATGGCTTGATCTGTTATTCAGCCCAATTATGTAAACAAAAAACTGGTAGATTGATAGGAACCTCTTGATCCATGTACCGAATTGGTACCCACATAACCCCCAGCAGGGATAGTGTCAAGGTAAGTCAATCACTTAAATTCAATTCTGCCTCTGGCAAGATTCGAACCCAGGTTGCTCCTAGAAATTATTCAGCCCAATTATGTAAACAGTAAACTCAACTTATGCTTTTATCCGAACTGGTCAGGGCGGTAGACCGGTTGCTAAAAGTCATCAAAGGACCACATCCAGTACCAGAAGTGTGTAGAAAAGCAGCAATGATACTAGAGAGCTTAGTGTCTGAACCACAAAACCGTCCCCTGCTCCTAGCCTATGAAAACGCATTTGCAGAAATACTGTTTTCTGATGGAAAATATTCAGATACATTTGCTAGGATATTGTTTGAATTAACTTCGAAGCCCAACAGCAAAATAGCAACTGCTCGCGGTATATGGGGCATGTAGTATATGTGATATTGCAGCCAGTTCGGCAGGTCTGGGAAAAATAGGTATATGAAACTCCTGTATTTCATTGTAGTTTAGCATGAATGTGTCCCCCCTTTTTCGTGCTGTAGTTGCGGAAAGTTGTTAGTAACTGCCAGTTCAAAGTAATTTAATTTTAAGTAGATAAACAATTGGAATTGTAGCTTATGAGTAATGCCTTTTCACTTGGGTCTACTTTCCATAGTCGGCTTTACTTTACCTTTTCTCTTTCTTTTTGAAATTGTGGAATATCATCATCTTGTATATTTTGTATTGCCATGCTATTACCAAAAAAACAAATTTCTATCTAAAATAGAAGAAATACGATGAAACTCCTGTATTTCATTGTAGTTTAGCATGAATGTGTCCCCCCTTTTTCGTGCTGTAGTTGCGGAAAGTTGTTAGTAACTGCCAGTTCAAAGTAATTTAATTTTAAGTAGATAAACAATTGGAATTGTAGCTTATGAGTAATGCCTTTTCACTTGGGTCTACTTTCCATAGTCGGCTTTACTTTACCTTTTCTCTTTCTTTTTGAAATTGTGGAATATCATCATCTTGTATATTTTGTATTGCCATGCTATTACCAAAAAAACAAATTTCTATCTAAAATAGAAGAAATACGATGATAACTCTCACCTGTTTCATTTTAGTTAAGCTTCTGCATCTACCTATTTGATTGTTTAGAGGTTATGTACAACCAAACCGATCCATTTTTCTAAAATAGCTGAAATTTGTCACGTCTAAGTTTTGTCATTGCCGTAGTGACTGTTTTGGTCCAACTTTGGTAGTGCTATACTTCCAAAACAATGCATCCGTGTTATTGTGATGCAATGCTTTTATAAAATTATGATAGATTTGTGCAAGTGTTTGTATATTATGTGTTTAAGAGTTTAGATTGCGGCAAATGGTTAAGCCGGCTGTACCCTTATTTGGTTGAGCATAGGCTGACCATGGTAATGATATACATCTATTAAACTTGGAGTGAAAAAATAGGAACAGTTGTCACATTAGAGCTAATGTGTGAGATCCTGGGATTGATATCTCGAGAAATATCTACAGTAATAAGTATAAAAGATGCAATTCATATTTGATTGGTGTATCAGCTTAAAAAGCCAAAGAATGAGTTAATGTCATACTTGATACATACTTGTATGGTTTGTGAATCTAAAAGCACAAATAAAATTATTTTCCGTTACATTGGTAAAGTGACTTGCCATCGTGTAGTTTTCGGGGCATTAATACATCTAAACTGCAAGAAATGCAATGCAGATTACCTTAAATGATATTTTTAAAAATTTTAAGAACGAATTGCATTTTAGGTCCCTGTGTTATCACACATTTTGCAAGTTTGATACAAAAGTGTGAAAAGTCGCGAAACTCATCCCTGTCATATCACACCTGTTGCAATTTTGGTCCAAAACTAACGTGCCGTTAGAATTCAGCCGTTAATGCCCCCATGTGCTTGTCACATGGGGGGTAGTTTCGTCCATTTATTGCTCATAGGACCATTTCTGCAAAAAAAAAATATTTTGTATAAATCTAAAAAAAATTATTTTGTATAAATCTAAAAAATTATTTTTATATAAATCTAAAAAAATTATTTTGTATAAACACAATCGAAATAAACAATCTGATCTCATTCTCTTGTTCCTTTTTCAACTCCGATCCAAACCATGCCTAAAAAACCTAATCAAAATCGTGAAAAAAGTGCAAATAAATCTAAAAAAGTTGATGTTGAGTTCGACGACCTTGATCCTAAATCTTTAGGGTTTAAATCCGATTCTGTTCAAGATAATGAAATCACTCGATCAAAATACAATCTGAGATCTAATTCCTCCAATTCTGAGTCATTTGTTGCAGATTCATTCGAATCTAATTTTGCTGCTACGCTATTTCCTTCAAAAACGGTGGAAAACCCTAAAATCACCACACAACTGCCGCTCGCCGCCGCTGGGGTGGCTGCCGGCCACCAGGGGGAGGCCATGGCAGCGAATATCGATGGTGAGGGATTACTTTGATTAATTCTGACTGGAGAAACGATCTGGGGGCTGGGGATCGAACAAAAACCCTAAAAATCCAGAAAACCCTAGCCGCCCCATATTTTCTTTCCCACCACCCACGGCTGCCGCTGCTACTGTTCAGATTCCGGTCAGCCACCAGGAGGCTCCTGGTGGTGCGACTGATAGATCCCAAGTGGCTGCTGCTTCGGGTAGTGTTGGGTCTTTGGGTTCAAACTTGAATGAAACACAAACCGAAAACACTTCTTTTTCATAGACTCATAGATATACTCGTATACAAAATATTTTTTTTTTCTTTTTTTGCAGAAATGGTCCTATGAGCAATAAATGGACGAAACTACCCCCCATGTGACAAGCACATGGGGGCATTAACGACTGAATTCTAACGTCACGTTAGTTTTGGACCAAAATTGCAACAGGTGTGATATGACAGGGATGGGTTTCGCAACTTTTCACACTTTTGTATCAAACTTGCAAAATGTGTGATAACACAGGGACCAAAAATGCAATTCGTTCAAATAATATATTTCATTTTTTGGTAAAACTCAAATCCACCTATTTCTATACTACGGTCATTAACATGGCCTTCATTATCGGTCCACATCTTCTATTTTTGGCAGGAAGATTTATCATGTACACATGTGATCGTTAGATTTGGGAATGGCAAAAGGTCAAGCCGTATTACCTTCATCTTGATGTTTGGTTGGTCATAGCTTGATCATGGTCATGTTATCCCCTTTAAATAGGGAGTCGAAAAATAGAAACAACCGCCACATTTGAATTAAGATATGCATGTTTCGATTTAAATCTATAGATGGATTCTCTGTTATGATTGGAAACTTCGCTCACACGATATATATCTAGAATAAACGAAGAGGGGATGATAATGTTCTGCATTATTGACAATATGATTACGGCATGCTGAAATATCTTGTTATCTGTTTTTTCCTTCAAAAATGTAAGTCATGTTGGTAAAATTCATGACGTCTAAGTTGATGAGTCATTTTGAATACCGCTATCCTAAGAGCACTAGCAATGTTTTTTCAACCACATATTATAACTTAGTTCTCGTCACTGTCACATCAGAATTATCCCTCCAACCACACTAATCAATCACTAATCCTATACAACATTCTCAAAACATCACTAACCAATCACTAGTCTAATAACCACCTATCTTCTTTTTTTTTTCTTACTAAATAACTAGTGAGAGAGGAGAAATTAAAATTTCACTTTTGTTTCGGCCACAAAAGCCCTCACCACACGTCCACCACGAGTCACACACAATGGTGTGTGCTCGTGGTGGAGACCATCACATATCCCCCACGAGTCACGTAATACTCATTGCCGGAGCTCTAAATTAAAAGCCATTCGGTATCTTGTTCTCTACTAAAAAATTGAATAAACAAATATGATCTAAATTGGTCTTTATCCAATAATTTGGAAATTTATGATGTGCACCCTTTATTTGAAATATAGTTTATGCATTACTTTAATTTACTTCCTATCTTAAAAGCTTAGTTATAAAATTTCTTGTTTTTTCATGCAACAATATGTAACGATAAGGTGACTTAGGTTGGTCTAACTGATACGTACATATTTGATACGGATATACATGATCTTGAATTTAATAAGGATCAAACATTCAAAATTGAGGAATGCGGTGCAGTTACTTGTGCGGGTGCTGGTCAAGGCGGTACAAGTGCAAGACGGAAAACGATGGAAACTTCTAACAAAATTATGATGATATAAACAACAAAATATCTCGAAATAGAAATGATGAACTGTCATATATAATCATGTGTATTTACTATTATACACTTATACTTAATCTATATTTATAAGGGTTTTAACCCTAACCCCGTAACATATATTCACGTATATACTCTTGAAAAATTGCTCTCTTCCCTCCTCTTTAGGACTCCTTGCAGCCGCCACTATTAGCATCATCATCTTCTATTATTATATTGTTGATTATTGTTTTTAATCCAAGATCAAGTTATTTTGTAACATAAGCATATTTTTAGGTTAACTTTCTCAATAACTATTACCATAAGGCCTATGCTTATAGCGTCCAACATGCTGCGTCCTTGAGCATTTGGACGCCGGACATTATAGACAGCGGGAGTCTTTGGCCAAGAGTCTTCAGCAAGAAGTCGAGGGACGCACGAAGTGGGGACCAACCGAGCAACAGATAGATTTTGAGTTTTTTTTTCTTTTTTTTTTCCAACGGCTATTTCTTTTCTTTTTAACACACAAACATTTTATCACATACCATTTCATTCATCAAACACCACCAAAATTATGTCTACTTCATCATCAAGTGACGAATTCAATTTTCTAAACAACACCGTTACGCAAATGAACACGCTATTATCTAGCTGACGGTATTTATCCTGAATGGGCCACACTAGTCAAGTCTTTTAAATGCCCGATGGACCCAAAGACTACAAAGTTCAAGCGCTACCAAGAGGCTGCAAGAAAGGATGTCGAACGAGCTTTCGGGGTGCTTCAAGGTCGTTGGGCAATCCTTAAACATAATGCCGCCCGTTTTCGGTGAACAAAATAAAACGTATTATGTATGTTTGTGTCATTCTACACAACATGATTGTTCAAGACAACGGTAGCGCAATTTCCGACCTTGAGGAAGATTATTTGGCTGATCCAACTAATATGCCAACACGTACGTGGGATGAAAGGGTTGCAACGCAAATGCGGGTCTTCGCGGAGTTACGTGATAAAAGGACGCACCATCGACTTCGCAATGCCCTAGTGGAACATGTTTGGAACCTCCCGGAAAATTACCGTCAACGTTGACGAGGTTTTTTTAATTATGTCTAGTTTCGTAATATTTATTTTCTATTATTAGGATCATAAATTTTTTTAATAAGTGTTGTAATGTTTTATTAATAATAAAAATATTTATTTGAATGGTGTTTTTGTTAATTAAAAAACTTTGTAAAAGAATTGATGATGTGGCTAAGAAGTTTCAAGAAGTTGTCTTTATAAGTAGGGAGAGTCCTGAAGGGAGTCCTGGATGATATGGCGCTGAGCTGACAGACAATAAGCTCCAGAACTCCCCTCCTTATAAGAACCGGCCTAAGAAATAATGCTATTTATCTTTTATGAGAGATAACAAATGTTAATAACTTTACATGACTCATTAAAGAGAGTGTTTGTGTTTGTGTTTTTTCTCGTTAAAGATAGTTATGCCTCGCTAGTTACCATAAAAGAGCACATAACATTTTCCTTGATTACTCCATATGGGTTAATAGCAAAAAGTGCATGTCAAGAACCACAGGCCCAAATCCAAAGTCTACAACACCATATCTTTTTTCTTTTCACAATAGTATAGAAATATATTATTTGAGATTGAGATTTATGAGTTCGACAATTTAAAAGTCATAAATAATATTGAACTGTTGAAGTACTCGTAATCCTTCAAAAAAAAAATTGGCTACACAAGTTAAACTATTCTTATGATAATTTAGTGAACCATGTACTTTCATACTTACTAAATATAGTATCTACCTTTTTAATAACCCATAATTGTGCAATTCTGTTAAATGTGCGGTCACATTATTTTGTTTGTATGAAAAGAGTTTTGACTTTTGGGAGAATGAGATTGAAATTGAATGTGGTAGCGTTGGAATTGGTTAAGCATATATCATCTCATCTCATCTCATTGTGTGTAATCCGCGTTTGGGGTGAGTATGGGCGGGCGGGGATAACATTGTGGGTCGCTTTTTTTTGGTAGAAGTTGGTTAACTAATTATGGTGTTTAGATTTGTTGACCAAACTCCAAGTACAGAAATGACTCAATGACTAATTAATAGGGAAGATAGTAACATACTTACATGTATACGATGAAGTTCTAAACGATAAAGTGGTTTTTGTTTTTGTTTTTGTTTTTAATTATTTGAATTCTTTTGAAATGCGAAAGCTTGGTTTAACTTTAAACTTCATTTCTTGATCTAACTTTTTTTTAATCATTGATCACTTAATTCTTGCTCCCTCTCAAAGAAAAATTATCTCGGAACAACTTATTATTTAAACGAATTTTCAATTCTTGCACCCCTTCAAACACTTAGTTATCTTTGAGCCTTTTTACCAATTAAACAATTCATGAGTTCACTCTTGCTCCCTTTAAACAGAGACGGAGCCAGGAAATTTTTTTGCGAGGGGGCAATTTGAAAAGTTGTTTGTCATACTTATAAGAGTCGTATCCGAGAATGGAAAAAAAAAACGGGCCCTAACTCGAAAATAGAAAATGGACCCTCAAAAGAATTTGTTATCCACACCGGGTCTAACACTCATATTCAAAAATATTAGTTTTTTTTAATAAATAATGACCACATGTGTCGAACAAGGTCTTATTAAATTAAAACGTATTCAATCATATAATGCAAGAATCTAAAAAATATACTTTGGATATAATTAGCTTGTATATATATATATATATATATATATATATATATATATATATATATATATATATATATATATATAGCTTGCTTTGTAATAAGCAATGCCGTTCAGTCAGACATGGATTGCCTGAGATCCATGAAAGCCTCGCTCCAAGATCCCGAGAACTTGTTATCATCGTGGGATTTTAGTAATGAGACTGAAGGTTTCATATGTCGCTTTGCTGGTGTCGAATGCTGGCACATTGATGAGAACAGGGTTCTGAATATTCGACTATCAGACATGGGACTCAGAGGACCATTTCCAATGGGGATAAAATACTGCACTAGTCTGACATCATTAGACCTCTCTAGCAACAATCTTGAAGGACCCCTTCCTACCAATATCTCAGATGTTATACCTTTCATAAACTTTCTAGATCTCTCATCCAACGATTTCTCGGGTCCAACTCCACTTAGCATTGCTAATTGCAGCTTCATCCGTACTCTGAAGCTTGAAAACAATCACCTAACAGGCGGAATCCCACCAGAATTGGGGGGACTTATTCGCCTCAAGGATTTTAGTGTCTCAAACAATAGATTATCAGGACCGGTACCCTATTTTTCTGATTACACCGCCACTGCAGATAGTTATTCAAACAACTTAGGACTTTGTGGACGTCCACTGGAGCTCTGCAAGAATGATCAAGGCCATGCAGATCCCTTTACTACTATTATTAATTTTGAACGGCACATAGATCCCTTTATTTTTGGGTTTCAAGTCGGTTTTGCTCCTGCTATCTTAAGTACTTTGCTGATGTTCTTCTGTTTTCCAAGAGGCGCCTCTAGGCTGTCTATAAGCCTCGTGATTACTTATCATTTCATTACCAAGAAAATACTAATGGGTAGGTGAAGAAATCTTTCAAATCCAGTTAACAGAGGAAAGTGGAAGCGAAGAGAGCAAGGTAAAATCCTCATCCTCTCTGAAAATCCATCTATTTTTGTGTATATAAAGTGTGCGCGCTATGTTCCAAGTAGGAAAATAAATACTAATATGTAATTATGATTATCAAACAGGTAACGGCCATGGAGAAGCATATATGCCGAATGAGTTTGGAGGAAATTGAAATGGCAACAAATAATTTTGACACTAAAGAAGTGATTGGCTATGGTAACATGGGACTCATGTACAAGGCTTTGTTTCCAAATGGTTTGATGCTTGCAGTCAAGAGGCTCCATAAGTTTGAGAGCTATGAAAAGGAGTTCTTATTAGAAATAGAAATTTTGGGAAGACTACGGCACACAAACTTAGTACCACTGCTAGGTTTTTGCTTTGAAATGGAGAAGAAATTTCTAGTATATAGATACATGAGTAATGGAACCCTCCATCAGTGGCTACATTGTATGCCACAAGTGGAAGGTAAGAAGATGGGATGGACTCTAAGGTTTAGAATCGCTATAGGGATAGCACGAGGACTTGTGTGGCTGCATCACAACAACGTACTCCGGGTAGCCCGTTGCAAAATCAACTCAAATTGTATATTACTAGATGATAAGTTTGAGCCCAAGCTATCAAATTTTGGCAATTCAAATATCTTGATGAATACAAGCGGCATCCCATCAAGTTGTTGCAAATTTGTGGTTCCAGAATTTAGTCCCGGTCCTTACAAGGAGGATATTTATAGCTTTGGGATTCTGTTGCTTGAGTTAATCACTGGTATAGACCCTTCTACATGGATCAACTCTGGTAGAGAATTGAATGTGATTGATGGATGCTTAGTGAAACAAGGATTTGATGAGGAAATTTATAGCACACTTAGAATAGCCAAAAACTGCATCCGAGTACAAAATGATAGCGAATCAAGCATGCTTCGAGTGCATCAAGCAATGTGTGCCATTGCAAAATCAAGAAACGAAATTTCTGTTGATTAATTTATGTATTGATGTAGATATAATATAATATCACGAGGAAGGTGTGTAGAAGAATGCATATTCAAAATCCTATTTAGCATACTGTAATAACTTTTGGAAATAAATGAAAACAAACATATTTAAGATTTTTGCAACAGAAAATTTAGAACTTTACCCCATTAAGGTTCTTTATCATTATGCACATTGCATAAAATCCGTATCTGCCCTCCATTGATCCTAAGGCAATCTACATTGTCAAAGTTCAGATTGATATACAAAGTTGTAGCTAGAATGAGGTAACAATAATCAGGTAACGATGGTCATAGAAGGTAAATGGTAAAACAGAGTGGTTTTCATATCCCGGTTATCTAGGGATGGCGAGCCATAGTTTACCATATTACAACTTCACAAAAGTGTATATACTAAGTACAGATATACAATAATAATATCAAGAAGATCCCACTTCTTAAGGCTGAATTAATCATTTTTTATACCAACATGTTGCACATAATACAAACACTCTATACTCTATGTCTCTATAGCATACTGGTCTTCACCAGATCTTTGAGTCGTGTTGTAATCAAAATTTTAAGGTATAAAGATCTTCGAGTCATGTTAGAGTTTTCAATGTTTCAAAAGCCAGATCAGATAAGCCAATATGGTATCACACAATGACATATGAAAGATGGGCCACAAATGCAGTAATCACCACATTCTAGCTCCAATTTACATACCTATTAGTTTGATGTAATGAATTTTATATGTTAGAAGAAAATTCTTGTATATACTAGGTTACCCGTACGTTGCACGGACTAATAAATTTTTTAACTATCGACTAACTAGTCATTAATAAGTAGCCGGAACGCCTCCATTGATCAAAATCTAACATACTGCTGCCTGTTGGAAGATCAATGTCATCTCAACATATCAAGCGAAACATTGTGAAAAGACCAAAAATAACAACATGTGCACTCGGAATGGTATTAAGGTCCAAGTAAAATAAAGCAGAATATACCTTACATTAAAACATAACATATATGATATATCAAACAAAACTATTTATTACTGTACAAACTTATAAACATGCAAATAAAAGTGAACAAATATATGGGCATTGATGTGAAATGAGGATAGTTATTCATTGACCCGTAGCACCAATAAAAAATACATCATTTAAAAAAAAAATTACACTACGAAACCCGAAACCCGGATTGATTTAGCATCCAATCACACATAAAAAACAGCCTTAAAAGACAGCAACTTCAAGTTATACTACTACTACTACATTAAAGCATTTCATCAAACAGTTGGAGGGCATTAAGATTAAAAAGAGAAAACTCGAGTAAGTCGGTTTGAGAGTATATAGAATAAGAATAAAAGAAATCTAAAAAATGTATATATCTATGATCTATCCACACACAATCATCATCAACATCTAACACAAAATCTCATTTTCATTCAATTTGACCAGATACAAAAAAAATAAAATGTGAAGCCGTGAAGGTGTAGTGTGAGGTAAAGAATACATTATACGAAAATAAAAAAAAGAGTTAAATGCAAGGATGGTCCCTGTGGTTTATCACTTTTTGCAACGACAGTCCCTCCTATGTTTTTTTAGCAACGATGATCCCTAAAGATGTGTGTCAGTTGCAACCATAGTCCACTTTAACAGATCCATCTAATTTAAAACGTTAAATGCCTCACATGCTTCTCATGTGAGGGGTACTATTGACTTTTCACAGAACCCCATCCACACACAATCATCATCAACATCTTATACATAAAACCCATATCCAGATCATGTGAGGGGTATTATACATTGACTTTTCTGCACTTCTCTTTCATTTAGATACCCAAATTATTTTTTGTATCACCAAACACACCTCTTATGCATTAAACCCATATCCACACACAATCATCATCAACATCTAACACAAAATCTCATTTTCATTCAATTTGACCAGATCCAAAAAAAATAAAATGAATGTAATATATGTTTCCTTTCATTTATTCCATCAGATCCAAAAAAAAAGGTGTACATATATATATCCCAAAAATATATAAAAAAAACTCTCAAAAAGTCTCACCTTTTTCAAATTGAAAACCGGATCGGGTAATGGACATGCAACAACCTGTAGTGGTGGTGGTTGGTCAGGTGAAGTAGCGGCTAACGAATGGCAATTGGCTTGGCTAATGAATCATGGATCTAAACCAAAATTAAATTAACTAAAAACCAATGGAAAAAGATTTATTCTTGAAATACTACCGGTATATATAGATCTATATACTTGTATATATAGATCTATATATCTTTATATGTACGATGGCGACAGCAGTTAAAGGCCACCGGAGCGCCACCACCACTAGCGTCTTCCCTAGAAATGGCCACCGCCCACCGGAACCACCAGTAGCACCGCCGTTTCCTTCTCAATCATGTGTGATGATGCCTGACTTGTTGAAGGTTTTTGTTTGATTGGGCTTTTTTGGAATGAAAAAGTTGGCGGCAGTGAAGAAATTATGGTGATTGATTTGTTTGTTTGTTTTAGTGAAAACCATGTAACTTGTTTTGATAGCGATGGCTGAAGAAGTTATGGGTATTATTACATTTCTTAGATATAATATGTAAATCTAGAGAATTAGAGAATGATTTTACGAGTTTATTCTTTTGGATCATTAGAGGGTTGTTTAAGAGATTTGGAAGAATTAGCTTTTTTTACTTTGGTTTTTGTGAATTTGGGTTATAGAAGAAATTAAGAGAAGCAACATGCATAAAGGTAGGTAAGTGGGTAAAGGAGAAAAGTCAATAATACCCCTCACATGAGAAGCATGTGAGACATTTAACATTTTAAATTAGACGGATCTGTTAAAGTGGACTATGGTTGCAACTGACACACATCTTTAGGGATCATTGTTGCTAAAAAAACATAGGAGGGACTGTCGTTGAAAAAATTGATAAACCATAGGGATCATCCTTGCATTTAACTCAAAAATATATAAATGAACGTCTCCTTTATTGGCGGGGCGTCCGGATCGATGTCATGGGTTCGAAACCCATCTGCGGGCTTTTGATAGTGTGTTGGGCTGTTCTGAGTATAGAATTTGCCACTATTTATACATATCCCCTATTGGAAAAGTTAAATTAGGGACATCTTAAATTAAGGACCATTAGGGACAAATCTCAATCATTCATTTTTCACCATCTCCGACCACCACCACCATCATCTCCGACCACCACCATGATCCTCCGGCGACGGCGACCACCGCCACCACTATCATCTCCGATCACCACCATGATCCTATTTGGAATTCATTATCATTTACGATACAATGGGATCGAGATTCGAAACTTTTTGCTCATCCCTATTCGGTTTATGAGCTATTTGCTTTTCTTTACTACTTTATAAAAATTATCACACTCTCTCTCCTAACACTTTTCAACACTCTCTCTCATAAAAATGTCCCTATGCGAAATGACCATTCTACCCTTAATGAATTAATTAATTCTCTCTCTTTTATTCATTAATTTAAACATCTCCACTTAAAAAAACATATAATACCCTTAATGAAATAATTTACAACATAGACCCATCAGCTCCTAAAATAAATACATTACCCCTTTTACATTAATTATTTTTACAGTAATAACCAAACCACCACCACCACTACCAACCACCGCCGGCAACACCACACCACCGCTACCATCACTACCGCCGTATTGCGCGGGTAAAATGCTAGTATCAGTTTATGAGCTTTTTGAGACCGGTCAATCGGGTATAAGGATTAAAGGATATAGCTTTTTGAATTGTCATTCTTTTATTGTTCACCCAAGCTGTACTGAAATAGAATCAAACTAAGCCCAATGGTGCACTTTTCTAGTTTTCTAGATATTGGGTTTCAACAAACTAGAAATAGTATCAAGACAAAGCCCGACCCGAGGTGGGTTTTGGGTTTTCTTAGTGGACCACGAATAAAAAAATAAAACTAGTTTTTTTATGTGAAATTATTTTGACTCATTGAGAACCATTCAATGCTCTTTTACCACTATAAACTTCATTAAAACTAAACAAAAAAATAACGATAAATGAAGAGAACTCATTAAAAAAATATCGATTATGTTTGTAATGACAAAAGTAGTCTAGTAGTTATTATCTTCTTTTTGAGGTAGTTGATAGTGTTATATATGCTCTATTGATTATGTAACGGGCTACGATGTCGGATTTACTGATATCCAACATACTTCAATGTTTATTATTATGTAACATACTGATCGGGCTAAAAAACCTTTCACCAAAACAAAAGATGAAAAGCTAACTCATAAATGGCAGGACACATAATTATACGACATGCCCAATAGCCAAAATAAGATAACGCCTTAGGGTAAGAGTGTAATCGGTAGGTTCCATCGACACATTTAATTTGCACAATTTGATAAATCGGTTCCTTACACCTTCCACTTCAGCACATATTGGCAAGGAGTGTCGGCAAGGCAAATCGTTCATATGGAGCCGATGCATGTGAACGTTGGGAGCAATTGAAATGAACATCGGGAGCATTTGATTGGATGTGGTTTTTGACACTTTTGGTAAGAATTGGTTCCACCAACCCTTTAAATTCGGTAGTTTTTGGCAAATTTTGGTTTGCTTTTAGGATCCTATGTGTGACCATTTGATTATTGGATGATGCTTCTGCCAAAATTTGACGCATCGTCACACATCATAAATCAATTTCCACGTAAGTATTTAGATGTAGATTTTTTAATGCTTTTAAAACTATTCAAATGTATCTTAGTTATAAATATATTAAAATAAATCTCTCTCTATATATAAAAGGCTATCAGAAAGCGCTCGGGTGGCGCTCTCTGAGCCCGCCATGTCAGCTTTTTCTGATGTGGCGTTACCAGAGCGATTCGAATGACATGTCAGCAGCCATGTTTGCGACACATCATAAATCAATTTCCACGTAAGTATTTAGATGTAGATTTTTTAATGCTTTTAAAACTATTCAAAAATTAGGTGCTTATTGGGAGTCGAACTCGCGACCTTCAAGAAGAAGGGAAGCATGCTCAACCATTGCACCACCATTTATTTGATGGCCTATTTACTATTTTAAAATACATATCTATTCAATTTCGGCTGTACAAAAGGAAATTAAAAACATAACAATTTATGTTGGTGTTGTGAGAGCCGGCCCTGTAGCAAATCATTGTAGAAAAAAATTATTTTTTTATTCTTTGATATTTTTTTAATAGTTTATTTTCCTTTATTTATTCCCTATCTTTTATCCCCAAAATTCTTTTTGGGCTTTTCTTCTTCAAAATCTTCCACCAACTGCAACCGATACATTCATCACTGTCATCATCTCCTTTATCCATCACTTCCACCTTGAGAGATGAAGATGCTGATGGCAAGGTAAATAATTAGGTCTTAACTTTTTTTTCCTTATATAAATTGTTTCTTCATTTTCTTTATTTTTTGAATTCAGCAATGGTTGTCAAAATATGATCTTTTATTTGATTAATTATATTTATGCATCAATCATGAAAAAGCTTCACATACTTGCATAGTTGCATCCGTAATTTTGACTCGTTGACTTTACGTGTAATATGACTTACTGTAACATCCCGAACTTTTATTTAACGTTTGACTAATGCCGTTAAGTCAATGTGGGGTGTTGTTAAGTCCTTACTTAATATTTGAATGTAGTTATGTGTGATTAACGTAGATAAAGTAGTTAGGTTTGAGAGCCTAAATACTAATGACGAATAAAAGTGTGTTTAATGTCGCTTAAAGGCTATGTAGTGCCTTTTAATGAAGGACTAATGTTGTATATGGTCAATAATGCAGTTTGTGGCCAATAATGAAGGGTTTAGAAGTCCAGGGACTGATTTTGACATAGGTTGAAATCTAAAAACGGGATTAAGGTTTTGATAGGTGTAGTTAGGTCTACTTTGGCAGCCATTAACATTGGAAAACACGCACACAAAGTCTCTCTAGTATTCTCTTGATTTCTAAAGCAATTATACAAGATTTGGGTTAAACGATTGAGTGTTTTGGGTGTTGTAATTGATCGATCATCTAAACAAGCAGGTAATTATTGAATCATTGAATGTATTTTCGAGATCTAAGGTCGAATTATATTGATTCAAATCTGATTTTTAAAGGAGTTTTCAAAGAGTTAGGGTTTTAATGGTGTTTTGATTAATTAATGTTCAAATGGTGTCAATCGAGTCCTTAGCCGATTTGGTTGATCAAAGGGTGTTTACTGGTGTCAAATACATGTTTTGGAAGAAGTTTTGATGAGTCGGTTATTGGAAAATCGAAGAACTTAGTCGTTTTTTGAAAAATCTGTCGAACAGTGTTTGAACGAAGATGATCTTCGTTTGAGGTTATCTTCGTAAGTTGAAAAGCTATCTTCGTTTGAGCTAAGTTCGTGAGATGTAAACTATTTTCGTAAAAGAAAGCAAACGAAGATGAGGTTTAAGTTCGTAAGAACAATGTTTGAAGTTATCTTCGTAAGATCAATTATATTCGTAAGAAGCTATATTCGTAAAGTAGATCGAACGAAGTTTAAGTTCGTACGAAGGTTATCTTCGTAAGGTGTAATCTGGATTTTTACGTAGTCAGTCCTAAGTTCGTACGAGGGTCCATTTAAGGTCCTAAATGACTTATATTCATTATGTTAATGTACGATAGGTGTCGGAGGTTACCTATATGCAATACTAGCTTTTGTTTGCGCACGTATACTTCTATCAGGTAAGATACACTACTTTGACACGCTGGGGGATCAACTAAAAGCTGGTTTCAAATCGTAAACACTTCCATTCGGTATCTTTTTAATGCATGTGGGCATATGGGTTACCTGGGAGGTATTATGGGTTATGCAGTTGACCATGAGACCTGAGATGCAGTCCCTATTGTAATGTAATGCAGTATTGCTTAATGTAGTATGTAGCTATGCAGTTGATGTAGTTTAATGTAGTATCTTGATATGCATGATATATAGAATTGAAGTTGTGTGATATGCATGTTTGACTTGTACGCCTAGTTCACTAGACTTGCTAGGTTGCTATGTCACTTGCACGTTTAAGGATCCAAACGTAATGAAGTTAAAGTGCGTGAATGTCTAGGAATGTGTGTTACCTAGACTATATGTGTGTGAATGTTTGGGAATGCAGGGACCCAACCTATATGTGTGAAATTGAGCTCATAAAACAGATGCAGTGAAAAGTGTTAAGCTTAACCCGTACTAGCCTTAGCCGGGCAAGTGCGTAGATGCAGTTGTTGCTTGGGTGGCTCCTCGCAACATGGTCTTTATAACGCAGGGCGAGTAATACGAGAGGTTTGACCAACCTCCACATACGGATTACTCTGGGATTGGCTTGCCATTCCTTAACGACGTAAGATGAGAAGTCTTTTGACTGATCCATCCAGTCGGGTGTGATGCAGGGCACACTTATATGCAGTTAACGAAGATACGTGTGACAATGTGTGAACTAATAAAGCAGATAACGAAGATATGTGTGATAATGTGGGAACTAATGCAGGATAGGCACATTTAGGATGATTATCCTAATTGAAACGAAGTTGAAATGCGGTATATGTGTGAACGTGTGATGTGTGTTGTGCCTAATAAAACTTGTCTAATAATGAAGATTGTTTTAATTGGACAAATGCTTATATATTAAGTGTTATCTTACTTAGCTATTCTTATAGCTAACACTTGTTTCTTTAATGTGGTTGTTCCCTCAGGTTTAGCTTGATGGAAATTAGATGCAGGACGTGTGAGCTTGGGTAGATGCAATGCAGGAGCCTTAGCTACCCTTAGACGATGCTTTCTTAGACATTCGTTACATTTCGTATTTAATGTCGAATTTATGTAGTGATGTGTGAACGGTTGTTTTATGTTGGGCAACCGTTGGGTTTTCATTTGAACTATTGTTTGATATGGCATGTAACACCAAATAAATGCAGTAACCGAAATGTTTTTATCGGTTTTGACTTTTACAGTCTTTACTTCCGCAATTTAACACCGTTAGGTGAAAAGTTTTTGAAAACCCATATTTTTAAACGACGGGTGTTACAAGTTGGTATCAGAGAAGTAGTTTAGTGAACCAAGGCCTATTGACCATAGGATTTGGACTTAAACTTAAGATGTGCATGCTAGGTACTCGTAGGATGCCTTAGCTAGAGATGACATGCGATGTAGGATGGGTTGGGATGAGTGCGAGTGTGATTAGGGCTTACGAGATGTTTACGTTACGATGATATGTTTTAGCCTTATCTCGACGAGCTTTTTGTTTTATTTTGCGCTTATCGACTCCACCATTTTATTGAAGGAAAATGGTTAACACTCGCAACCGCAACATCCAACGCGACGGAGCTACTGCTAGCATTACCCCACCTGACCATCCAGGTGCCGGCGCTGCAAATGCTGCTAATGCTGCTGCTGCTGTTGCAGCCAATGCGAACAGAAATCGTGTGAACCCCCGCCGTGTTAATCAACCAGGCTCATTGGGTCCGATGCCTCCACCACCTGGCAATCCTCCGAGAGTTAACGATGTAGCGGTGGATCAGGTTCCCAATCAGACGGAGATGTATAATCTTGTGCTAACTCTTCAGGCCCAGTTGGCCCAAACGCAAGAACAGTTGAATCAGGCGTTGGCAGCTAACGCAGAAGGAACTGGTAACAGTCACTCTGTGCCTTCTCACCACACTGAGCCACCGGTCGATGATGTTGTTATCCCCATGCTAATGTTAATGTGGTTCCTCCTAATGATGTTCACGCCCCTCGATTCAAGTTTGAAAGTTTCCAGAAGTGTGGAGCTCAGAAATTCTATGGAACCCTTAATGCAGTAGGTTGCATGGAATGGCTTGATGATACTGAGATGGTTTTTGAAGCTTGTGATTGTCCCGAGGATAAGAAAGTGTTGTGTGCTAGTAGGATGTTGAAAGAAGGTGCTCGGGACTGGTGGAAGAGCATTACTATTTCGATGACTCCAGCTATGGTATCTGCCATCTCGTGGGCTAACTTTAAGCAGAAATTCATTGAGGAATATATTGGGGTACATGAGCAGCGTAAAATGGAAAAAGAGTTCCGTGCTTTGACAGCTGAAGTTGGCAAAATTAATGATTATGCTCGTTCCTTTATGGAGAAGATGAAGTTCGTGGGTCATTTATTCCGTACTGATGCAGATCAGGTTGCTTGCTATGTTGATGGTTTGCCTCCGAGTTATCGAGGTATCTGCAGGCAGCACAAGACTTTGACTGAAGCAATCAAGGAGTCTAAAAAGCTTGACGATGATTTTGCTTCGGACAAGAAAGTAGTTGAGAAAGTCGACGACAAGAAAGTGGGATTTAAGAGAAGATCAAACTGGTCCTCTAATAACAATAATAATAATAAGAAGTTCCGTGGAAATTCTAGCTCAAGCGGTGACAAGGATAAAAAGAAGAATGGTTCATGGTGTACATTTTGCAAGACAATTCATGAAGGGCATTGCACCGACAAGACAAGAAGGTGCCATAAGTGTGGGAAGTCGGGACATCTTGCCACTGAATGTAGGGACAAGACTCGTTGCTACAAGTGCCAAGAAACGGGTCATCTCATTGCCGATTGTCCACAGATGAAGAATGATGGAAAGAAGACCGCCACGACAGCAACAAAAGTGAGAGCTCTTCAAATGACGGTTGATGACGCAAGGAACAACGATGAAGTGGTAAGTGGTACTTTCCTTGTTAATTCAAAGCCTGCCTCTGTTTTATTTGATTCAGGTGCAAATAGGTCGTTTGTGTCCACATTATTTGCTCCTAAACTAGAAAGAGTCACTACTCCCTTAGATTGTTCAATAGAGGTAGAAATTGCTAATGGTACGGTTAATGATATACGTGTGGGTTATGACGATTGTGACATTGAGATTGAAGGTCGTTCTTTTCCAGTCCAACTATTGCCTACTACCTTAGGTGGTTTTGATGTAGTGATTGATATGGATTGGTTGGCTAGAAATGAAGCTAGTATTTTATGTTCCCAAAAGATAATTCGATTGCCTATATCCGAGGGTAAGTGATAACGGTGTATGGAGACAAGAAGAGAGGAGGAATAAAGATTATTAGTATGATGAAAGCTATTAATTGTATAAGGAAAAACAAGAGCCATTTCTTGGCTTATGTTATTGATGCAAGAAAAGAGAAGTCTTCAATCGCTAGTGTTGAGGTAGTATCCAATTTCCCCGATGTGTTTCCCGATGATCTACCCGGTATTCCTCCCGATCGTGAAGTTACTTTTCAGATAGATCTTATTCCCGGTGCTACACCCGTTGCTAAAGCACCTTACCGATTAGCTCCTACAGAAATGAAGGAATTAATGACGCAACTTCAGGAGTTACTTGACAAAGGGTTCATACAACCTAGTTCCTCGCCTTGGGGAGCTCCGGTTCTCTTTGTTAAGAAGAAGGATGGATCAATGCGCATGTGTATTGACTACCGTGAGTTGAACAAACGAACGGTCAAGAATAAGTATCCTCTCCCGAGAATTGATGATCTTTTTGATCAACTACATGGTGCTTCGTATTTTTCAAAGATTGATTTGCGGTCCGGTTATCATCAGTTAAAGGTAAAGAAGGAAGATGTAGCAAAGACAGCTTTCCGGACTAGATATGGTCATTATGAGTTCTTGGTCATGCCATTTGGGTTGACCAATGCTCCAGCCGCGTTTATGGACTTAATGAATCGGGTATGCCGCCCCTTTCTAGATCATTTTGTCATTGTGTTTATTGACGATATTTTGATCTATTCTAAGTCAGAGGATGAACACCGTGTGCATTTGAAAGCAGTTTTGGAGGTGTTGAGGGAGAAGAAGTTGTACGCAAAGTTTTCCAAATGTGAGTTTTGGCTCCGAGAAGTGCAGTTTCTTGGCCATGTTATTTCATCAGAAGGTATTAAAGTAGATCCTTCAAAGATTGAAGCTGTTTCAAAGTGGGAGCAGCCAAAGACACCTACCGAGATTAAGAGTTTTCTTGGTTTGGCTGGGTATTATAGAAGGTTTATTCAGGATTTTCCCGAATAGCCAAGCCTATGACGGAATTAACAAAGAAGGGTGTGAAGTACGAGTGGACTGAAAAGCAGGAAAATGCATTCCAAACGTTGAAAAAGAAGTTGTGTGAAGCTCCTATCCTTGCTTTGCCTGAAGGTACTGATGATTTAGTGGTATATAACGATGCTTCTATTACGGGTTTGGGTTGTGTCTTAATGCAGAGAGACAAAGTGATTGCCTATGCTTCACGTCAGTTAAAGCCTCATGAGAAGAATTACCCTACCCATGATCTTGAGCTAGCGGCGGTTGTGTTTGCATTGAAATTATGGAGACATTACTTATATGGTACTAAATGCACACTTTACACCGACCATAAGAGTTTACAGTATATGTTTACTCAAAAGGAGATGAATGTGAGACAAAGAAGGTGGATGGAATTACTTAAGGATTATGATTGTGAAATCAAATACCATCCGGGTAAAGCCAATGTAGTGGCGGATGCACTAAGTAGGAAGTGCAAAGTTCTTCTTGTAAGTTGATGAGCATGCAAGTTCAAGTCAAGTCGGGGCTACTTGATCGAATTAAGGAAGCACAAGTGAGGGCATTAATGAAGGATAACATTGACAATGAAAGCATTGGAAAGAAGAAACGTCTTGTGATGGAGACTAATAGCCGTGGGTTTAAAACATACAAGGGTCGCATTTGGGTGCCACTGCTTGGTGGTAACCGAGAATTGATCCTTGAAGAGGTCCATAGAAGTAGGTATTCGATGCATCCCGGTGTCACCAAAATGTATGCAGATTTGAAGCCGATTTATTGGTGGCCGGATATTAAAGGTGAAGTAGCTCATTTTGTAGCAAAGTGTTTGACGTGTGCACGTGTGAAAACGGACCATCAAAAGCCGTATGGTTTGTTGCATCAATTAGACGTTCCCGAGTGGAAATGGGATCATATCACGATGGACTTTGTAACGAAGCTACCGAAAACGCCGAAAGGGAATGATATGATTTGGGTGATTGTAGATAGATTGACGAAGAGTGCTCATTTTCTAGCTACCCGACAAGATGTGCCTTTAACGAAGATGGCGAAGTTGTATATTGATGAAGTAGTTGCGAAACATGGAGTTCCGTTATCTATTGTTTCGGATCGAGACTCGAGGTTTGCGTCAAACTTTTGGAAGGGTCTTCAACGGGAGTTGGGTAGTAGAATAAATTTGAGTACCGCCTATCATCCTCAAACCGATGGGCAAAGTGAGAGAACCATCCAAACCTTAGAGGATATGTTGAGAACGTGTGTACTAGACTACGGTGGAGCATGGGATGAACACTTGAAGTTGATTGAATTTGCTTATAATAATAGTCACCATGCAAGTATTGGAATGCCACCATTTGAAATGTTATATGGAAGGAGATGTAGGACTCCAAGTTGTTGGATGGAGCCCGGTGAAAAGCAGTTGACGGTCCCGAAATTATTGAAATTACCTCTGAAAAGGTTAATGTAGCTAAAGAAGCCTTACGTGTGGCAAGAGAAAGGCAGAAAACATATGCAGATAAGAAAAGGAGACCGATTGAGTTTAATGTTGGTGATTTAGTGATGCTGAAAGTATCACCTTGGAAAGGAGTTATCCGATTTGGAAAGAAGGGAAAGTTGAGTCCACGTTCATTGGACCTTTTAAAGTGGTGAAGCGCATTAAAGATGTGGCATATCAGTTGGAATTACCTCCAGAATTGGATGGAATTCACAACACCTTCATGTATCCTACTTGAGGAAATGTTTAGCTGAGGAGTCAAGTGTGATTCCTATTAAAGACGTGAGTATTGACCCAATGAAGAGAATAGTAGACGAACCGGTAGCGATACTTGGAAGAAAGCAAAAGAAGTTACGCCGAAAAGTGATTGAACTTGTTTTGATAAAGTCGGTTATTGGAAAATCGAAGAACTTAGTCGTTTTTGAAAAATCTGTCGAACAGTGTTTGAACGAAGATGATCTTCGTTTGAGGTTATCTTCGTAAGTTGAAAAGCTATCTTCGTTTGAGCTAAGTTCGTAAGATGTAAACTATTTTCGTAAAAGAAAGCAAACGAAGATGAGGTTTAAGTTCGTAAGAACAATGTTTGAAGTTATCTTCGTAAGATCAAATATATTCGTAAGAAGCTATATTCGTAAAGTAGATCGAACGAAGTTTAAGTTCGTACGAAGAATAACTTCGTAAGTTAAGTTCGTACGAAGCCTATCTTCGTAAGGTGTAATCTGGATTTTTACGTAGTCAGTCCTAAGTTCGTACGAGGGTCCATTTAAGGTCCTAAATGACTTATATTCATTATGTTAATGTACGATAGGTGTCGGAGGTTACCTATATGCAATACTAGCTTTTGTTTGCGCACGTATACTTCTATCAGGTAAGATACACTACTTTGACACGCTGGGGGATCAACTAAAAGCTGGTTTCAAATCGTAAACACTTCCATTCGGTATCTTTATAATGCATGTGGGCATATGGGTTACCTGGGAGGTATTATGGGTTATGCAGTTGACCATGAGACCTGAGATGCAGTCCCTATTGTAATGTAATGTAGTATTGCTTAATGTAGTATGTAGCTATGCAGTTGATGTAGTTTAATGAAGTATCTTGATATGCATGATATGTAGAAATGAAGTTGATGTGTGATATGCATGTTTGACTTGTACGCCTAGTTCACTAGACTTGCTAGGTTGCTATGTCACTTGCACGTTTAAGGATCCAAACGTAATGAAGTTAAAGTGTGTGAATGTCTAGGAATGTGTGTTACCTAGACTATATGTGTGTGAATGTTTGGGAATGCAGGGACCCAACCTATATGTGTGAAATTGAGCTCATAAAACAGATGCAGTGAAAAGTGTTAAGCTTAACCCGTACTAGCCTTAGCCGGGCAAGTGCGTAGATGCAGTTGTTGCTTGGGTGGCTCCTCGCAACATGGTCTTTATAACGCAGGGCGAGTAATACGAGAGGTTTGACCAACCTCCACATACGGATTACTCTGGGATTGGCTTGCCATTCCTTAACGACGTAAGATGAGAAGTCTTTTGACTGATCATCCAGTCGGGTGTGATGCAGGGCACACTTATATGCAGTTAACGAAGATACGTGTGACAATGTGTGAACTAATAAAGCAGATAACGGAGATATGTGTGATAATGTGGGAACTAATGCAGGATAGGCACATTTAGGATGATTATCCTAATTGAAACGAAGTTGAAATGCGGTATATGTGTGAACGTGTGATGTGTGTTGTGCCTAATAAAACTTGTCTAATAATGAAGATTGTTTTAATTGGACAAATGCTTTTAATTAAGTGTTATCTTACTTAGCTATTCTTATAGCTAACACTTGTTTCTTTAATGTGGTTGTTCCCTCAGGTTTAGCTTGATGGAAATTAGATGCAGGACGTGTGAGCTTGGGTAGATGCAATGCAGGAGCCTTAGCTACCCTTAGACGATGCTTTCTTTAGACATTTGTTACATTTCGTATTTAATGTCGAATTTATGTAGTGATGTGTGAACGGTTGTTTTATGTTGGGCAACCGTTGGGTTTTCATTTGAACTATTGTTTGATATGGCATGTAACACCAAATAAATGCAGTAACCGAAATGTTTTTATCGGTTTTGACTTTTACAGTCTTTACTTCCGCAATTTAACACCGTTAGGTGAAAAGTTTTTTGAAAACCCATATTTTTAAACGACGGGTGTTACACTAACAATATAAGTTAATGAAGTATTCGGGTCGTTTTGGTGATTAAATGACAATGTGGAAGTTATTTGGGTCGTTTCGTGAATTAAATGGCAATGTGTGGTATTCGGGTCAATAATGTTTTGATCGGTGTTTAAATGTGTAACGATTGTATTTTGGCGGGAGAAGTGAAGCGGGTCGGCCCGTGGGTAGTCCAAGCCCCACCAGCCACCCAAGACCAACCCCTTCCCCCTTATCCTTTCCTTCCCCTCTCATTTTCTATCTTCTCTTTTCTTTCTTTCTCTTTTCTCTCTAAGTAAAAAGCAAGACCAAACCATCTCCTCTCTTCATTTCTCTAGCATCATTTGGCGTTTTGGAACTAGTTTAACTCGGGAATCATCTTCGTCTCCATCTCTTTGTCACCATATCGAAAGAATCAAAGTCTTAGTGCAAGGTTTTACCCATTTTGACCTAATTTCGGGTTCTAGCTCAAAGAGAAGTTTTGGTGAGTCTAATTCATCCCATTTACTCCTACTTATGTTTGTTTATGCATTTCTAGTCATCTTGAACATTTACAAGTCCTAAATCGGCTTAAATCTTGTTTTGGGTCAAATTAGGGTTTATTTAGGGTTTGAAGGATTTGAGTGTGATTTTGATGTTTTGGTCGAAATTGTGGTTTGGGTTATGTGTATTTATGTTCAATGATGCTAATTATGCTTCAAATCAAGTTACAAGGCTTTACAAATCGTTTGGTTTGGTTTGGGTCGATTTGGGGGTTTTGGTTTAGGTTTTCCTGCATATGCTGGTGCTGCTGCTGCTTCTGGTCAGAACTGGGCCACTGCGGCGCAGTGGCTTAGGCTAGCCCACTGCGGCGCAGTGGCTAGGGCCTGGTTGTTTTGTGGTTAGCTCACTGCGGCGCAGTGAGCTTGGCAATGGCTCACTGCGGCGCAGTGGATAGGTTCTGTGAAATTTGCGCGTCAGTTTTCAAACGTTAATAACTTTTGATCCGTAAGTCCAAATAAGTCATATGACCTATCGTTGGAATCGTAAGAGAGTCTAGTTTCACGTAGTAACCTTCATTTTGTATGAATCTTCGTGCATTTCTAAAAATGTCTAGTCAAAGTGTTATGTTTCATACTCGGTAAAGTTAAGAAAGTAATTGTGGGTTCGTGACTCAACATAAACCTAAGGAACCAACTTGTTTATGATTATAAAGTTGACAATGATAAAACCAAGAACCAACTTGTTTATGATTATAAAGTTGACAGTATGATATATGGCATGCTTTGATAGGTTGTGAACACGTGGGGCCCAATACTCGCTATTAATCTTTCATTTACTCGACTTAAGCTTCTTTGCCGATCAAGGTGAGTTTCGTAGCTCCCTACTCAATAGAGATTCGGGCTGAAAGTGTACATATACGTGTTGTGTGTTTGTTTGGTTTACTCGATTGCCTGTCTAGTTAATTTCTGATTGATTGTCGTTTGGTAGATAGTTTGATTGATCGAGTGATGGTTTACGAATGTGTTTGTAATATTGTAACTCTTTAGGATAGAAGTACATACATGGAGGTCGGCTTTACTTTCAAAGGGTTTTAGGTGTGGTGGGAAGGCTGCGGACGACCCTATACATAAGCATCTAGAACCTGATGAAAGTAAAACCCTCCGAAGTGGATGTACGCTTTGTTTAGAGGAATTGATGGATGTTGAGAATGTGTTGGATATTCATATACGCTTTGATATACTTGACTTGTGCGGTACACACGCGAGCATACTTTTATGGTTGTATTGATGACATTATCGATACGCTTTTGATATATATTATGGTCTTACATATGTATGTTACATGATCTGACGTTAATAATTCGCGTACTCTTTTGTTATACGCGGTTGCTTTACTCCTTATGATCTTGTAGTGATTTGATGGTATGATTAGTAATGTTGTACATACATGGAAGCCGATGATACCTTTAATGAGTTGTAGATGTGGTGGGAAGGCTGCGGGTGACCCTATATATAAGCATCTATGATTCCTTAAAAGTAAAGTCGTATGAAGTGTATGTGCAATGTTGTTAGATTCGATTTAGTAAGGGATTGTGATATGTATATATATTATTATTATTATTATTATTACTGTTAGGATGGACGTGCATACATGGAAGTCGGTTATGCCTTCAAAGAGTCTTAGATGTGGTGGGAAGGCTGCGGGTGACCCTATATATAAGCATCTGGGACTCGAAGGAAGTAGAATCCTCTTAAGTGTATGTACGTATAGTTGGTTAAAATGTGGATTTGACTTATGTATATTGAAATACGGCCTTGTCCCTCTGTTGACAAGTGTGCCCCGTTGAAATGCGGCCTTGTCCCTCTGTTGACAAGTGTGCCCCGTTGAAATGCGGCCTTGTCCCTTGTTGACAAGTGAGCCCCGTACGAGTATTGATTGTTGGCATGTTGTCGAATGTTGATTATTGGTTAATGATTGATGGTTGTTGATTGTTGAATACGCGGTTCACACGCACGCGGTTCACACGCACGCGGTTCACACGCACGCGGTTCACACGCACGCGGTTCACACGCAAGTATACTCTGTTTGGTGTATTTTGTGGCATGGTTGATACGAATTCGATACGTATTATAACAGGCATTATGATTGATTATGTTTGGCGTTTGTATTGATATTTACATCTTTGTGCACTCTTATTGCACGCTTACTTGTTGGTATGATCTTGTTGTTGGACGTTATTGTGTTACTTAGAGGCTCACTGTAAGTCATGTCTAGCCTCTACTCGTATATTATGATTATTGACGATGGTTCCTTGTGGACCATTACTACGAA
>CM067168.1:37021179-37055176 GCA_034093135.1 Erigeron breviscapus
GGGTCATAAAAAATCATCTTTCATAAAATGCCTAAAAATAATCCGTGTATCACTTTAACTCTTCAATCCATTTGAGCATCTATTTTATTACATATAACTATTTATTTTTCGTTATACCAATATTGTTATTGTGTGTCATTTACGACGAATTACGTAGAAAACAAAATAGACCGGTGCAACGCACGGGTTTCATCTAGTTATATTATAAAGAAATAAAACGAGAAAACATTCACTGAGCTTTTGGTTTCATGAGACATGTCTCCACCACTAGTTACATGAGAAATGTTGATTACGATATCATACTATAGATTAAGCAACTTCATTAACCCACAAGACATGGCTCTTATACCTAAACAAAGTTAGGTAGTTTGGCACAAAAGTTATACCTTTTACCATGCTTTTGTACTTTCCATATTTATCGAATAACATTTATAGACATAACTCCAATAATCAAGTTTGTTGCCAAGGAAACATTAACTCCGTAACACCATAAGTAGTTCCCTGTTCTATAAATAGCCCAGTTACGATCACATACATCTTATGATACAGTCAACATGGTTAAAAACGGAACTTGAATGTTTTTAGGGAGTCGAACATGTAAAACAGATTTTTTGCATTTTTTATTTTTAATTTATCTCATATTGGTACAAAGCAGATTAATTATTAACCTTTATATTTTGTAAGTTGTGACAGATCTAGTATGCGTAAATCGTATATTTTAGATTATATTTTTTAACATCTTGTTAGAGGGTCATTTTATTTCCATTCATTCAAATTTTTTTTTTTTTAAAAAGTATGCTATCAATAAATAAATAAACAACGAGCATTGTAACCCGGGCTTTGCTCCGGGAGACATAACGGTACGTAAGACGTACGTTGTGTATAAGGTCGGTGATACAAAAGTAGTACAATATATTGTTATACATGTATGTTCATCGTGTAATTGTTTTAGACTTTTAGTTACCTGTTTAATTACCGGGACCAAAAGTATAATTATTTTTCTCTTTTAAAACAGTTTTTGCAAAAAAGAGGAAAATTAGACCTAAAAAAAAGCAATGAAAAAAGAAAAAAGTGTAATGTTTTAGACTTTTAGTTAGCTGTCTAATTACCGAGGGAAAAGTATAAATTTTTTTGTTATACATGTATGTTCATCGTGTAATTGTTTTAGACTTTTAGTTACCTGTTTAATTACCGGGACCAAAAGTATAATTATTTTTCTCTTTTAAAACAGTTTTTGCAAAAAAGAGGAAAATTAGACCTAAAAAAAAGCAATGAAAAAAGAAAAAAGTGTAATGTTTTAGACTTTTAGTTAGCTGTCTAATTACCGAGGGAAAAGTATAAATTTTTTTCTTTTTTAAAAGAGTTTTTGTAGAAAAGGGGGAAAAAATTAGACCAAAAAAAGAACTAAGAAAAAAAGAAAAATTTTCTTTAAAAAAAAAAAAAAAAAACTGACGTCAGCATGATGTCATCAAGTTACTATTCATAAGCCGACCTCAATTGTAATATATATTAATATTAATGACTATTAATTTGTTTACAAATTTCGAGAATTGATAAGTCAGAAATGTCCTTCCTTTATAACAAGGATATCCCGTAAAACGGGATCATCTTTGTACATAAAAGAGTATATTTTAAACCATCTTTTTACATATTTTTCAAAAAAAAAGCCTTCTGCAAACCCAATTACACAACAAAAGTATTTCGTGTAACTCAAATAAATGTCATAGTAAATTAGTACCAAATTTAATCTTTACAAATATATTACCTAGTGAATGAAATAAACTTTTCGTTACAACGAAAAAAAAAAGTCATAAAAATTTAAAACAAAGCAGAATCATCCTATACTATCTTCCATCTATACACTAATTATACAACACAACTTCGAATTTTTTTTGTAACAATCACTTTTACATAATTTTTCTCTTAAAACATCATAACTGGTTCATAACATGACGTCTAGGAAGCGTAAGCCGAATTTCAGAAACAGGAGACTTAACAGCAACACCATGCCAACATATACCACCTCGACACATCTGCGTTACATCATTTTTGTCACGAGTAACAATCGCACACGTGGCAACTTTACGCGACAAGTCCCACGTAAGCGCGCATACTAAAAGTACCACGACCATTGTAGTCGAAAGAACCAACATCCATGCTCCCCCATAACTCTTCCCGATTACCTGCCCGTATCCCTTTATGACCATTATTATGACCAAGTACAAGATTGTCATGTTACTAACTATGATATCAGAAATTGCCATCAGAAAAAAAATATGAAATTAAAAAAAAAAAAAGAAAAAAAAAATGAAAAAAAACAAAAAAAGAGAAGAATATATATATAGAGTAACTTCTGTAAATATTATAACTAGGAATGTTTTGATGGGGTTGAGGTTGGGGTGAAGTGGTTTTCACGAAACAAAAAGGTTTTAGGAGTTAGGTTGTATCACTCATTACTAGGAGTCTAGGATGATGATATTGATGTAGAACTTATCCATTTAAACAAACTTTTTTTCTTCTTGTTTTTTGAATTTCATCTATACTCCTTTGTGTATCGAGTTAGTTTCATTTCACATCCATGTATATACTTACTTTTATGTTGTTTTTTTAATCTTGACTCCTTTTGTGTTTTAAGTTAGTTTTATTCACATCCATGTAAGTATTATTTTGGTCGGTTCTAGTTAGGACAACGTAAAATATAGTTTTAGATATAATTTTTGGTTTTGTGGTATTCCCCTTTTATAGAAGAAGAATAATAAAATATAGTGATGGATCCTCCTAATTGATCAACCTAATAATCCTTCTAATCATAGGATCAAGCCACATGAAAAAATCAAGGGGGTGGTGAAGAAAGATAATAAGTGGATTACACATGTCAAAGTTTTAGGATATTAGGAGGATTATTAGGCTAAAGTTTTAGGAGGATCAATCATTTTCCATAAAATTATATTTATTTAAAACACGATCTTCATAAAAGACAAATTGATATTAAGGTTAAAGACAATGGTTTTAACTTTTAATAAATTGCCAATAATTTAAAATTCATATAATACTAATAAAAGTTTTTTTTAATTACAATAATATCTTTATACTCGACGTTTTAATTATTAGTTTCATACTTTCATTGTTATTACTATCATTATTCGCTTTTGTATACTTAAAACTATAACTTCGATAATAAGGTTTATATCTCATTCTTACACAGTGTATTATATATTGTAAATTAGAGTTATTGACCTAAATCATCCATGTGGTTTACCCAAATAATCAAGTTTCATCCCTGCAGATTCGAAACCTCAAGGTCAATCCTTTATATGAGGATAAGGTAACCATTTAGTCCTTTGACTGTTTGACCGTTTACCCCCCTCCGTTAAGCCCCCCACGTGCCATTCACGTGAGGGGTAGTCGAGTAATTTCTCACCCAGTTATCGACACGAATCGTCCTTGTGGTTTACCCAAATAATCAAGTTTCATCCCTGAAAATCCGAAACCTCAAAGTCAATCCTTTATAGGAGGATAAGGTTCCTATTTGGTCCTTTGACTATTTGACCGTCTAATCTCCTTCGTTAAGCCCCTCACGTGCCATTCACGTGAGGGGTAGTCGAGTAATTTCTCACCCAGTTATCGACACGAATCGTCCTTGTGGTTTACCCAAATAATCAAGTTTCATCCCTGAAAATCCGAAACCTCAAAGTCAATCCTTTATAGGAGGATAAGGTTCCTATTTGGTCCTTTGACTATTTGACCGTCTAATCTCTTTCGTTAAGCCCCTCACGTGCCATTCACGTGAGGGGTAGTCGAGTAATTTCTCACCCAGTTATCGACACGAATCGTCCTTGTGGTTTACCCAAATAATCAAGTTTCATCCCTGAAAATCCGAAACCTCAAAGTCAATCCTTTATAGGAGGATAAGGTTCCTATTTGGTCCTTTGACTATTTGACCGTCTAATCTCTTTCGTTAAGCCCCTCACGTGCCATTCACGTGAGGGGTAGTCGAGTAATTTCTCACCCAGTTATCGACACGAATCGTCCTTGTGGTTTACCCAAATAATCAAGTTTCATCCCTGAAAATCCGAAACCTCAAAGTCAATCCTTTATAGGAGGATAAGGTTCCTATTTGGTCCTTTGACTATTTGACCGTCTAATCTCTTTCGTTAAGCCCCCACGTGCCATTCACGTGAGGGGTAGTCGAGTAATTTCTCACCCAGTTATCGACACGAATCGTCCTTGTGGTTTACCCAAATAATCAAGTTTCATCCCTGAAAATCCGAAACCTCAAAGTCAATCCTTTATAGGAGGATAAGGTTCCTATTTGGTCCTTTGACTATTTGACCGTCTAATCTCCTTCGTTAAGCCCCTCACGTGCCATTCACGTGAGGGGTAGTCGAGTAATTTCTCACCCAGTTATCGACACGAATCGTCCTTGTGGTTTACCCAAATAATCAAGTTTCATCCCTGAAAATCCGAAACCTCAAAGTCAATCCTTTATAGGAGGATAAGGTTCCTATTTGGTCCTTTGACTATTTGACCGTCTAATCTCCTTCGTTAAGCCCCTCACGTGCCATTCACGTGAGGGGTAGTCGAGTAATTTCTCACCCAGTTATCGACACGAATCGTCCTTGTGGTTTACCCAAATAATCAAGTTTCATCCCTGAAAATCCGAAACCTCAAAGTCAATCCTTTATAGGAGGATAAGGTAACCATTTAGTCCTTTGACTGTTTGACCGTTTACCCCCCTCCGTTAAGCCCCCCACGTGCCATTCACGTGAGGGGTAGTCGAGTAATTTCTCACCCAGTTATCGACACGAATCGTCCTTGTGGTTTACCCAAATAATCAAGTTTCATCCCTGAAAATCCGAAACCTCAAAGTCAATCCTTTATAGGAGGATAAGGTTCCTATTTGGTCCTTTGACTATTTGACCGTCTAATCTCCTTCGTTAAGCCCCTCACGTGCCATTCACGTGAGGGGTAGTCGAGTAATTTCTCACCCAGTTATCGACACGAATCGTCCTTGTGGTTTACCCAAATAATCAAGTTTCATCCCTGAAAATCCGAAACCTCAAAGTCAATCCTTTATAGGAGGATAAGGTTCCTATTTGGTCCTTTGACTATTTGACCGTCTAATCTCCTTCGTTAAGCCCCTCACGTGCCATTCACGTGAGGGGTAGTCGAGTAATTTCTCACCCAGTTATCGACACGAATCGTCCTTGTGGTTTACCCAAATAATCAAGTTTCATCCCTGAAAATCCGAAACCTCAAAGTCAATCCTTTATAGGAGGATAAGGTATACATACGCAACATAACTTGTGAGATGTTTGATATCTCATGAAAATGGGTTATGGGTTTTCTTTATTTCTTTTCCAATGATGGGTCGCCGGAAATCATTAAGATTCACACTGCAACGCGGTGGCCAGACACGATCGTTCCGTCCGTGGGTGGCAATGCAATGGGTAACCGGAATTCACCCAATAGATACTGGATCCCCTTCGTTTCCATATAGATATCGATCAAGGTATGGTGGTCGGATTTTATAGATATAGATCTGGATATAGATGGTGGTCGGATTTTATAGATATAGATCTGGATATAGGTATGGTGGCGGCGGCTAAGACCATCGTCTGGTAGTGGTGAGGGCTTTGGCGGTTGGCTGATGGTCGCGTGAGGGGCTTAACGAAGGAGATTAGATGGTCAAATAGTCAAAGGACCAAATAGGAACCTTATCCTCCTATAAAGGATTGACTTTGAGGTTTCGGATTTTCAGGGATGAAACTTGATTATTTGGGTAAACCACAAGGATGATTCGTGTCGATAACTGGGTGAGAAATTACTCGACTACCCCTCACGTGAATGGCACGTGGGGGGCTTAACGGAGGGGGGTAAACGGTCAAACAGTCAAAGGACTAAATGGTTACCTTATCCTCCTATAAAGGATTGACCTTGAGGTTTCGAATCTGCAGGGATGAAACTTGATTATTTGGGTAAACCACAGGGACGATTTAGGTCGATAACTCTTAAATTATAAACTTTATTCTGTAAGTTCGTGTTGACCGTGTCTACTTAACTATTTATAAATATTTCTTACACTATCTACCATAAATTTCGATTAATATATTTTTTTTGTATCAATTAGTCTTTTTAAAGGTAGAAATTTTCCATTTTTGAGGTATATATCGCACATGCATATCGTCGATTAGTACATCGTACGGGTATTAGTACTAGTATATAAAATAAAGCGTGTAAGTGATTTGGTTCATCTAAGATCATTCTTAAGGATAGATGAAAAATGTGGATGAAAGTGATTTGATTCGTCTAACCAGTTTTATTTATCTTATTTTATTCTATTTTGATCGGATGTATTGTAGTGTATTGTGAGGTATTGTTGGATATTAATTTTGAAGGTAAATGGTTAAGGGGTAAAAGAGATTGTGAAGGCAGTGATGCTGAGAGAAAAAAGTGTAGGTGAAGAGTAATATCGCCTATTTTATATATATTTATTTTACGCGATATCATTTTTTTTATTATAAATTATGCTTATTTTTATGGACTTTTGATACTTAACAAATTATGTATTTGAATTATAGCTTCATATGGTGGAAGATGATCAAAAGCTTAAAACAAGTACTTTTAACTCAAGCTTCACTCCACTTTACAAGTTACACGAAGACCAAGTCCAAATTGATGTTAATTAAGCTTTGAAATGAAATGAAGGTGATTGTGGCTGAATTTACGGCCATAAATTTATGTTGCTTGTTGCATTTGGTTTTCTGTTGGACCGTGAAGAAAGAAACGCACAAGGTTTTGGGCCATTTGCTTTCGAAGAAGCAGCAGCCCATAAAATGTTTCACGTGGGTATTAAGCCTAACAATATTGAAGCCGAGAGAGAGAGGCGGTGGAAAGTGGCAAGACTCAACAAAGCTAATATTCAACCTACACTATATATTAAAGAGATAAACGGTTAAGGATGGTATAAGATGAAAGAATGATAGTGGGATTCAATTCTTTGTTTGTATTATTTGTTGTATTTTTTTTTTGGGTATATTGTGGGGTATTGTGAGTTATTATTAAATTAAATTAGAAGGTAAATGATTAAGAGGAAAAGAAATTTATTATCTAATAAGCATAGCAATTAAACCTTTTTTTATATAGTAATTTACATAGAAATAAAAGGCAAACGGGCAACAAGCTGCGCCGTCACTCCTTTTTGTATAGCAAAACTAAGACGTTTAAAAACTACATTCATCGATCGTGGCGTCATAACATTACTATGCATGACCCGTTGGACCCTTCCAAGTAGCTCGACGGCCTCAGGTGCAAGAAATCCAAAGGTATCAAATGCAAAGGGTATAAATACGTGTTGGTTGTCAAGACACGCCTTCTCGTGTTTGGCCACTTTGCATGAGGTAGCTTTTAAAGCGGCAAGACCGGCTGTGAAGCTACACCCTAAGCCCACAAGAGGAGAGACTCCTGTTACATCCACACATGCATGTTTTCCCCCAGTCTAACCAAAGACCAAAATGTCAGCAGGTCTCAGAGTAGATCTCCCTTCCAACGGGTCAGTCAAGAAATTCACTGGCGCTTCCTTCTTAACAAAAATCCCAGCCCGCCTAAAAATGTCAAAGAGAACATCCCTAACCAAATCGTGTCTGTATTTGAACCCCGGGAGCTCTTTACAGTGAAGCGCATGCTCCCCAAAGGAATCCAAACAAGCTTTCTGACAAATAGGGCATATCTCATCAATAGGAAATAAGGGGATCATGAGACGGTATTTTAGTATAGTGCGATACTCTACCGGTGACATATGTTGTCATAACCCATCTATAGGGACAACAAGGAGATAATCTTGAGCATGTGGTGCATGTAGACACTTAAAAATGGCTTTTTGTCTGATTGTCAAGTCAAAGTGTACCTCCATATCTTGGACAGTTTTACTAAAAAGGGCACTCGCCAATACATGTTGGGCTTTAGGGGGGACGGTGTCCTTGTTAGTGAAACCGTCAACATCAAAGCTGGGAATCGTATCACGAAAACCAGCCAAGGCACAAGCATAATCAGAATCCATACCGCATATACCACTGTCTCGTAAGATGTGATCCTGTAGAACCCAAGATTGGGCCTTTGATGCCACAAATGCATAAGATGAAACCTCAACTGCCGAATATAATCCTAAACCCCCAGACCTAATAGGTAAGGAAGCCAATCTTCATTGGAGGTCCCCAAAAAAAGGACTACCACAAACCACAATGTTTGCAATAGCGCCACGCAGTCCCATGTCAAATAAACGCGCTGCCTCCTCCACATGAACAGGTTGACAGGTCCTCAGGCCAAAAAAAAGTTTGGCAATACCCATACATGATCGTAGTAATAGAAGCTCACTCTGTGGGTCGCGAAGCTGTGGGAGGAGGCGCATCAAATCAACAGCATTAGCAGCTCTCTTCTTTGCTAGCCCACTAATAAAACTCGCATCTCTACTAACAGCCCCTCCCAGAAGTTTCACCCCAATGACGGCCTCCCAATGGCATCGGGGAATAAGCCCTTCCGAGACTTCCTACCATCACAAGAGGGCCAAAATAGCTCGGTTTTCTTAATATTCAGTTCAAGCCCCAAGGATGGGCCTGTTGTTCTAATTATATCCAACACTTTAGCAACCTCCTCGGATTCCCCAATAACAGTCCCATCATCAAGATACTAAACATGAAGAAGAAGTTTGCACTTATCTCTAATCTGATGCACTAGAGGGTGCAAAACAAGGGCGAAAAGAAGTGGTCCTAGAGGGTCTCCTTGTTGAACCCCTGTGGAAGACCAAATATGCTCATCTCCAATATACAATCTTGCTGGCAACCTGTATAGGAATTCAACCCACAAGGAAATGGAAGGACACCTCAACCTGACCTCATGAAGTAAAGCTGATCTATCAACCAAATTAAAGGCATTAGTAAAATCCACCGCGAGCATAGCAAGTGAACCATCAGTGTGACGCTCACCCAATACTCTGTTAACACTATGTAATATAGCCTCTGCCCCACCCGACACCCCGACCCCAAACTGAAAGTCATTGAGGTACCTGGTCATTTCTTTATGTTAGGTCCATATTTAGTCCAGATTTACTGGACTCGCTCCAGACTCGACTACTGGAGCCTTACTGAAGATCTGTCCAGAAACGTGTTCTACTGGACCTACTCCAAACTTGGAATCTGGAGTCCCTCTGAAGATTTGTCCAGAAATAATGGAAGACCAGTGAGCAAAATACTTGTATAGGAAATCTGGAGTATTCTCCAGATGAGCTCATTGGACTTCACCCCAGTCCAGATCAACTCTACTGAAGACATTCTGACTGAAGTCAAAGACTGAAGTCTGAAGAAAGAAGACTGACAAATGGCGGAGTCCACTGGAAAGTCTTACCAGATCTGTACACTGGAGGATTGTCAGTGTTCTAGACCCTACAAGTCTGAACACTGGTATCGAGGATTGACTTTTCCCTTTACACACTTTCCTAAGAACAATCCACTTGTTCTTTACCAAAGTTTGTGTGTGTGTAAAGGTGGTTGGATAAAAGGACACAAAGTCATTTGATGTGACTTTATCCTTATTCCTTATCCAATACATTTAATGTTCTTGTCGGATCATTAAATGTTTGCAACCATATTTGTACAGCACAAAATTCACTGGTGAATTTTGTTGCCTATAAATACAAAGTCATTTCCTTGACATAAATACTTTTCAAGCATACACTTTGCATGAAAGTGAATTTATCCAAATACTCTCGATCTTAAACAGGGATACTTCACAACTTTAAGTATCTCGATCCAAAAGAGTTATTTGACAAATATAGATCATTTGTAACTCATAGGTTGTTAGGATACATACTTATTTGTATTATCTTGATTCCGCAACAACCTTGTGTTTTATTTAACATCATAAATAAAATACACAATTGAAAAATATATAATGGTCCACTTTACTTGTTTATTGCTTTAAGTCTTGTATTACTTTGTTTATATATTCTTGCATTTATTTACAAGTAATACTAGTCCAATCTAGTGCTTATTAGACTTGTTGTATTTTACACTTTCCTGGTTAACCATCGAACTTAAGGGACTCACATTTGGTATCAGAGCAAAAGGCTAAACATTGCCTAGATCTGTTTCTTGATGGCTAACCAAGAAAATACACAAGGTTTTAGTCTTTGATGTGCTAAATCGAGTTTAAAAATTATAAACTAGAAATACCTAAAAACTCACTACTACACACTATCGGGCAGTGGACCCGATCGTATGCAATATAGTTAAAAAGTAAGTCCAGGTTCGTTCACGGGGATTGGTTTGAATCAATTGTTTAGTAAAATGGTTTGGAAACAGGGTGTTGCTTTGAATCACGTTTTGACAATAACTTTTAAAGACAAATTGCATAAAAGTAAAGGTAAGCCTCAAACAATAATGGTAAAGATCATCCACCTTGACTCCGCTAGACTTCAAACATGATTGCATTCAATTAAGATCAAATTCGTTAAGAGTTGACACGATAATCGTGAAAGAATGAAATGCTCGCGTGGTACCACCAACCGCTCACAAAACACCCAAACACCTAAGTTGCTAGTTTAATTACCCAAGCCGGTACCACCAATGCCTAGACAACCTTACCAACAATTAGTTTGCTTGACTATCAAATTACCAATTGTGACTAAGTGAATTAAAACGTGGTACCACCAACCGTTTCTAAACACGTTGACAAAATGATTCCTTTTATTAAATTGACATTCACTATCATACCATGAACTAGTGATAATTACTCATAGACAAGCAACCGTTAGAAAATCACATATGTATTCGACTAGTACCACTAACGAAGAACACACATGCCACCAATATCAAATTAATAAATATAAAGGAATTAAATCATCAAGATCACGACACAACGATAATTGAAATCAACTCTTGAATTAAAATATTAAGCAATCACATCATTTGTCTAGTTTCATCAAGATGGACGATTGAAAGATTAGCCAAACATGATTAAATTGAAATTACAATCAAAATCAAGGAAGAACATGATGTACCGATCGTTTGAGGAAAAGAAATTGTAAGACAAATAAGGTAGATACGATCTAGATGGGTGCACGTGAATCTTCAACGAATCCGGAAGATGATGAAATCTTGAATTGATCCTTGAAGGGTTACCTTGTAGTGCAGCTCCTAGAAAGAATACTTGATAGATTTGGGAAATAGGTAATTTTTCTATTTATACTTCTCCTCAATTGGTGCAAAAGCTGCCCAAAAACCCTTCAGCTTCGTCCCTTCACTGCGGCGCAGTGGGATAGTAATGCCCCCACTGCGTCGCAGTGCATATACACTGCCCCAAATGTGCTCTAAGGTAAAGGTTGACTGCGGCGCAGTGGTCCAGTCCACCACCACTGCGTCGCAGTAATATCTTACTGGTTCGAAGCACCTTTCTATATGGATGACTGCGGCGCAGTGGGCGAGTAATGCCCCCACTGCGTCGCAGTATGAATAAACTGGTCCCAAAGGCCTCACAACAACATATGAAGACTAGCAAATTTTCTGTCTCTTTCTTTTCACTCTCGAACTCTCCAATCAACTTCCTGACCTCAAAATTACTCGAAATTGCGCCAAACGGACACGTCACCTGTTTAGAACCTGAAACCACTAACAAAACCTATAAACGCGCCAAATGCCAGCAAAATCGACTAAAAACATATAATAAAAAGGCCAATAACGATGTGGGCGATAGGTATAAATTGGTCACATCAAATCCCCCCACACTTGAGCATTGCTTGCCCTCAAGCAAATCCAATCATTTAAAGAAAAAGTAATCCTTGGCAGAGAAGCTAAATAAACAATTACGAGTATCAAAAAGAAGCAACACCAAGTATGTCAAAGACAAAGAAGTTGGGTGAAGCAGTTTTAATCTTAAATGAAAACCCGAAATGTTTGACCATATCTGAACAATCCACAAGCCTCAAATAACACGACTATGCACAAGTGAAACAAATGAAACTATCAATATCATTCTACTCCAACGAACTTACTTTTGGGGTTGAATATATGAAGAATCACTCATAGCACGGTCGTGATGCATATCTTACCATAGGCTTGAACAAGGATCATAGCTCCACCGACGTGGCGTAAGCACCAAGTACATCATCAAAATAGGCATATAAGATGGTTGTATAGTTAGGCTAAGGTATATATAGTGGATATTTACAATGAGTGAGGGAGTGTAGGTTAGAAATGAAAGGAATCAATCAAAAGAATAAGGTGAGTATGAAATATGAACAAAATAGTCTAATCAAAACCCGTACCATTGATTGCCAACAAACCAACATCCCATAAGATGTTATCCCGCTAAGACACTTCAAAATTACCAAGCAAACACGACACCAATGTGGTGTATCAACTTCAAACAACTTAAAATCAACCAAGCCCTCCATTCTTAACGATACAATACAACTCTAGACATATAAAAATGAGAAGTACCCACTAGTAGCCCAAGTTATTTTTTATTTTTTTTTTTTATTTTTTTTTTTGAAATCAACACTTTTACTCTACTAGTAAGCACCCCCTTACAATGATGAACATGTCTATAAAACTAACTTCCTTTGAACAATCCAAGATAATCCTCAATAACTTGACCAATTGACGTATTCTCAAGGACAAGAATATTCCACTAGACAACCACTGAAGCTCTCCCAAACCATCCAAACAAACCAATGACAATCAATGGCCCCCCAGATTAGACTATCGGTATAGTAAGGTATAGTTAAGTAAAGTTTACATATATAAGTTGATTTATACAAAGGAAAAGGCTAAGTTAAAGGGATGTATAAGAAAGGTTTACAAAGAAAGGAAGGATGTATATGTAAGTGAGTATACGTATAGTAAGAGTATGAATATACAAAAGGAAAAGTGAAAATAAAGTAAGAAAAGTATGGGTCAAACCTATATGCCAATTCGTCATCCGATGTACTTTTATCACAAAAGTGATCTCACTGCGGTCTCGTCACGATCACAAGGCCAAGTTCTAGCTCAACACATCACCGACACACTCAAATCAAAGAAAAGAACCCGGAAATGGAATAAATTAACCTCAAATTCACACATCTTAGTGCAGAGTTCGAAATGGAACCCTTACTCCCGAATAAATCCAAGAGCCTAAGAGAGGGACAAATTACAAGGTAATCAAACCAAAACCGTAAACACCTAGCACGTCTATATCTGACAATGAATCTCACAACTTAAGGTGTTTGGGGAAATTTGAGTATGCAAGTAATGTTATCAATCCACAAGGATAAGCCCAATAACCGTTCAGAACACATTTCGCCGAATAAAATTTTGCCAAGGAAAAATTTGTAGTAAAAATTGCTAGTTAAATTATTATGCATTAAGTGACAAAAGCAATTTACCACAAGGACAAGCTTAACTCAAGTTTTAAAAACCACGTCAACCTCTATTATCCCACCAAATTGACAACACCGATTCCAAACATGCACATCACAGTGAAGAGCTCAAATAGAAACTCCTACCCTCGGATAAAATCCGAAGGCCTATGAGAGGGACACATCAACAAAACCGGTAGAAATCTCAATGGCAAAACAACAAAAGTGATGTACCCGGTAGCTTAAACCTATTTGCCACCCCCCCCCCCCCACACTTAAGATGGACAATGCCCTCAATGTCCATATTCGGTCAAACAAAGGTAAATAGGGGTAAGCAACATAGAAAAATCAGAACACATACCGGAGTAAGGAGACATCCCGTTTTGAAACAAGTTAGTCGACCCCGTGTCACAAATGGTGTTTCCGAAAAAAGAAGAACACTTTGCTTGGCGGGAGAAACAACTTGTACCAAAACGGAAAGTGCGAGAGATGTGTGTGCAACAAACATACCAAAACACAAATATAGCGGCGCTGAACTTACTGCCAGCATATGCACACCATCACACAATCACAATTTGATGCCACAAAGTAAAGATGAGAGGAGAATCCGATGAGTTTTCCCCCCACACTTGTGTTGCACAATAGCCATCAAATTGAATAGTCCTGTCACTTGCACCACAAACAAACCACATTCCAATCATATCAAAATAACTATTGTTTTATGCAGGAAAATAAAAACCTAAAAGAAAGAAAGCAAAAGAAAATACAAAGTCTCATCACCCCGTAGGATGGATACCCGAAGAAATAAGAAATAATGTATGGAGTACAGTCATCCAGATAATCAAACCATCATCACAAACCATAACATGATTCATCCCACGGTGCCGGATGGGAACCATAATCATCATCACTGTCGTCACTGCTGCTGACCATGATAGCCATAAGGAAGACCAGAAGTATCAAAAAGATCCGTGATCCAATTGCGGTCTCCTTCTTGACCTGAACTAGAGGCGCCAACATCTCCTCCAGACGGTCCTCCACCAAATCCTGAGCCAGAACCTGCAACAAAACCAGGCGCAAAAGAAGATGACCCACCAACAAATCCCCCAGAACCACCAGCATCTCCACCTGCTTGACTAGCGGCACCTGTCCATGGTCTCCACTCTGCACTAGTACCTGCATCAAAAGAAGATCTCCCGCCAAAAGAACCAAACTGGACAGGACCACGAGGAGATCCTCCTAGATCATGTCGGAAGAAAGAACCGCCTCCCTGACGATATGTCGGAACATGAATAGGTGGTGGTGAAAAATCAGGAATGGGAGTATCTGGAACGAACGGCTGCCCATGGTACTGCGCATCCCACATAGGCTGATAATAATCAAGGGTATAGTTGGTGTGGGCCTGCTGCGATCCCAACCAAGTCATATCTTGATCCATCCTCCGTTGATAATCATCAAATGCCATACCACTAGCCTGCTGCCCATCCAAAATCTGCTGCAGCTGGGATCCCAAATCAGTCAAATCAATACTTGGACGGCCCCGCCTCCGCTGAGGCTCCTGAGGGGCGTCCTCCATCTCTTCATCATCATCATCATCATCAGAATCCTCCACCTCTGGAGGTGGTGCAGCGATAACACCCGTATCATCCAACAACCTCGCTTGCTCATTCTTCTTTGGCTTCTTCACGATCTTGGCTATTATCAACTCCTTCTCAGTTAAGTGCTCCTGTCTAACCTGCAAAGACAATCCCTCATGGCATATATCAGTATCAAAAACTCCCATCCTCTTGTAAAGACGGGTGATAAACTGCCCAAGCACCAACTTTGAATCCGAGTGATTCACCATCCTATCCAGAACAACCATCGGGGCCAAAGCAAACCTCCTCGGTGCCCCTCAGAAAACAACTTAATCAGCCATAAATCTAGCTGGTACGCCTTGTCCCAATGGGTGGACCTTTGTACCAGAAAAGTGACAATCATCCTATGCAACATCCTCAGCTTGACACTTCTAATCTTAGACACACTACCCGCGCCACCAGAGGGCCAATCGTGTCCCGAAATACGAGTCCAATACTGAGTTATTGACTCTCCATCCCCCAAATCCTGTTTCACATACAACCCCTTTCTCAACAAAGCCCTAAATTCCTGACTATCTAACTGGTTCCTCGTATACGTATACAATAAAAACCAAATTCCGGAATAGATAACTTTCTAGGCTGTCCCCCGCAGAAAAAAGTTACTACCCGCTCTTCAAAAATATCGTTGACCTTATTAAGGTCCTTGGTCAACTTCAAAGTAGAATAAAACTCAAGACAAAGTTCACGAAAACATGGTTCCCGATTATTGAAAATGTTATGCCACATATCACAACTAACCACCTGGTCACCAATTGGAACCTCTATACGAAACCACCGACGGATGTCCTCCTGTATCCCATAATTCCTAGCAAAAATCGGGTCAAGATATTTGGGAGGGCAAACTACCTTACGATGAAGATCAAAGAGATTATTCAAGAAGTTGTTCTTATGGGGTTGCCTAGCCCCATCGAACGCCAACCATGCGTGAGACTCGTCCATATCGTACTCTCCATACTTTAAATCAGGCACTTCAGGCTCTTGCCTAGCCCTCTTGCCACCAGTCCCGCTTCCTTGACCAACTTCCATCTGCCTTTGCTGATCTCCAGTCTGCATTCACAAAATTAAAGCAACAAACAAGTAAACATTAGACATACGGAATGCAAACGGAACTCTCAATATCTTCAAAACAAATTATGGGCAGAAACTTCCCACTGCGACACAGTGGGACTGGGTGGTCCTCACTGCGGCGCAGTGGGACAATATACACTTGCAGGCCAGAAGGTAGCCACTGCGGCGCAGTGGCACACATACACCACCACTGCGGCGCAGTGGCCTGGTTTACCTGGGCAAGGGCTTCCCCAACACGACATGAAACCATAAAATTAGGGGTAATAAATCAATACATAAGCATCAACCAACAATAAACAACACATAATCAACCATTAATCCTCCCCCACACTTAGTCATCAAAAAGCCCCAATTTTTCAAAAACCTAGTTTAAGTATATCTCAAATTCGGATGAACAAGTGTTAGAATCGAAAAATTAAACACCACATTGGTATCACTAGCCCATAACTGACATAACCCACTAATTAATTTGAAAATTAAAACCCTAAAAATTAAAAATTAAAATTAAAGAAATAAGAAGATAGACTAGTCAAGAAACCATACCTTTTTTCCCATGATACTGAAAGAATACTGGTAATGCAGGAGAAAAAGAGGAAGAAAATGCAAGAATGGTGAATTGAGAGCAAAAGTGAAGTAGCTTGAGATCGGTTTTGAGAGGAGGAGGGAAACAAAACTGATAAAAATTGAGTGGTAAAAAAAAATAATACTCCCCACTTGATGCTGGTAATAATACACTCAGGTTTGACTGGTCAAAGGGGCCACTGCGGCGCAGTGGGCATCGGCCTCCCCCACTGCGTCGCAGTGGGGCATTTTTGCTCCCAGGACCAGTACAAATAGACTGCGGCGCAGTGGGCGAGGGCTTCCCCCACTGCGTCGCAGTGCTATCTCACTGGTCACGAACCCCCACACTTCTTAGAAAAATTTCACAATGAAAATTTGAACACTTACCTCAATCAGCTTCACCACAAATTGTACCTGCATTTTTCTTGACAAACAACATCAAATCTAACTAACAAAAACAAAAATAAAATAAAAGAAAATAACACGGGTTGCCTCCCGAGAAGCGCTTAATTTATTTGCGAGTCGTTAGCTAGACTCGACTACCTTTCAAGCTTCCAATTCAAAAATGGGGATCTCTTCAATCATCCCCTCCACTTGTTCTTCTTCAAAGTACAATTTAAGCCTATGACCATTTACAATGAATGAACCTGCACCATCTCTCTTGAACAACTCCACATAACCCGACGGATAAACATGCTTGATAACAAAAGGTCCAATCCACCTAGAAGTTAGCTTAGGTTGTTTAATCTTAAACTTAGACAAAAACAACAAAACTTTAGCCCCGACCTTAAACTCCTTTCTACGGATCCTCTTGTCATGCCAAACCTTGGTTCGCTCCTTGTAAAGCCTAGAATTCTCATATGCACCTAACCTAAGCTCATCAAGCTCATGAAGCTGCAACATCTTAAGTTCACCGGCTTCCATCATATCCAAGTTTAAATTTCTCAAAGCCCAATATGCCTTATGCTCTATCTCAATAGGTAAATGACATGTCTTGCCATAGAGCAACCGGTATGGCGTGGTGCCAATCGGCGTCTTATAAGCCGTCCTAAATGCCCACAAGGCGTCATCCAACTTCTTTGACCACACCTTATGGTTATCTCCCACAGTTTTCTCCAAAATTCTCTTCAAAGCCCTATTGGTGTTTTCTACTTGCCCACTAGTTTGTGGATGATAGGAAGTAGAAAAGTAATGTACAACACCATATCTTTTCATGACCTTAGCTAATTGATGATTTGCAAAGTGTGTTCCTCGGTCACTAATTAAGGCTCTAGGGCAACCAAATCGACTAAACAATTGTTTAAGGAAATCAATTACTACCCTAGCATCATTCGTGGGCAAAGCCTTGGCTTCGGCCCATTTAGACACGTAATCAACGGCGACAAGAATATATAGGCACTTATTAGACGATGGGAATGGTCCCATGAAGTCTATACCCCAAATATCGAAAACCTCACATACCTGAATGCTCTGTTGAGGCATCTCGTCCCGCTTAGTGATGCTTCCTTGTCTCTGACAGATGTCACAAGTTTCCACCAAAGTTTGAGCCTCCTTGAAAATTGTCGGCCAATAAAAACCTGCATCAAACACTTTCTTACCGGTGACTGAAGGACCGTAATGACCTCCAGTAGGACCATAGTGACAAGAATCCAGAATCTCCCTAGTCTCAGCTCCAGCTACACATCTCCTCACCATGCCATCTGCACAAACTCGAAACAAGTATGGGCTATCCCAAAAATAGTACTTGGCATCCGATATGAGCTTCTTCTTCTGTTGGTGTGTGAAGTCATTTGGTATCTCACCTGCAACTAAATAATTGGCAATATCTGCAAACCACGGAACATCATCAGAAGTAGAAATAAACATTAAACATTCATCGGGAAAGTGATCATTAATCTCCCCATCACGAAGTTCCTCCCGGTGAGGATTTTCCAATCGGCTCAAATGGTCGGCAGCCAAATTTTCAGCCCCTTTCTTATCCTTGATCTCAATATCAAACTCTTGTAACAACAAGATCCAACGGATAAGCCTGGGTTTAGCATCTTGTTTCGAGAACAAGTACTTGAGGGCTGAATGGTCCGTGAAAACTATGGTCTTACTTAAAACAAGATATGATCTAAATTTATCAAAAGCAAAAACCACGGCAAGCAACTCCTTTTCAGTTGTGGTGTAATTTTGCTGAGCGGGATTCAAAGTTTTGCTAGCAAAGTAAATGGGCTTGAAATGTTTCTCAACCCTTTGCCCAAGCACGGCTCCCACAGCAAAATCACTAGCATCACACATCAATTCAAAGGGCAATTCCCAATCCGGCCCGACCATGATAGGTGAATTGGTCAACTTCTCCTTAAGAACCTGAAAAGCACTTACACAAGAATCATTAAACTCAAAAGGGACGTCCTTCTCCAATAAGTGGGTCATAGGACGAGTAATCTTAGAAAAATCTTTAATGAAACGACGGTAAAAACTGGCATGTCCAAGAAAACTCCTTACCCCTTTCACATTGGAAGGCGGGGGTAATTTGGCTATAACATCAATCTTAGCCCTATCAACCTCTATCCCAGCCTTAGACACCTTGTGACCTAGCACAATACCCTCGGTCACCATGAAGTGACACTTTTCCCAATTTAAAACAAGGTGTGCCCTCTCACACCGTTCCAACATCTTATCCAAGTTATGCAAGCAAGTACGAAATGAGTCCCCAAAAACCGAGAAATCATCCATGAAAACCTCCATGGAGGTTTCAAGCATGTCCTGGAATATAGCTATCATGCACCTTTGGAAGGTGCCCGGGGCATTACATAGACCAAACGGCATTCGCCGATAAGCAAAAGTGCCAAAGGGGCACGTGAAAGTGGTCTTTTCTTGATCCTTTGGATCAATGGGTATTTGAAAGTACCCGGAAAACCCGTCAAGGAAACAAAAATACTCGTTACCTGCAAGTCTCTCTAGCATCTGATCAATAAAGGGTAAAGGAAAGTGATCCTTTCGGGTGGCATCATTAAGCTTTCGGTAGTCAATACAAACCCGTCATCCCGTTACAGTTCTAGTAGCCAAGAGTTCCTTATTTTCATTTTCAACCACTGTCATGCCCCCCTTCTTGGGCACACAGTGGACAGGACTAACCCAAGGACTATCAGCAATAGGGAAAATAATCCCTGCATCTAACAACTTAATCACTTCTTTCTTAACCACTTCTTTCATATTAGGATTTAGCCTCCTTTGTCTCTGGACAACGGGCTTAACATCATCAACAAAATCAATTTTGTGCTGACAAAAGTTAGGACTAATACCTGGAATGTCGGTAGTTTTCCAAGCAAAAGCCCGCTTATGGGCTTTAAGCACAGCCAAAAGAAGTCCTTTCTCGTCACCCGATAGTGAGGACGAGATAACTACGGGTAAAGATGATTTACCTGCCAAGTAAGCATACTCCAAATGTGCAGGCAATTGCTTAAGCTCCAAATCTGTAGGTGGTACATCAACTGAATTAGGTACCCTTGAGCTTCCATCAACAACTCTCTCAAAGCTCTCATCCACTGGAGGTGTCTCATCCAAGTTAAGTGCCATAACTTCTGCGAATAAATCATCATCAGAAATTTCCCCCGATCCTAGATTTGCAATCTCCTCATCTCCCATATCGGTCTCCATCAACTCCTGGAACTCTCGGTCCAAAGCATCATCAATCACATCAATCCTGAAACATGACTCATCATTAGAATAAGAATGCTTAATAGACCTCTCCACATTAAAAACAATCCTATCCGTACCCACTCCCAGAGATATTTCCTTATCTTTCACACGGATGATAGCATCCGCGGTATTAAGAAATGGTCTACCAAGTATTAGGGGTACCTGTGCATCCTCCTCCATCTCAAGGATAACAAAGTCAACTAGGAAAACAATATGGCCCACCTTGACTCTAATGTTTTCAGCAATACCCATGGGATACTGGAATGAATGGTCAGCTAGCCTTATACTCATGCGAGTCAGGCGAAGGATTCCTAAAGCCAACTTACTCCAAACCGAATAAGGCATCAAATTAATGCTAGCTCCTAAGTCAGCTAAAGCCTTACAAATAATGGTTCTAATAGAGCAAGTTATAAGAAAACTCCCTGGGTCTTCAAGCTTATGGGGAATGCGGTTCTGCAAGATAGCAGAACACTCGGCATTGAGAAAAGTAGCTTTGGCCTCCTCCATCTTTGCTTTGTCCGTCACCAGTTCCTTAATGAACTTGGCGTAATGAGGCATCCCCTGTATCAAATCAACTAAAGGCACATTAATATGAACATTTGAAATCATCTGAACAAACTTGTTATACTGTTCCTTTAGCTTTGCCTTCCTGAACCGTTGTGGAAATGGAACTTTTGGTTTATAAGCTTTAACCTCGGGTTCCACAACCGGTTTTGGTGGAGTGACCGGAGTCTTCTCGGTCTGATTCTCCTCCATCTCAATCTCCTCATCAATCTCATCATCATTACCTGAATCCTGTACATCTGAAACACAAACATTAGGCATAGTAGGAGGGTCATAAGATCTACCTGTACGAGTAGTAATGGCCTTGGCTTCCTCATTACGGGCTTGAGGTGGAGTGTACTTCTGCCCCGCATTTTGTCCCTGATTCGGCCTCATGCTAAACTGAGGCCTAGGATTCTGTTGAGTATTACTAGGCAAAGTACCATGAGGCCTAGAAAGTGCAGCCATCCTACTCTCAAGATCCTTAAAATTGACACATTGATTCTTCATATTTATCTCAACCTTCCCATCTATCCTATCCAACCTCTCATTCAACGCCTTAGTATCATCCCGAATCATCTGAATGCTAGTGTTAGTTTCAGCCTGATTACTAACCAATTGTTTCATCATCTCCCTCAACTCGGCATTTGGATTGGCATTAGAGGAAGAAGAACCTGATCCTTGTCCTTGTTGAGGTTTTTGATGTGGTTGACTCTGAAAGCTATCCCTTTGCCACCTATTTCCTGAAAAACGAGAATTATTAGTAGGAAAAGAAGGGTTATAAGAAGGATTACCTGAAGAACGGTTCTGGAAACCGGTATTGCGCGGGTAGCTCCCTTGTTGTTGATTCTGGATGTAACTCACATCTTCGGGTGCCCGATTGGGGCACTCATCTGAATAATGCATATCACCACAATGATCACATCCATCGGCTACTACCTTTACATCCCGCTCAATTGCTCCAAACCGATTCTCTTGCATAGCAAATCCCTTTTCCATGCGCTCAGATAGCGCTCTAATCTCTCCAATCATCCCAGAATCATGACTAGTTTCAACCTTTGCAACCCTACCTTGGCTAGTACCTTTCTTTAACCTTCTCTCATTCTTCAAAAATCTATCATCATCCATATTCGCATTGTCCTTTGCCATGGACTCCAAAATATCAAAACCTTCATTGGGTGTGATCTTGTTGAATCCACCCCCAAAAGCATATCCTAACTCACGTTTGGACTTCTTATCTAGGCCATCAAAGAAAAGCTCAACATATTGCTCCTTAGTCATGTTATGGCCCGGACAATTCCTCAACATTTCTTTAAAACGAATCCATGCATCCACCACATCTTCATCTTCATCTTGGTCAAAGGACCTAATCAAATTCTCCAACTTCCTTTGAGTTCTAAGAGAATAAAACTCACCAATGAAAGCTTGCTTGAGTTGGTCCCAAGTTGTTATGGAATTTTCCGGAAGATCATTAAACCAATCTAAAGCATCCCCGGTAATAGACATAGGAAAAGTTTCTAGTTTAACTGCATTCATTTGGTTGTTCCCATATTGGTATAACCGTGCCAACTTCTCAAACCTCTCTAAGTGCTGGTATGGATCCCATTTCCTTTTACCATCAAACTGTTGCTCCTCAATGCTCTTAAGATGATTACCTTTCAAATTGAAATCATGACCAATGGCTGGGGGTCTTATAGGACTACCACGGTTGGCAGGAATAGTGCGGACTCTCTCACCATAACGTATATCATTCGGATCCCTTTCTTCGTCTCCCATTTCCTCTTCTAATTTAACTTCGAGATCGAAAAACTCGTCTAAATAGAACCCGTCCTCGTCCGAATCAGGAGTGGGTCTAGCAATAGGTGAGAATGGTGTAGGTGTTGTGAAGTTAAATCTACGTCTTGTTGGTGTTCTCAAAGGACTATTTAGAGGTAAACCAGAAGACCTCAAGTTCATCAACCAAGTAGTAGACCTGTAAAACACAACTAACCAAACACGTCAACTGCACCTGTGATAAGACAAGAAAAGAAAAACTAAACTATTAAAGCAAATAACTTCCTCACGCGTGAGGAAGGATCAAACCACTAAATTAACAACTAAAACGGCACACAATCCCCGGCAGCGGCGCCAAAAACTTGATGTGCTAAATCGAGTTTAAAATTATAAACTAGAAATACCTAAAAACTCACTACTACACACTATCGGGCAGTGGACCCGATCGTATGCAATATAGTTAAAAAGTAAGTCCAGGTTCGTTCACGGGGATTGGTTTGAATCAATTGTTTAGTAAAATGGTTTGGAAACAGGGTGTTGCTTTGAATCACGTTTTGACAATAACTTTTAAAGACAAATTGCATAAAAGTAAAGGTAAGCCTCAAACAATAATGGTAAAGATCATCCACCTTGACTCCGCTAGACTTCAAACATGATTGCATTCAATTAAGATCAAATTCGTTAAGAGTTGACACGATAATCGTGAAAGAATGAAATGCTCGCGTGGTACCACCAACCGCTCACAAAACACCCAAACACCTAAGTTGCTAGTTTAATTACCCAAGCCGGTACCACCAATGCCTAGACAACCTTACCAACAATTAGTTTGCTTGACTATCAAATTACCAATTGTGACTAAGTGAATTAAAACGTGGTACCACCAACCGTTTCTAAACACGTTGACAAAATGATTCCTTTTATTAAATTGACATTCACTATCATACCATGAACTAGTGATAATTACTCATAGACAAGCAACCGTTAGAAAATCACATATGTATTCGACTAGTACCACTAACGAAGAACACACATGCCACCAATATCAAATTAATAAATATAAAGGAATTAAATCATCAAGATCACGACACAACGATAATTGAAATCAACTCTTGAATTAAAATATTAAGCAATCACATCATTTGTCTAGTTTCATCAAGATGGACGATTGAAAGATTAGCCAAACATGATTAAATTGAAATTACAATCAAAATCAAGGAAGAACATGATGTACCGATCGTTTGAGGAAAAGAAATTGTAAGACAAATAAGGTAGATACGATCTAGATGGGTGCACGTGAATCTTCAACGAATCCGGAAGATGATGAAATCTTGAATTGATCCTTGAAGGGTTACCTTGTAGTGCAGCTCCTAGAAAGAATACTTGATAGATTTGGGAAATAGGTAATTTTTCTATTTATACCTCTCCTCAATTGGTGCAAAAGCTGCCCAAAAACCCTTCAGCTTCGTCCCTTCACTGCGGCGCAGTGGGATAGTAATGCCCCCACTGCGTCGCAGTGCATATACACTGCCCCAAATGTGCTCTAAGGTAAAGGTTGACTGCGGCGCAGTGGTCCAGTCCACCACCACTGCGTCGCAGTAATATCTTACTGGTTCGAAGCACCTTTCTATATGGATGACTGCGGCGCAGTGGGCGAGTAATGCCTCCACTGCGTCGCAGTATGAATAAACTGGTCCCAAAGGCCTCACAACAACATATGAAGACTAGCAAATTTTCTGTCTCTTTCTTTTCACTCTCGAACTCTCCAATCAACTTCCTGACCTCAAAATTACTCGAAATTGCCAAACGGACACGTCACCTGTTTAGAACCTGAAACCACTAACAAAACCCATAAACACGCCAAATGCCAGCAAAATCGACTAAAAACATATAATAAAAAGGCCAATAACGATGTGGGCGATAGGTATAAATTGGTCACATCAGTCTTGGTCCCGATCCTAATGCAAATATTAATGATCAAAATGAACCACCAATTGTTAATAACACTAATCCCCTCCTCCTCCTACTCCTGCTTCTCCACACGTGCATGTGCACTACTCAAATAATCCTGTTCCTAAATTCAGTGGAAACAGTGATGAATTTGGTACGTGGAAGGCTAGGATGGTTTTGCATGTCACTGGTATTGAGAGGAACATGATGAAAATTTTAAATGAAGGTCCTTATGTACCATCACCTCTCAATCCCCTTCTTGATCCTTCTGGATCTAGAAGAGGAAGGGAAAAGAGGGAGGAACATTGGTCTGAAGAGGAGGAACAGAAAAAAATACTAGACACCTGGTGCATGTGTAAGTTAAGGATTAATGATATTTAGTCCTTCTTTTTACATCTTTGGATTGTCTCGCCGTTCCTAGTGTCACTCGCTCTTCCATTGTACTGCTCATTCCTGTATTATAACTTGGTACCCTCCTTCTCAAAAACATGATCCTCGGGGCCGTTCCAGAAACCCTAATTCCCACACTAGTTCTTTTTCCTAGTGCTAAAACCATGTGGGATGAACTTTTAAACCAACCTGAAGGAGGAGATGACACCATTGTCACCAGAAAGGTCTCCTTAAACAAGAGGTATGAGTCATTTTTTGCTCAGCCTAGTCTCTCACTGGTACTTACACCAGATTTATGAGTATCATAAACCAGTTGAGAGGTCCTTGGGTTGAGAAGGACAAGGATATACTTCTGGAGAAATTCTGTGACATTCTACCCACCAAATGGTCTCACATGATCCTGGTCTTACGACAAGGTAAAACTCTGCACACACACACTCTCTCAGCTTTATATGGAGCTTTCAGGTACACTGAAGAAAATCAAGCTCAGAGAGTGGTGGCAGAACAAGATGCTTTAACCATGCCTCCAGTAGTCCTAATGTGGTTAGTCATACTGAACCACAAAGTACAGCACTGAAATCTTCTGAGAATGTATTTTCTATGAAGAAGATGGTGTCTGAACTCATGGATTCTGGAGAATCCAGTCAAGTCTCTCCAGACTGTTGTGATGAAACTGAAGATTATGACCTTATTGCAATGATTGCTAAAACGTTTAACCGTTTCAAAGCAAGAGCAAATAATCCATCTGGACAATTTGCATCCAGTTCTTCCACTGACAAGACCAATTTGACATGCTTTAAGTGTGGCAAAAAGGGTCATTTCATGAAAGGGTGCAGGTCCAACCAGTTTGTATCCAAGCCTGGTCCATTCTCTTCAAATAATAAGCCTGATGATAGCTATAAATGAAATATAAAAAGCTTAAGGCCCAGATTGCTCTCATGGCACAACAAATGAAAACAATAATAAGTGCATGATTGCAACAACTGAAGAGAAGTGGGTTCCTTCTGATGAATCATCTGCTGATGAAGAAGAAGAAAGAGATTGCTGTTACATGGCTCTGGCAGACGATGAGCACCTGGTGAAGGAAGATGTCACATCTGGACGATGGGTAGACATTGTTATTAAGAAGGTTAGTGATTATGATTGTGCAACTGACCATGAACTAAAACTGGACATAGCTGAAGCTCTTAATTCTGATTTGATTTTGTAGAAACTGTTAGATCTGATTGTGTAAATGGTCTAGAAACAGATTCTTCTGAAATAACTGCTTTTAAATCAAAGTTAAAAGAACTTCAAGACATTGAACTGGCATTTCAAGCCCAGGTTCTGGTAACTGAACAATTAATTCAAGAAAAACAAGATCTTGAGATCATTTTAGAGAAAGAAAAACTGGTGATTAAATCATGGCTAGAAACCAAAAAGCCATATGATGCTGGAGTAAAACAATTTCCTGCTCAAAAACGTGCATACTTAGATGGAAATACTCATGTAGCATCATTAATACCAGTAATCGATCGATTACCAGAGGAGTTCAGGCCCACCACTGTCTATGATGAGCCTGTAACTCCCAAGACCAATTTTTACCCAGTTCAATCCCCAGAGGACAAGACTGGAGCATTCCAGATGACTGCTCCAGTTAAAGAGGTTTATCGGAATAAACCTTTGCCTCAGACCAATCCCCTACCTAAGCCTAGGACTGGAAAGGCTAAGGTGTCATCTGAAGAAAATATTTTGTCCAGGTTAGAGAGCCAGATTCAAATTCTGACTCGTCAATCTCAAGTTTTAATGCAAGATTAAACTTTATTGAGGGTACTTCATCTGGCCCTAGACAAAATACAAAACCTTTTGCTAAAAGTTAAATCTATTTCTCCAGTTGAGAAAAAAAAAGGTTTCAAAACTATCAACCTAGTGGTCTTTTCAACTAAGACCACTGTTGAAGAAAGTGAACTAAACCAGATTGCCCCAGGGACCTATAAGGGAGGGTCCAGTGAACCCATCAGTCGATGGGTTTCCAAATCTAACTGATAAGTATCTGGTGTATGTGCAGGGCGATCGAAAGAAATATATCTGGTATCTTGACAGTGCTGCTGGCAGGGCGATGACCGGATGTAAGACCCTGCTGGAGGAGTTCACCATTTCTGATGGACCCTCCATTACTTTTGGAAATGATGGTTGTGGAAAGACTGAGGGATATGGTGTTCTGAACATTGGATAAGTCAAGTTCACACGTGTTGCATTTGTGAATGGTTTGAAATATAACTTGATCAGTGTAAGCCAACTGTGTGATGATGGCTATCAAGTCTTATTCGATATTGCTCAGGGTATCGTATTCAACAAGGACTGGAAGGTAGTGTTGATTGCTCCCAGAAAAGGGAACGTGTATGTGATGGATATGGAAAGCTCTCCTTCAGAGCAGTGTTTCTATACTCAAGCTGATGAAGACACAAACTGGTGATGGCACAAAAGGTTATCCCATTTATATTTCAAGAATATTAATAAGTTGTCCAGAAAACAACTTGCAGATGGGATACCTTCAGTTTCCTTCAAAAGGAAAGGCCATGTCCAGGATGTGAGATGGGTAAGCAAAAACGTACCAGTTTCAAGACCAGACAGAATTTCAGCATATCTGAACCTATTCATATGCTTCATATGGACCTCTTTGGTCCAGTGAATGTTCAGACTCGTGCTGGTAAAAGATACACCCTGGTGATCGTAGATGAATTCTCCAGATATTGTGGGGTGATCTTTCTGAGGTCTAAAAGTGAAGCTGCTGCTGAAATCATCAGTCTTATCAAGCAAATTGAGCTCAAGTACATCGAAAAGTGTGTCAGTTAAGAAGTGACAATGGAACAGAATTCCAGAATGCAACTCTGGAGTCATTCTGTACTGACACTGCATCTCCCAGAATTTCTCATCAGCCCGCTCTCCAGAACAAAATGGAGTGGTGGAAAGGAAGAATCGAACGCTGATAGAAGCTGCCAGGAGTATGCTTGCTGAATCTGGTCTGTCTACCATTTTCTGGGCGGAAGCAATTGCAACTGCTTGCCACACCCAGAATCGATCAGTGTACATCAAAAGACACAAAAAGACAGCCTATGAAGTCTTAAGAAATAGAAAACCAAATATTGGTTATTTTCACGTTTTTGGATGTCCAGTTTACATCCTGAACGACTCCAGTCAGCTAGGCAAATTTGATGCCAAAGCTGATGAAGGGGATTTCTTAGGCTATTCAGCCATTCGCAAGGCCTTCAGAGTCTACAACAAGAGACTGGAGAAGGTCCATGAGTCAACTCATGTCACATTTGATGAATCAAATGTTGCAATCAACAAGAAGCCAGCCCTTGACACTCCCCCAGTAACTCCAATTGTCTTTTGTGAATCTGATCCTATAAACGACAAAAATGAAGATTCAAAAGACACAGTTTCCAGTCATCCTGATCTGGAACCTGTTCAGAAAAAGAAACTCTCCAGTAGTACTCTATTCTATCCTTCTATTATTTCAAACTACCCTCTGAAATTAATATTGGATCAGATGTTCGTACTACTCCCCCAGTATCAGTGTCAGTTGAGAATATAACAGAAATGTATTCTTATGAAGAATTCCAAACTGAACCAGTATTTCAAGAAATGCCTTCAAATGAAGAATTTCATGATGCAAATCGTGATTTAAATGACTCAGATGAAGATACTGAAGTAGTCTGGCAAGATCCTCCTCCAGAAGCAACTCCAGAGGAGACTCAACTGAATTCTTTGCACTGATATTGTTGTCAGTAACAATCTTGGTCAGTACTCCAGATGGACAAAAGCTCATCCTATTGATCAGATCATAGGTGACTCCAGTAGGGAGTTCAGACCAGAAGAGCCTCCAGTAATCAATGCTTATACGTTTTCTATCTTTGATGGAACCAAAGAAGATTGACGAGACTATGGAAGATCCAAGCTGGGTGACTTCTATGCAAGAAGAGCTTCACCAGTTTGAAAGGAACAAGGTCTGGTATCTGGTTCCTTTCCCAGTTGGAAAGAAAGAACCAATTGGAACAAGATGGGTCGTCAGAAACAAAGTAGATGAAGATGGCCACGTAATCAGAAACAAGGCCAGACTGGTAGCACAAGGCTACTGCCAGTCAGATGTCAACTTTGATGAATCATTTGCTCCAGTGGCTAGACTTGAAGCGATCAGAATATTCTTAGCATTCGCTGCTTATCATCAGTTCAAGGTCTACCAGATGGATGTAAAGAGTGCTTTCTTGAATGGAAAGCTTGACAAAGAAGTTTATGTCAGACAACCACCAGGTTTCGTTGATGAAAAGCATCCACATTGGGTATATCGTCTGGACAAAGCGCTTTATGGCCTCAGACAAGCCCCACGTGCCTGGTATGACACTCTGACTAAACATTTATTGAAAAATGGTTTCAAAACGAGGTGCAATTGACAATACCTTATTTATTCTTCATGAAAAAAGTAATCTGTTAATGGTACAAATTTATGTTGATGATATTATTTTTGGGTCTACTGATGAAAACATGTGCAAGAAATTTTCGAAAATAATGTCCACTGAATATGAGATGAGTTTGATGGGTGAACTAACATATTTTCTTGGACTCCAGATTAAACAAACAAAGATGGCATTTTTATTAATCAGGAGAAATATGTTAGAGATCTTTTAAAGAAATTTGATATGAACTCTTCACCATCTAAACCAACTCCAATTTCTGCACCACTGACACTGGACTCTGATCCAGATGGTAAACAGTGAACACCACTGTCTATAGAGGCATGGTTGGCTCACTGATGTATTTAACTGCCAGTAGACCAGATATTATGTTTTCAACATGTTTATGTGCCAGATATCAGTATAATCCAAAGGAATCTCATATGCTTGCTGTAAAGCGCATACTGAAGTACCTTAAAGGTGTCCCCAGTCTAGGTCTTTGGTATCCCAAAGGCTCAGGCATGGATCTAATGGGTTATTCAGATTCAGATCATGCAGGTTTTAAGATAGATAGGAAATCCACAACTGGTGGATGTCATTTCCTAGGTGGCAAACTGGTCCGCTGGACCAGTAAGAAGCAAACTTCAGTTTCATTGTCCACTGCTGAAGCTGAATACGTGTCTGCAGCCAGTTGTTGTGCTGAGATACTCTGGATGAAGAACCAGTTGCTTGATTATGGTATTAAATATTCAAAGACCCCAATCTTTTGTGATAATACCAGTGCCATTGCTATCTCAAATAATCCAGTCATGCACTCCAGAACGAAGCACATTGACCTCAGGTATCACTTCATTCGTGATCATATTATGAAAAACAACATTGAACTCCATTTTTATTCCCACTGACAAACAACTCGCTGACATTTTTACCAAACCTCTGGATGTCAAAACTTTTGAATATCTTGTTGGTGAGTTGGGAATGTTAAACCCTTAAATCTGGTAACTGCTCAGATATTGAACGCCTTTGTGTACTATCTTTGCACTATTAGATTTCTGGAACATTCCAGGGAAAGACTTGAAAGATATTTTTTCTTAAAAAATGTTTTAAGTTCAAAGGGAATTTATTAATTTATTTTCTCACTGGACAAACTCTTCAGAAAATATTACTGGCGCTTTGTAAATATGTCCCTCTCACTGGTAACTGGACAGGTTGAAGTGCGTGTTTGAGTTGACTTATGTCTTCTTGTAAATGTGTCCCTCTCATTTGTCTGTATTAGTTGACGTGCAAGTTTGAGGTTACCAGTCTTTCAAATGGTTTTCACTGGTACTTTACTGGAGTGTCCCTCCAGTGTACCATCAGTACATGTTCACTGGACTAATCCACCAGTGATACTGGAGGTCCAGTCAACCTCCAGATGCACTGAAATATGTCATAATATTTTCTAAATACTTGGTCATTGTGTGTGCCACGTAAGCAAATCTTTTTGAAAATATCTTAATCCTACGTGGCATGTAATTTTTTTTCAACGTAATGATGGTCTTTTTACTTTGGGAAAACAAAAAGTACAACTTGTTACTGTTTGTGGGCTGTAAACCGTCATGCATTTTTGTATGATGTGATGTAATTAATGCGGATCTCAGAACCCGATCAAAAATTTTATTTGATAATTTCAAATAAACCGTTTGAGTTCCACATTTCTCTCCTATATATACCCACTTTCAATTTCATTTGCATTTACTTCGAACATATTTACTCCCAAATCTTTCAAATTCCTTCATTTACTTCTTCATTCATTTTCCAATCATCATCATCTCTCTTATTTACTCCATTTATATTCAATTCCTTCATCAAATCTTCATCATAACCTATATATATTCAATTTCATCTTCATTTATTTTGTATAAAAATGGCACCTAGACAATCAAAATCGCTCAAAAATCTCCTTGCTGCCGAATATGCTCCTTCTGATAATGTTGAAAGGGCACCTCATATCAATCTTGAGGCAAGTGCCATAAGAATCAATATGAATAACTGGATGGCAAGACTCTCTCTGTCCAGTGTTCATGATGCCCAATCGATTATTGGGAGATTAAACTCATTCTTTCTCTCTTGCCCATTATATGGTGCGTTAACACTTAATCCAGGAAGGATGTACTACGAGTACCTATGTGAATTCTGGTACACTGCTCAATATGACGATGAAACTTCATCGATCAATTATACTCTAAAGGGAGGTACCAGATCCCTTGGTTTCACTGCAAGTCTGCTCAGGTCTGTTCTACAGTTAAACTATTTTGACCAGAATGAGCTGCCTATTGAGCTTCCCACTGGTATCAATACAAGGGAAGTATGCAGGCTGATGGGGCACACTATATCTGGATGAGCATGGCCAGCTATCCAGAAAAGGACTATCTACATGAGCAAGCTGTCAGACTCATGGAGATATTTCTTCACACATATTGTTGAGTGTCTAGGAGGCAGTTCTGGAGGGTTAGACCAGATCAATCAAACCCACCTCCAGATTGCCTACTGCTTATGGTTTGGGCTTAGGGTGGACTTTGCCCAGATCCTTTTTGATGACCTGGTTGAGCGCCTAAGAGTGAAAGGAAGAAAACCATTTGTTCCTTATATTCGTTTCCTTTCTCTTATGTAAATGCTCTTGGCGACCAGTATGATATGGATACTACTCACTTTTCTGTGAGTGAGTATATGAGGGACTTGGTCAACCTCAGGTCTCCACTGGATGAGGTAGATATTCCTCAGCCCATGCTTTCCTTGCAAAGGGAAGAAGCTGAAATGGGTCCAGATAGAGGTCAAGCTGTTGAAGTACCATCTGGTGATGATGTACAGATCATTGTGGCTGTACAGCCCATTAGACAAGTTGCTCCAGAAGGTCAAGGTACAGAAGTTGTTGAACCTTCCAGACGACCTAGAACTAATAGGCGTCTGATGCGAGCTGGACTTCAGGTGAATCCTGAAAGACATCCTGGTGATGTTATGAATCTAGATGGATCACCAATTTTTGAACAAGAGGTTGTTGAGAAGGTAGTTGAGGAAGTTAAAGAAGATGTTCAGATTGATGAACATGTTTCTGGTGAGCAAGAGGCTCCACTGGACTTGAATGTAGAGGCTGGTGAACAAGTGAATGTAGAGACTGGTGAACAGTCTGGTGAACAGACAGTTGGGATTGCTCCAGAATGGGATGATGTTGACTCCCCAATGTCTGAAGGTTTTGATGCAAACTTGAATTTTTCTGGGTGAAGATGTACAAGAAGAAGAAAATCTACCAGAAATGCCAACACCTCCACCAGAAATGCCACCACCACAATCAAACATGCCACCACCCCCACCACCTTCAATTCCAGAACACACTCAATACTTCACTCCAGCAACCACTCAACCTTCACAATCTCAACCTCTCCACCTCGTGCGCCGGAGTCACCAGTTGCAACATCTGAAGCTGCAACTGAAGAGGACTGGGCACAAGTCCTCTTATGACCAGATTGCCTTCAAATTTTGAACCTCCCAGTGGTCTCTCCACTACATCTTCTGCCGAGGTCCAAGGCCTTTTAAGTAAGGTGGCGGACCTGGAGAGATCACTCCAGACTTCATCTCAGGTTATTTCTGACTTCAAATCATTATTATCAAATAACCTGGCATCTGAGATGAATGTCTTTGCTGGAAATGAGAAGTTGGTTTATGAGAAGCTTGATGAACTGGTACTGGCCACAAACAACAACACTGAAAAGATCAAAATGGCAGTCCAGGGCTTAGAGTCAAGGTTGGTTAATTCTGTTCAGACTGCAGTCACTTGCGAACTGGCAGGTCTGAAAGAAGATGTTCAGAATTTGGTTTTCAGGGTCAGTTCTCTGGAGAGTAGACCCACACTAGACCAGGGTGCAGTTGTTAGTACTATAAGTGATGCATGTACAAGGAAGTTCAGAAACAATATGTTGAAAGAATTATGTGAAGAAGTTTCTGGACTGTTCTTCGTAGCATTCATGATGGGGTGTTACCCCAAGTAGACAACTTACTGGATGAGAAGTTGCCAAAACACTTGCCTAAAGCTGTTGAAAATGTTCAGAAGGAAGTGCAGGCACTTAAGAAAGTTGTGTCTGAAACAACTCCAGTAGAAGGTACATCTTTTGGTCCACTGGACAGACTTATGCTTGAACAATTATGGAATGATCTCAAGTCAAGAACTGGAGATCATTCCAAGGGGGAAAAAGTCGTCTGGTGACCAAACACTAAAGAAATTGTCATAAAGAGCATATGGCACTGAAGCCGGGCTAACTGAAGAGCTACTGGTACTGAAGCCAGTGAGCCCCAGTTTGAGACCTTCCCAGATATTCCAACTACACTGAAGGCTGTTAAAGGAAAAGAAAAAGTTGTGTCTGGTGAAGAGGTAGAGCAAACTGAGATGCTGATGAGCAATTATCACTAGTTCATGGTGTGATAGTGAATGTCATTTTAATGAAAGGAATAATTTTGTCAACGTGTTTAGAAGCGGTTGGTGGTACCACGTTTTAATTCACATAGGCTCGGTTGGTAATGTGATAATCAAGTAA
>CM067168.1:37056176-37094368 GCA_034093135.1 Erigeron breviscapus
CGTTCAACGTTGAAAAAGATGTTAGCATTGGTAGGATTTCCATTCGATCATCGTGGAATATCATTGCAAATATCACTACGAATGTTCCGGCTATATCACAAAGATAAGCAATTATATCACAAAGATATGACTCGAATGTGTCCTATGTAGACAATGAATAATGATCAAAATAATGACCAAGCAATATAGCTCTAGACACAATGTGAACAAATGAAGTCGGGGACTGGAGCAGAATGTCGCCCTTTTTCAATATCAACATCTTCCAAATGAAGAGTCAATAGAAGTGTGAAAATCTCCGTGAGAATAAAACAAGCATTTGTTAAGAAATACTTGAGTGGTTAGGAAAGATGTGCATTGCTTCACTGGGTCCATGAAGACTTTTTCAATATCGAGATATCAACAAATGACATCCGATAGAAACGTGTTTAACCCGGCTTTTTGAGAATTTGGGGAGGACATTTTGTTTCTTTTAGTCCTTTCTCACAACATCATTTCACCGTAACCTCTCACTTTTCGACTTTACTCCCTCCATACTATTTGCACTAAAACAACATCACTCAAAATACCCTCACTATCTAATGAAAGAAGTGAAAACTCCGGGGTTAGAACTCATCGGCGATGATGAAGTTCATGGAGTCAATTTTGAGAAATACCTATCGCTCATGTGCAAACTAATCACCGAACTCCATTTGAGTTAAAAATCATTGGAAAAAAAAACATCAAATGTGTGAATGAAAGATTTGAAACACATTTGAAGTGTTGAAGGTTTTTGAAATCACAAACTCCTCCTTAATCTACGCAAGAATAGATCAAAAAGTTTTCCATAGAAAGGTGGAGCAAAAATTGTTTTTGTGAGATCAAAAAGTTTTGGTAAACACAAAGTTTTGCAACAACAATAATGTTGAGAGTAAGATAGCTAAGGAGTACACAAAGGCGTTCAATCCATCGCAACTTACAGCAACACGTTGGAGGCAAATAAAACATTTAAGGAAAGTGAAAAACCAATCAATTGTATAAGATGAGAGAACAAGGGAGTACACAAAGGCGTTCGATCCTTCGTTTCTCATATCAACAATTGAAAGTTTGAAAATGTTGGTTTATTTATTTGAAAAAAAAACTTGATTGCTATTACACATACATATTCATATAAGAACACTTGGAAGTACACAAAGGCGTTCGATTCCTTGTTATCTTATATCAATCCATATGTATAATAACAATTTTGGAAAGGATAAAAATAAATATATCATTTAAGAACGGGTTGCATACATAGTATATGCAAGCCATTTTGAAAAAAAATCTTTTTGTTTATTTTTGAAATTTTTTTTTTTTTTTTTTTTTGCAAATTTTGTTTTTTGATTTTCTCTTTTCAAATTTTGTATTTTGTTTTTCTGGAATGTTTCAAGAATTCATTCAAATGGAAAAGAATTAAGGTTTAAGATTTAACATACCAAGCTTGGAGATAAGAAAGTTAAACCTCTTTTCATCCAATGGTTTTGTGAACAGATCTGCAAGTTGAAAGTCAGTACCCACAAAGTAGAGCTCGATGTCACCTTTCTCAATATGATCTTTGAGAAAATGATATCTAACATCAATATGCTTTGAGCGATAGTGGTTTACTGAGTTGACTGCAATGGCAATGGCACTCTGAGAATCACAATAGATAGGAATATGATCATATTGCAGACCATAATCAGTTAGTTGTGTCTTCATCCATAACACCTGAGCACAACAACTAGCCGCAGCCACATATTCAGCTTCAGCCGTTGATAGTGACACACAATTCTGTTTCTTGGAAGACCAACTCACAATTTTGTCACCTAAAAATTGTAGAGTACCGGAAGTGCTCTTGCGATCAAGTTTACAACCTGCATGATCTGCATCTGAATATGCAGTTAGATTGAATCCAGTATCCCTTGGATACCAGAGACCTAGATCGGGTGTACCCTTCAGATAACGAAAGATTCGTTTCACAGCTTGATAATGTAAATCAGTTGGAGCAGCTTGATATCTAGCACACATACATGTTGCAAACATTATATCTGGGCGAGATGCTGTAGGTACAACAACGAACCAATCATACTTCTATATCTCTTTTGGTCAAATGGTTTCCCATTTGTGTCAGCATTTATGTTTGTTCGAGCAGCCATTGGGGTAGAAATTGAAGAACATGAAGTCATATCAAACTTTTTCAACATGTCATTTATGTATTTACCTTGTGATATAAAAATACCAGTTGGTAATTGTTTGATTTGAAGACCCAAAAAGTAATTCATTTTCCCAATCATGCTCATTTCAAAATGATTGACCATAAGAGATGAAAAGTTTCGGCAAAATGTTTGACTGGTCGACCCAAATATAATGTCATCAACATATATTTGAACAAGTAGAACATGCTTACCTTGTTTGCGAATGAACAAGGTAGGGTCAATTGTGCCTTTGGTAAATCCACCTCTTAGTAAGAAAGTAGTTAAGGAATCATACCATGCTCGGGGTGCTTGCTTAAGACCGTAGAGAGCCTTGTCTAACCTGTAGACATGGTTTGGCCTTTGAGGATCAACAAAACCTTCTGGTTGATCAACGTAAACTTCTTCTTTGAGGTCACCATTCAAGAATGCAGTCTTCACATCCATTTGAAACACAGTGAAGTTTCGGAATGCAGCATAAGCTAAAAAGATTCGAATGGCCTCCATTCTTGCAACTGGAGCAAAAGTTTCGTCGAAATCAACACCAGGTTGTTGGCAATAACCCTTTGCAACAAGTCGAGCTTTATTTCTTACTACCACTCCATTATCATCCTTTTTGTTTTTGAAAATCCACTTAGTTCCAATTGGATCATCTTTTCTAGGATTTGGAACTAATCTCCATACCTTCAGTCTTTCAAATTGTGCGAGTTCATCTTGCATTGCCTTAACCCACTCTGGATCTTGAAGAGCTTCAGATACCGTTTTGGGTTCAATATTGCTAAGAGAAAGTGCAACAAGACACTCATTTACTGAGGTACGAGTAGTTACTCTACTCCTGCTTGTGGATCTCCAATTATTTGATCAGTAGGATGGTCTTTCTGCATACGTGTCCACTTGTGAGCATGAGGAAGAGGATCTTGTTGTTGAAGATCAACATCATCATCATTGAAGCTTGAGTTTTGTTGAGAGATGGAGTCATAACTAGGTATAACTCTTTCCTCATAGGCTGGATGATCAAAATCAAGTGGTACATACACATTTGGAGTGTTCAGAGATTTGTTGTCTGAATAAATTGAGAAGGTTGTTCTTGAACATTCACTTGAGAAGCATCATCCTGAGAGGATGGTGGAGAAGTATCAGTAGACGAGAATTCTTGCTCTGAAGAATTTGATGATGATTCATGATTGATGTCCGGAACTGGATCGTTGTTATGAAGAGGTTCATTGTTTGGAATTGGTTCAACGATGACCTGAGGTTCTTGATCATGAATCGGTTTTGAATTATAGAATTCTTCGAAAAGAATATCTAATTCATCACTTGTTGGAGTTGGAAACTTCTTGAATTTAGAAGCTAAGGTAGAATTCCTTGTATGAGTACTAGAAGTACTTGGATCATCACTTGTTGGCAGCAAACTTTCTTGCTCAAAAATCATGCCTGACATCTCATCAAACCACACATTCATTGTTTCTTGAATTGTGTTTGTTCGGCGATTGTAGATTCGGTAGGCAATTGATGTTTTGGAATAACCAACAAAATATCCTTCATCACCTTTCTTCTCGAACTTTCCAAGATTCTCTCGATCATTCAATGTGTAACAAACACACCCAAATATGTGAAAGTAGTTGATGTTGGGTTTGCGTTTGTTAACAACCTCATAAGGAGTCTTTTCGAACCGCTGATTGATGATGGACCGATTCTGAGTGTGACAGGCAGTGTCAACAGCTTCAGCCCACATATTGGATGGTAATTTGGAATAAGCAAGCATTGTCCTTGCTGCTTCCACCAGCGATCGATTTCTCCTTTCAACAACACCGTTTTGTTGTGGTGCGAACTGCTGAGAATTGATGAGTAATGCCTTTGGATTTGCAGAATTCATCAAAAACAGCATTCTTGAATTCAGTTCCGTTATCCGAACGGATGTAACGAACTGGAAGTTGAAGATTTACTTGAGTATTGGTGATGAAATCTATCAACAACTGAGTTGTTTCATCTTTGGATGCTAGGAACTTAACCCAAGTATATCTTGAATAATCATCAACAATAACCAGATGTATTTCTTCCCATTTCGGCTTTGTACTTTCATCGGCCCACAAAGATCCATGTGAAGCAAATGAAGAGGTGCTAAAGAATTTGGAGATTTCTTGGGTTTATGAGAAGTTCTCTTAATCTTCCCAACAGCACAAGAAGGACAGACATACTCACTTTCATACTTATAGTCAGGTAAGCCTTCAACAAGATGCTTATTGACCAAAGTATTGATAGTTTGAAAATTCAGATGAGAAAGCCTTCTATGCCACAACCAAGAATTCTTTGAAGTAGCCTTTGAAATGAGACAAATATTATCAGTTGGTTGGTTATCATCAAGATTGACGGTAAACAGGTTATCATCACGATCACCACACAGGATATCAACTCCATCTAGAGTTTGGACTTTGCATAGAGATTTTCGAAACAGAACTTGAAGATTGTTATCACAGAATTGTCCAACACTGAACAAGTTGTGACTTAATCCTTCCACATAGTGAACTTTCTTGATGACAATTCCATTTCGTTCTATGTCTCCATACCCTAGGATCGGAGCGAAATTGTTGTTTCCGAAGCGAACAGTTCCCATGAATCTTTCAACAAAATTCTTGAGCAAAGATTTATTTCCAGTCATGTGCTTCGAACACCCGGAATCGAGTATCCAAACACAGATGGTTATTTCCTGCAATCAATGAAATTTAACCGTTTTTAGGTACCCACTTGAAGACGGGTCCTTTAAGGTTAGTTAAAACAGGCAGGGTATATAACTTAGGATATGCATTCAAACATGTTTTCGAATCAACATAAGCATTCACAAGCACATTATCAACAAACACATTTGAATAAAACGTGCGAACTTTCACATCAGAATTAAAAGTAACATGTTTACAAGCATTCACATCAACCACACAAGAATTAACATTGTTTACAAGCTCACAAGGCTTTGCCTTGGAATTTTCAACATTATTTGACAAAGTAAAATTGTTTTGATTAACTGACACACTCTTTCTCCTATTGACAGTCTTTTTCCTCCTTATGTTCTTCTTTTTCTCAACTTCCTTTTGTTTACTAGTGATCTTAGGTACTAATGTCTTAGCAACCCATTTAGCACCACTAGTTAAGCTCTTTCCACCTGTTGAATTGAAACTAAGAAGATTAGATCTAGGAGTTTTAGACATTTTCATCTTTTTGAACTCTTTTGGAGGTGAGGAAACTTCTTGCTTCTTTGGTTTATCATGAGAAAACCATCCATAACTATCCCTATATCTAGTTGAACCATTTGATGTATCCTTAGTTAGCGAAACTGTGCTAGACTTAGACACCTTAGGTATAGAACTAGATTGAGAGCTAGTTTGAGAAGCATTAGGATAGTCTTTCGGAAGTTTCACTTTGGTGTACTTTGTCCTGAGTGTGGTTTCAGCTTGTTCCTTTTTGACATGTTTTACAGGGGTAGCAACAAAGGTTTCTAAATTAATGGTCTTTGGTTCAGTCGGTTCAGTCTTGACGAGTTTGGTCTTAACTCGTTTCTTTGAGTAATATGAAGTTGGAGCTTTGGACGATGGTTTTTGAGATTCCATTTCTGTTTCCACTTTGATTTTGGTAGATTCAATCTTTTTCTCAGTTTCTGAATCAAAAATATATTCTCCCTCCATGAATTTATCAAAATCAACCTTCGTGAAATCTTTTGAAAAAGAAAATTTCAATGGAGATTGATTAATTTTAGATTTATTTGAAAATTTTGAGAAATCAGGAATCTTGGTGTCCAACTTCACATTATGGGTAGTCTCAGAAATTAGGTCAACTTGAACTGACACATCTTTGGTTTCACAAAAAAATTGAGTAGACGTATCAACACCTATACTAGCACTAGGCTTAGGATGAACAACTAACTCATCAACTGTTTCGCATGTGAAAAACCTATAGAAGTACCATATCAAAACTAAACTATGTGCAAGTTCTTCATTAGTTAAATCAGATTGCACATAATCATCAGCTATTAATGTAGCAGGGTTTTGACAAGTACACTCAAGAAAATCAGTCAAGGTCTGGGTAGAGGTATTGGTAGATGAATGACAAGTAGTTTGGGTAGAGGTGTCTACTAAAACACTTTGGTCAGTTTGAGTAGAACCATTCTCACAAACTTTCTTAGTATTAACAACAATAAATTTATCCTTTGAATTCGGACTTTGAGACTTGAGATGATCGATAACTTTTTGTTGAGATTCCACCTTTTGTTGTAAACCTTCTATTTGTTTTTCCAAAAATGTGGTTGGAAGTACATTTTAGTTGGTTTAGGTGGAGTACCGACAGATTCTTGGTTTTGAAAATTTGATTCAATTTCTTCCAATTTGAAAATTGAGGATTCTTTTGTTTTGTATGAATCATTTATTGCATCATAATTAACCAAAAATTCTTGTTTTGGTAATCTCTCAACGTCATCAGTCTCAAATTCGTCATCCAATGGACGAATAAATTGTTGTATCATACCAAGTCGTAGGAATTTTTCATCATACAGGGGTTCAATTTCCTCTTTGGCCTTTTGTAATGGTGTGATATTCTCAAATCCCAACCCGAGAAGAAGTTCTGATCTGTCAATTTTTGACTTGTTGAAATAGGCAGTGAAATTCAAGAGAGGATTTTGTTCAACTTTATATAACTTTTCTTGATAGAAAAGTATATTCTTTTTAAATTCCTCAACTTGTTTTTCAAGATTCTCAATCTCAATGCCTTTAAGAAAACAATTATGATTTAAATCAGAAATCTTCCTTTCAAGTTCAACATTGTTTGGTTTAGCTTCTTGAAGCTTTTTATTAGAATATCAACATCCATTTGTCTTGCATTTGCCCGAAGCCATTCATTGGTCTTTTGAATTTCAAGATCTTGATTGGTCTTTTCAAGATCTTGAATGGTCTTTTCTAGATTTTGACATTTTTGTAATAACTTAAAATCAGGAGAGACATTCAACTCACATTCTTTAACCAACATCTTGTCTTTGTAAGCTTGAAAATCTTGTTTAATAGCATCATATTCAAAAAGTAATTTTGAATGTTCTTCAAGAAGTTTTGTAAATTCACTTTTAGAAAATGAAATGCTATTTGTCAATTTTTTATTTTTGTTGGCTAAAGATCGGATATGAGTTGTTAAATTAGATAAAGCTAATCTACAAGACTCTTTGTCTTTAACCAAAGAAAAAGTAGAGTCGAGATTTACCTCATCATCTGGGTATTCATCATCAGTGCTTTCTGCTTCAAGGACTTTGTTCTTGGCCAATCTCGCCATATAGCAAACATTAGCAGAAAGATCTTGATCTTCATCATCAGTGAGCAACAGCCATTTGTCATCTTCGGCAAGCAATGCATGTCCTGCTTCGACCTGTTTGGCTAACAGCATCTTCTGCTTGTAGTACTCATAGTTCCGCTTCTTGGGTTGTTTGCAATCAACAGCAAAATGTCCAGGAACTCCACAATTGTAGCACTTTTTGTCTGATGTTTTCCCTTTCTCAACTGCTTGTTTCTCATAAACATCCTTCTTTTCACCATACCTTGATCCATTGGCTTCACCTTGCTCATTGTTCCTTGGATGATAGTGTTCCTTCTTGGGAAATGCACTTGTAGAAGAAGTGCGGAGATTGTTATTTGTTGGCCTCGCTTTGTAAAATTTCTTCTTGAAATGCTTTGTTACCGCTGCAAGAGCTTGATATAGTTCATCTGAAACACCATCTCTTGTAGCCATCACATCATCTCCCTCCTCATCAGACGAAGAAACAACCACCATTTGCCTTTTAAGAGCTTCAGAAATCTTCTTCTCTACTATCAATGCCAAAGGATCAGAAGATACAACTTCTGGCATTTTGTTTGATGAAGCTTTGCTTAGGACTTGGTTTTCATTGAGCTTGAAAGATTCATAAAGAGTATGAATGGTGAACTTGGTCAGATTTTGATGTTGCTTGATCTGTGTTCCAAAATCTTCCCATTCTGGACCAAGAGCTTTGATGAACTTGATGTTTAACTCAATCTCTGTTTTCTTGACATTGTTCTTCCTCAGTTCGTTTATGACATTGCAGAATCTGTAGTAGACAGCTTCAAGAGATTCATTAGGCAATTTGGCGAAGTTGTCAAACTCAGTCAGAATATTGGTCAATCTTATGGTTGAAGTCACGTCAGCTCCCTCCATCTGTCTAGCCACCTCATCCCATATCTCCTTGGCTGTATCATAAGAGTCAACAGAGCCATAGATTTCATCCGGTAGAGCTTTGTATAGGCATGACCTAGCTCTGTTATCTGCAGCTGTTCGATCCTTTTGTTCAGCATTCAACAGATCAGGAGTCAGAATAATAGCACCAGTAGTGGGATGGAGATGAACGGCAAGTCCGTTAAGGATGGAATCTTTCATCATGTGACCATTTGTCTGACTTTCCACATAGTCCATAAATCGTTTCTTCCATAGTCCGTAAGAACCACGGTAGAGAACTGGAGGTCTTGTATCTGAACCCAATGCCAATGCTTCACGAGAAGCCATTAGAGATTGATTAGATTTGAAAAATTGACTTGAATTTATTATTGCAAATGAAACGATCTTGGTAAGATTATGAAATGAAACGATCTTGATTGATCCAGGAAATGAAACGATCTTGATTGAACAGGAAATGAAACGATCTTGATTGAACAGGAATTGAAACGATCTTGAGTTAATCCAGGAAACGAAACGATCTTGAATTAACTTGGGAATGAAACGATCTTTGAGAAGAACTGGAAATGAAACGATCTTGAGTTAATCCAGGAAACGAAACGATCTTGAATTAACTTGGGAATGAAACGATCTTTGAGAAGAACTGGAAATGAAACGATCTTGTCAGAGTCGTTTTGGGTGAGATCGTCTTTGATTAAGATCGTTTTGGAATTTTAATGAAAATTTGGTTAAGTATAGAACTTGAAACGATCTTGAAGAACAGAATGTGAAACGATCTTAAGAAGATCGTCTTAGGTTATTTTTGTGAAATTTTGGTTAAGTATGAAAAATGAAACGGTCTTGAAAGTTAAAACGGTCTTGAAAAGAAAAATAATCTTGGTTTGAAATTATTCAAGGAAATGAGACGATCTTGGTGAAGATCGTCTTGGGTTTTGAAGGTATGAAACGGTTTAGATGAAGATCGTCTTAGGTAAAAAAAATGAAACGATCTTGGTTTGAAGATCGTTCTGGGTAAGAATGAAATGAGACGATCTTGGTATGAAGATCGTCTTGTTTTCTTTCTCAAAAAACTTCTAAGTGTTTGAAATGACCAAACCAATCCTTTCGGATTAATTAGCCAGAATCAACACTACCACAACACACTTTTGTTAGAAACGATCTTGTGAGGATCGTCTAACAAACCACAATTCACTGAAACTAAAACGATCTTAGGAAGATCGTCTTAGATTCATCTTCTTCACCATAAACATGAACAGCAGCAGTTTTCTCCATTAACGACCTAGAAAAACTTCAATAACTTTCGATTTACTAGGAGTTAGATCACGAAATCACTGTTAAACTGTTTTAATTCATGTCCGCAACAAGATTATGAACAAAATTCAACACAAAATACAACTGATTCAAATCCCTGAAATTACGCGCCAAAACTCAAAATTCAATCTCGAGATTTAGATTGAATTGGAACTTGAAACTTGACAGGATTATGTTATCAATAACCACGAATCTATTGATGAACAAACAACTGTGATTTTATGTGATTTGATGTGTGAATTTTGTTGAACCAGTAGGTCAAAAATGACGAACAGAATTTGAAATTGAGTTTGATTTTGATGAAATTGTGAATGAATTCAGTTATGGATCGTCATCAGATTGATGTTTTTCTCTGATACCACTTGTTATAACACGATTTTAGCTACTGAATTCAATCCAACAATGGCGGTTTAGTGTGTGTGTTCTTGGTGTGTTTAGTGTGTGTTTTGAGAGAGAATTAAGTAACTGTGTGTAAATCTGGAATTAAAGGTGTAATGTATGAAATGATTATGCTAGGGGTTTTTTTATTTCTAAGGTGTGAGATGGCTATTTATAGTCTAACTACTCAACTATTCTAATTTACACTATTAGCCACTCAACCTTAGTGATCATTTATCTATGACTTAACTACAAGAAATTCCTCTATTCTAGATTACAATTTATCACTATTTTTGGATTTCTAACATCTTTATATAGAAGAGGAATTAGGGCAACACAGCCTTACAATGATAGTGATGTGATGGTGGTTGTCGACATTCCATTGGCTCTAAGTACTTGGATCCAGGAGCCTTTGTCTTCTTTACCAAAACGGGTATGAAAGAGAGAAACCCTTGTTTTGGTCCCAACTGTACCTTTGCCATATAAGGTAACATTCAGTTAGGAGAACCACCATGTGACTTCTTGTCTTCTTGTTGGTTTGAAATCTTCCCGCCTTGACAAACAATTTGGAAAGCAAACCACCCGCTGACGAGAGTCAATGACTCACTGATGACTCGCTGACGACCCACGTCAGCGACCAAGTCTGGTCAGCGAATCCTTGACTCAACAATCTCCCCCTATTCGCTGAGAAGACTTGTTGAGTGAAGACTTAAGAAAAATATAGAAAGATGATAAGATGAAAAGATGTCTTGTATATTTAACTTTGAATATTACAAGCTGACTCATACAGCGTTTACAATCGTAAGACATCTATTCATTTTCAGCTTCAAATTCCCAAGCATGTTCTTGCTTGGCAATCTGTACTGCTGGGTCTTTGTATCTATGAGGCTTAACCAGCTCCTCATCCAGCTTGCTGATGAACCCTCGATTATTGGTCGTTTCAGCACATCTTCTTCTTATGTCCAGTATGAACCCAGTTGATGCCTTCTCTAGTTCAGATAGACGAAAGAACAGCTGGGTATTCTGAAAATTTGTGAAGAATATCCCAGCTGGATTCTCTATCACTCTTCCTTCCTCAAAGACACTTCTTGGGGGAAGTCTGGTGTTTAAAGCAGCATCACCAGATATAGGAGGAAGGTCAATAGTATGAGTTTGATGTTCTTCCTTTCTCTTTCTTTGACCCATTCGACTTGCTGAGGAGATAGCAGCAGGAGTACCAAATACTTGCCTCAGCATAGGAAGATCTGCTTTGAACTTGGTCTCATACTCCAGTGCTTTCTCGAAATAATTTTTCAGCATATTTTGAAGTTGATGGTAGCTGACTGCCTTTTTATCTTTTACTAGCATGTATACTTCAACCCACTCTGAAGCACCTAAGTTGGTTGCTTTGACCCCTTCCAACTTGGTTGGCTTGTCAGCACCTTCTCTTAAGATCTTTAGATTAGTCTTAAGACCCATTTCAGCTTTGAAGGCCTCAGCAGCAATAATTCTTTGAGGCCTTTTTCTATCTTCCATCAACTTCAGCCATTTAGCCTTCTCCCCCTCAAACTTGGCTCTTTTCTCTTTAAGCTGCTTCTCAACTTCCTTGTGTTTTTCCCTGTACAGGGCTTCAGCACCACCTGATTTCAGCAGCATCCTTTGCTCACCATCAAGCTGATCCTTTTCAAGCAGAGGCAGCTGTCTGATAAACTCAAGGTTTTTCTTTTCATTTTCTTCATTTTGTTTGATCCTGTCCAGCTCCTTGACAGCATCTTCTTGAGTTTTACCATCAGCAGTTAGTGCCAATACATCAATCAATTGATGCTGATGGCCTGCTGAGGATTGAACGGAAAGTTGAGCAGCAGTGGGAGGTTTGAAGAAACCAGAATCAGTTAGCTGTTTTCGACGAGCTTTGGATAGAGGAGTAATTTCAGCATTTCCCATGAAGCGATTGTGAAAAATGGGGAGCATTTCCATGGATCTATCCGTAGCCATTTCAGCATCAAATCCAGCCTTCCATGCTGTTTCAAGCTCTTTCGGGTCAAATTCTTCCCTATTAGCAGCAGGAGGTGCATTATATACAATCATTTGTTGCTGTACTGCAGGGGCTTCATAAACTTTATCCTTTTCAATCTCCCCCTCAACAATAGCGAGGGGAACTTCCATACTTGTATCCTTTTCAGTCTCCCCCTCAGCACCAGCAGGGGGAACTTCATCAGCATCATCTTTTTCATTCAAGACTTCTTCAGCAGCAGCGTCATACAAATTTTCAGTTGCCTTGTTTACTGCTTCAGTAACTGCTGCTAAGATATCAGCATTGATTTTCTCCCCCTTGGAAGTTGTATCATTAATAACAACTTCCACTGTTGCTACCGGTGCTGATTGCTGTTTAACAAGCTGTGTCAGCAAGTGCTTGATTTCATCCACCTCTTTCTCCAAATTAATGTGCCTCTGGCGATCTTCCTCAGTGAAGGATGCTGAGGGAACTGGAAGATCAGCTACTTGTTTCTCCAAGGCTTGAATAGCCTTGGTGTTGCTTTCAACTTGAGTGGCCAGGGGAGAGATGAGATTATGCAGCTTCGTTATACCAGCAGCAGCAGACTTGCTGGTAGAGGCTGCTTTCTTTGCCAAGTAGCTGGTGGAATTTGCACATTTCACCATTGACAAAGCCTTAGATCGAATGACCTGCTGATCATGTTTGATGGCTTTTGTGGCTTCTTTTATTTTGTGTTGATCAGCGGCCAAGGAGGTGAATTTTTCTTTGATCATCTCTACTTCTGAGCCATTTTCAACTTGCTTGTTGTACCAGCTGGTCAGAGTAGAGATCAGTCTTTCAGACTCATTTTCTTTCACATTTACAGCCCCCCCCAAAAAAAAAAAAAAAAAAAATAGAGATCAGTCTTTCAGACTCATTTTCTTTTACGTTTACAGCAACCTCTGCATATTTGGTGAGATCATTCAGTTGATGCTCCACCCTTTCCAACCTATCAGCAGAGTAGGTGGAGTATGAAATGCCCAAGTCCTTTGCAGAGAAAGACTTGGCTTCTGCTGTCTTGTGAGAAGAACAACCAGGAACAGCTTGAAAAGAGGAAGGCATGCCCATAGAGAGCATGGTGTTCACTGGTCGTACAGGAGGGGTAGGAGGTCTTGCAATTAAAGTTACTGCCTCATCAACATTTTCATCGACCTCCATGTCACTGGCATCTACTTCTTCAGCATGACTATCAGGGTCAAGCTGAAAATCCTCAGTGACAAAGTCTCCTAACTCATAGTCACTTTCATCATCAGTAGCAATCTCAACAGCAACAACCTCTTCTTCAGCAACAACATCATCAATTTTCTCATCACCAACACCAGCATCTTCAGCCTCAGCCAACTCAATACTTGGTTCTACCATTTCTCTAACATCAATGCTGGCATCCACCTCAGCATTCTTACTCAAACCAGCCTTTTCAATTTCACCAACTTGCTCCTGACTTTCCAAAGAGAAATTTAAAGGGTTTGGAGAAGTTGGTGTCTCTGCTTCAAGTTTGTTGCTGCTCTACATTTTCAACAGCAGCAGGGGTTTCCTCATCAATAAGAGAGAGTTGAGAGGATTCCACTTTTCTTAATACTTTCTTCCTTTTAGGAAGAACTGGACCTTTCTTGGCCAACTTGGGAGCTTTGGAGGATGCTGGAGGGGTTATAAGCATACCAGTTCCAGCAGGATTTTGCTTATATATATCAGGATACATGGTGAAAAGTACCTGCTTCATTGCTGGAGTAAGCGCAGCGTACTTTGAATCAAAATGCTCAGGGTCACAAGCAGGAACTTTATAGACAGAGCTTGCAACCCTGGGAGAGAGAATGAATTGAGCGCCCTCTGGCATGTACTTTTCTTTCAGCACATGCCTGAAAACCAAAGAAAGAAAGCGTGAAAAGGGCACTGAGCTCGAGCGATTTCTGATAGTGACCTTGGACTTCAAGTCTTCAAATATAACATTTGCAAAGTCAATGTTTCGACCATTTGCCAGTGCATATATCATTTGCATCTGGGCAGCAGTGGCTTGATCAAAGGATCCACTGTTCCCACCAAGGCACTGAATAACATGTGTAAACAACAACCTCCATACACCAGGAATGAATTTCTTTTGTGGATTGCTGTGCACAGATTGTGCTGGTACCATGTTTGTCCCATACCCAATGGTTAGCAGCCATTCTTTCCAAACTGAGGTAGGGACCAAATCAACAAAGGGTCTGTCTTCTGATTGCTTAGGGAGACGAAGAACATCTCTTAATAAATCTGCAGAGAGGGAGATGGTGTGCTCCCCTTTCATTACAGTGCCTTTAATGGAGCTACTGGACACATCATAATCACACGTCCACCAGAATTCCCTCAAAAGATGAAGACACATCTCATGGGGATTTTTATATATTGCTCTTCTAACTGGACATCCTTTGATGAAGTCCAGCATAGAGTAATATCCTTTAACTTTGGCAGGGATTTCTTCAGATCCCAAGTAGTTGTTTGCTTTGACAACAAGTTTCTGGGCTTGAAATGAAACTTTGTCAGAAGGACTAATGCCTTCGTTATCGAAGACTTTAGAGATGAGATAGGAGGGAATGATTTCAAGGTTTTCTTGCATTTGTTGTGGTGATTGAGAAGCCATTATCAACTTTGGAGGTATAGAGATACGAAGAGAAGATGAAAAGATTGAAAGAATATGGAAAAGATTGAAGGAATGTGGAAAAGATTGAAAGTATTGAGAGATTTTAGAAGTGAATGAGAAAAGAAATGAACGTGAAAGATGATATGGGAGAAGGTTTACATATATATGGTATGGATATGGGACCCATGACTGTACACAAGAGTCGTCATGGACTCTCTTTCATACGTAATATATATGAGGGAAATTATTTTGTACCAATGATAGTACGAGAGAAATAATTATATATAATGAAAATACGTTTAATTATACGTATGTGAGTAACGTATAAAAAAAATTGATGTGACAACTTGTACCACAATTTCAAATGTACTCAAGTAATTACGGCGCGTACAGTGTACAAGTTGCCCATTAGGGAAGAAATCGAGGTAACCGTTTGGTATTTCTAATTAAAATATTATTGTTAGTGGATATACTTAAGGAAAAGTTGAAATCTAAGAATATCCGCTGACAGAGTGTAGACAATCTGGTTACCTTTTTAAGAAAGCCAGTTTCAGTCAGCGACTTTCAGACAACTGATGGTCGCTGATGAATAGGATACAATTTTTAGCAAATTGTCAGCTATAAACGGATTTGATATGTCTTTACCAGCAGCCGTTTGCTGCTGGACTAGATAGAGACTTTTAGCTCTCTATTACTTTTATTTGCTTTTTCCCAAAGCAACAGGGATCAACGGATTTGGTTTGTCTTTACCAGCGACCGTTTGATGCTGGACTAGATAGAGGCTTTTAGCCCTCTATTGCTTTTGTTTGCTTTTTCCCAAAGCAACAGGGATCAACGGATTTGGTTTGTCTTTACCAGCGACCGTTTGATGCTGGACTAGGTAGAGGCTTTTAGCCCTCTATTGCTTTTGTTTGCTTTTTCCCAAAGCAACAGGGATAAACGGTTTTGGTTTGTCTTTACCAGCAGCCGTTTGCTGCTGGACTAGATAGAGGCTTTTAGCCCTCTATTGCTTTTGTTTGCTTTTTCCCAAAGCAACAGGGATAAACGGTTTTGATAAGTCTTTACCAGCGGCCGTTTGCTGCTGGACTAGATAGAGACTTTTAGCTCTCTATTACTTTTTATGTTCAGCGAGTAAGATATTCTTGAACTCGCTGAAGGATAACTTTTGACCATAAGGTCACTTCAGCATATGAGATATATGTTGAAACATCAGCAGACACGACTAGTCATGTCGCAGATTCACCATTCAGCATTCCCAACTTGCTGACCAGATATTTAAATCTTGTTTGATCTAAAGGTTTGGTAAAGATATCAGCAAGTTGGTCATCAGTGGGTATGAAATAGATTTCCACATCCCCTTTCATGACATGGTCATGAATGAAGTGGTACCTAATGTCTATGTGTTTGGTCTTAGAATGCTGAACAGGATTGTGTGTGATAGCAATTGCACTTGTATTGTCACACATAATGGGGATCTTAGAGAATTCTAAGTCGTAGTCAGCGAGTTGGTTTTTCATCCAGAGGACTTGTGCACAACAACTCGCTGCTGATACATATTCTGCTTCAGCAGTGGAGATGGAAACTGTATGCTGTTTCTTACTAGACCAACTAGTCAGCTTCCCCCCCCCCAACAGTTGACATCCACCACTGGTGCTTTTCCTATCTAACATGCACCCAGCATAGTCAGAGTCAGAATATGCAATAAGGTCAAAGCTGGAGTCTTTGGGATACCAGAGACCTAGTGTGGGGGTACCTTTTAGGTACTTGAAGATTCGCTTGACAGCGAGAAGATGAGACTCTCTGGGAGAGGCTTGATATCTTGCACACAGACAGGTAGCAAACATGATGTCAGGACGACTCGCTGTGAGATACATCAGCGAGCCGATCATTCCTCTGTAGAGAGTAGGATTCACATGCTTACCATCAGGGTCAGCATGGAGATTATTAGGAGGAGACATGGGAGTGGCTTTGGTGGTCACATTTGATAAGTCGAATTTAGCCAGCATGTCTCGAATGTACTTCTCTTGGTTAATGAAAATCCCATTAGGGAGTTGGCGAATTTGTAAACCAAGAAAGAAGGTCAGCTCACCCATCATGCTCATCTCGAAATGAGAGGACATCAGAGAGCTGAACTTAGAGCAAAGTTTCTTGCTGGAGGACCCAAAGATGATGTCATCTACATATATCTGAACATATAGGACATCAGCACCCTTTCTATAGATGAAGAGGGTGCTATCAATGGATCCTCGCTGAAACTTATTGGAGAGAAGAAATTCAGAGAGTGTGTCGTACCAAGCTCTGGGAGCTTGTTTGAGACCATACAGCGCCTTATAGAGACGATAGACGTGGTGAGGCTTGGCTGGATCTTCAAAACCAGGTGGCTGCTCAACATACACTTCTTCATCGAGTTTTCCATTAAGGAAGGCACTCTTTACATCCATTTGATATACAGTGAAGTTTTTGTAAGCAGCATGTGCCAAGAATAAGCGTATAGCTTCCAGTCTGGCCACTGGTGCAAAGGTTTCATCATAGTCAACACCTTCTTCTTGAAGGTAACCTTGTGCAACCAGCCTAGCCTTGTTACGTGTAACAACACCATCCTCGTCCATTTTATTGCGATAAACCCATTTTGTTCCAATTGGTTCTTTTCCAGGAGGTAAAGGAACCAGGAACCAGACATGCTGTCTTTGGAACTGGGTAAGTTCTTCTTGCATGGCAGCGACCCATGAAGGATCAACCATAGCTTCTCCTATGTTTTTGGGAGTGATCATAGACAAGAAGTTTACATATAGACATGTATTTCTAGTCGCTGATCGAGTGATAATGCCCTGCTGAGGATTACCAATGACTTGGTGAGCTGGATGACTAGATGTCCATTTAAGTGCTGGAGCACTTGAGACACCAAGTTGAGTGACAGCAGAAGTCTGGGTGATGGGATCAGCAGGAGTATTGTAAGAAGAGAGGTCAATGGTAAGAGTGGGTTCATGAGAATGATCAGCAGAGCCATTCGACTGATTTGAGTTATCATTGATGGCGGAGTCTTCAGCAGACTCCATTTCTTCAGTATTTGCTGAAGCATCATGAAACTCTTCCTCAGTAGGGTCATCAGCATGCACGTCATCAGCCAGTGATCTAGGTTTGGCTGATGCTGCATGGATTGACCTTAAGATTGGCTCAACTGGCTCAATCGAGTAGATATGAGCAGCAACTTGCTCTAGTTCAGCATCAGCTGAACTATCCTTTGTGATGTGCTGAATAGTATCAGGCAGCGAGCAAGAAGCATCAACAAATGAGTCAGCTTCCTCAGTGAGAGGATCAGCAGTCTCATTGAAAATGACCTCAGAAGAATTGGATTGAATGTCCTTTAAGGCAGATGAACTTTCATCAAAAGTAACATGAATGGATTCATCAACTTTTTGAAGGCGAGTATTGAATACTCTGAATGCCTTGCTGATGGATGAATACCCAAGAAAGTATCCATCATCAGCTTTAGGATCAAATTTTCCTAGGTGATCCTTGTTGTTTAGGATGAAAACAGGACATCCAAATACATGGAAGTATTTGATTTGAGGTATCTTTCCTTTCAATACCTCATACGCTGTCTTGTCATGTCTTTTGACAATGAGACAGCGATTTTGAGTGTGACAAGCTGTATTGACAGCTTCTGCCCAGAACTTGCTGGGTAGGGAGGACTCACTGAGCATGGTGCGAGCTGCTTCGATGAGAGTTCTATTTCTCCTTTCAGCGACACCATTTTGCTCAGGGGTTCTAGTAGAAGAGAAATTTTGTGAGATCCCTTGATCAGCACAAAAGGCTTCAAGAGTGTGGTTTCTGAACTCAGTGCCATGATCGCTCCTGAGTTCTTTCACCCTTATGCTGTTGAGATTTTCCATTTTCTTAATGAAATTTATAATCTCTTCAGCAGCATCACTCTTGGAATGAAGAAAGATAGTCCAAGTGTATCGTGAGTATTCATCCACGATTACTAAAGTGTATTTGCTACCCTTTAGACTTTGGACATTCACTGGACCAAAGAGGTCCATGTGAAGAAGATGAAAGCAGCCAGAGATAGAATTGGCCTGCTTGGTTTTGAAGGTAGCTCTGTGGCTTTTACCTTTTTCACAAGCACCACAGAGTTTATCCTTTTCGAAGGAAAGATGAGGAAGGCCACGAACAAGGTTCTTTTTAGCCAGATGGTTAATGGTTTTGAAATTCACATGCGACATACGCTTATGCCATAACCAATTTAGTTCGGCTGCTGACTTAGCAAAGAAACAAGTCTCACTATCAGTCTTGATAGGAGTGAAGTCAACCAGATATACATCTCGTTTTCTTGGAGCAACCAAGACTACTTCTTTGTTTACATTTACTACAGTGCCTTGATGCTTATCAAGAATCACTTTGTAGTCAGCATCACAAAGTTGACTTATGCTGATGAGATTATGTTTTAATCCATTGACATAAGCAACTTTGTTGAACTTAATGAGTCCATTTGAGAGAAGACCATAACCTTCTGTTTGTCCAGTGGAATTATCACCAAACACTACAGTAGGGCCATCAGCCACTACGTAGTTATCCAGCAGGGTCTTTGAGCCAGTCATGTGTTTTGAACAGCCGCTGTCCAAGTACCACACACCTTTTCCCAGCGAGCCCTGCATGGATTTAACAGAAGGATTTAGATAGGTTCACTGTTGAACTCACTGATGGACATGTCAGCAGGATTAAAGATGGGGGGCAAAGAGGATTCTTCTCTACTGACGATGTCATCAGTAGAAGGAAGAGAAGCAATAGGATTAGTATTCTCATCACTATGAGAGTCATCAACAAGATGATGAGCAGAAGGTGTGTCATGATCAATCACATAGGTGTGATATTGATCAGTAGAGGTAACAGTTGCTCCAGTATCGAGAACAGTCAAGTTGCTGACTTGATTGTCGTTCCCATACTCAACCAGAATGCTACCTCGACCAGTAGTAATGATCTCATGAGATAGAGGAAAAGAGATTCGCTGAGCAGCAATGTAGTCAGCAATGTTCTCCTCAGAGAGATCGGTTGACTCTCTTCCATTATTTATATGATCAGCAGAAGTAGAACTTTCGCTGACTATAGTGGAAGAGGAAACAGCCGCTGAAGAAGAAGGATTAGGTTGAATATCAACTTCGGGAGCGTCCCTGGAGTTGTTACAGTAAGCGGCAACATGACCTCTGCTGCCACATATGTAGCATTTTTTATCAGAGGTTTTGCCTTGTTTATTTTGAAGGAAAAATTCCTTCAATTGAGAGGAAAGGTCATTAACTTGCTGAGCTAGCTCGTTAATTTTTGGGTCAGAGGAAGGTGCCTTTTTCTTTGGCTTAGGCTTTTGCTTATGCTTTTGTGGAAGCTGAAGCATCTTAGGAGCAGGACCCAGAATGGACTTTCCTTTTGGGTCCTCTGATTGAGAGGTAGAGAGATTTTTTGATCCCTTTACTACACTCCACGCTTGATGGACAGCAGGGTGAGAAGAAGAAGGACCCTGCTGAGATGGGTGCACTCTTTTGGGAGTGACCGATCTAGGTTGCTGATAGGGAGTAGCAGACCTCATTTGCCTATGAGGCAAGTACTGCCTATTTGGGGTAGTGGACCTCACTTGAGGAGTGATAGGCCTAACTTGCTGATGGGGCAAGTGTCCTCTTTGAGGAGTGATAGGCCTATTTTGTGTGTGAGACATTCTCTCCTTTTGAGGAGTTTTATGTCTCAAAATAGGGGTAGGCATCGATTGAGGTGCCTGCTGGTGAACTTGTTTATCAGCATATTGGGCCTTGCTGAAAAGATGAAGATATCTGGCGTCACCAAACCTGACGCGTCTTTTCATGACACGTTCATCCAGCACAGTATTGCTGTCAGCAAGGTTAGGAGCTTGCTGAAGATGAAGAAGAAGTGGGTTGAGCAACTGGTGGAGGTTGCTGACTGACAGGATTAGCTTGCTGTGGCGAGCTATAGTCATAAGGGACAGCAACCTTGCTTCTTCTGAAGGGTTCAGAAGATCTGATGGTTAGCTGCTGAGGAGAGATGGTTTTAAAACCTTCACTACCAATATCCCCTTCAAAGGATTCCCCAGAAGAGTATTGAACTCTTCCTTCGTTTGGCATCATGCCAACTATGGGAAGATGGGGAAAAGGTTGCTGGTGCTTACTGAAGAGCCAGCACCAGTTTCTTCAGCAGATTCAGATGGGTTGCTGGTAGTAGAAGAGGTAGTACCAGCATCCATTTCGCTATGGTAATCGTTACCCCTAACGAAATACCATTTCTTCATCTCTTCAGGAGAGATGACAGCAGAAGGAGGAATAGAGATTTCAGGTTTTACCTCGTCTTTAAACAGGTCAGAGAGTGAGGCAGCAGCATTAAAGTCACCGCCTATTACTGCCTGAATTTGGGCAGGGACTTGTTCATTTAGGCACTGATGGTGAAACCTGGAAGCTTTTGACCAGGAGGTCACAATCTTCTTAAGGTTGGCCACTTCAAGCTTGAGTTTTTCATTCTCAAGTTGAACCTTTTTGAGCCAGCAACTCATGAGATTGGAGTTCAACATGAACATTCCTTAACTCATTGAGTCTTTCAGATTTTTCACTTAACTCCAAGGACGTGGAGTCAAGCTTAGATTGGACTTCAGCTCGTATTGATTCAACGAACTGAAAGTCACAAAGAAGAGATTCGAAGATTTTTGGTTTATCTTCTTCAGTAGCAGAGGAGTGAGCACAAACCTTTTTAATGGTGACGTTCACCCACTGACTTGAGGAGACTTGATCTCTTGTCAAAGCATCTCCATCAGCGAGCGCCATTAGACACATGGCGTCAACATATTCTTCACTGTCTGAATCGTCTGATTCAGCCCAGTCGTGCTCTTCAGCAACCAGCCCTTTTGCTGGTGTTTTTGCCTCTTCCATTTCAGCAACTTTGGCCTTCAGCTGATAATATTTGTTCCTGTACTCATCAGCAGGTTTGGAAGGGTTAGTTTTAGGAGCAGCAGGAGTTGGTATGGCAACCCTGCACTCCTTTTGGTAGTGGCCTTTTCTTCCACATCTCCAGCACTCCTCTTGAGCTTTGTCAACAGGAGGCTTATATGGAGCAACCGACCTACGGTTGTTCCATTTACGGGAGTACCTTTTACCAGCGACTAAGGCAAAATCCATAAAGTCGCTGAACATCTCTTGTTTCTCTTCAGCATTAAGATCATCAACAAGAGATTGAATAGGTTGTGGAAGAGAAGAGCTAGCACCAGTATTGAGATTACTGGGCTCAGCAGAGATAAGGGCGAGAGGGTAAGGGCGAGAGGGTCAAGGGCAGAATGTGCAGAAGAGGTGACAGAAGAAGAGGGACCCGCACGATGCTGTGCATCAGCGGCAGCTCTAAGATTTTGAGCAAGAGCTCTTTCTTCGAACTGTAGCATGCCAAAGAGAGACTCAAGGTTAAGGCCATTGAGTCGCTCAGTGGTTCTGAGTATTTGTCTCAGACCTTTCCACTTGATAGGTAAACTATCAAGAAATTTGTGGCACACCTCAAAGTCATCGTGGGTGATACCAACAGTGGTCATATCGTTCAGCAACCCTTTGAAACGGGTATAGGTGCCGTTAAGACCTTCATTAGGGAGGGAAAAGAAGTTTTCATAGGCTCTTTTTAAGTCTATTCTTTTAGTGGCAATGGTAGCAGCAGAGCCTTCATGCATGCTAACCAGTCTATCCCAAACTTCCTTTGAAGAGGGATATCTAATAACCACTTTCATGAGGTCAGTGGGAAGAGTGCTGACAATCATGTTTTTGAGCCTTGCATCAAGGTTAACAAGTCTCCTTTCATCGTCGGTCCATTGAACCTCTGGTTTGACAATGTCAATCACAATCTCAGGAGCATCAACAGTTGCTCCTGGTGTTCTTTGAACCAGAGTGGGGATATAAGGACCGATGGTCAGAATGGACATAAGATAGGGTTCCACACCCACTATATGTAGTAACATTCTTTCCTTCCAAGACCCAAAGTCATCGGGCTCGAATCTTGGAGGGACAGATACGTAACCGAAGTCACGTGTGTTAACAAGGGTGGGAACAGCAGTCATGTTCTTGTTTAAAAAGGATTAAGAGAAGAAATTTAAAGAAAGAAAAAGTATGCAAACGGATCTTGTTTCAATGATTTAGAAACAAGGCTCTGATACCAATTGACAGTCCAGGATTTGCACACTTATGTTTTGATATAATTAGACAATTAAGTAAAGAACAGAAGTAAAGAACATAAACAAGAACAAGTTCAATTGTAAGAGAAACTATGCAAGTCTAATCATATGTATCATTGATTAAACGATGAATACATGGTCGATGTTACAACTTGTCTTACAAGAATACAAATGAACTAGATAATTGCTAAGCCTAGAAAGTAAGAAAGAAACTTAAGCAATTACAAATAAAGTGATACACACTTTGTGGTGACAAAACACACATGATAAGATGCGGCTGTGTTCCTTTATATAGAATAGGAATTAGGGCAACACAGCCTTACAATGATAGTGATGTGATGGTGGTTGTCGACATTCCATTGGCTCTAAGTACTTGGATCCAGGAGCCTTTGTCTTCTTTACCAAAACGGGTATGAAAGAGAGAAACCCTTGTTTTGGTCCCAACTGTACCTTTGCCATATAAGGTAACATTCAGTTTGGAGAACCACCATGTGACTTCTTGTCTTCTAGTTGGTTTGAAATCTTCCCGCCTTGACAAACAATTTGGAAAGCAAACCACCCGCTGACGAGAGTCAATGACTCGCTGATGACTCGCTGACAACCCACGTCAGCGACCAAGTCTGGTCAGCGAATCCTTGACTCAACAGTACATATAGTGTTTGTATTATGAACAACATGTTGGCATAAAAAATGATTCAGCTTTAAGAGATGGGAACTTCATCTTCTTGATAATTATCTACTTAGAAACTTCAGTGCAATAGCTAAAATGCTGTTGTTAGCTACCTAGCTTTCATGTCACATCATGAGAGTTGGCAATGTAGACTAGGCCCGACATCACTCCTAGACCCGGTCTGTGCCTTGACGTAAGGACCTATGTAGCCTTGTTATATCCAAAAGGCCCATTTTGATCCCAATAAGTTTCATAAGGCCTGTATTTTTAATGTACTTCTACCCTTTCTATCATTTAATTTGTCAGCAATTAAGTTCTGTTTTCATGTATTGTTTGTGCTATTCTTTCTTTAGAATATTATACTGTAAATCTGTATTTAGTACGAGTATATATATTTCTGTAAATTTGTGATATGGTAAAATATGGCTCGGCATTCATGATTCATGGATAACGTGAATATGAAAACCTCTCTTTTACCTAACCTTCTACGATCATCGTTACTTGTTTATTGTTGTTATCTCATTTTAGCCACAGCTTTGTATGTCAATCTGAACTTTGACGATGTAGATTGCCTCAGGATCAATGGAGGGTGGATAAGGATCTACTGCAAATGTACGGTAAAATTCTAAATTTTCTGATAGAGAAATCTTAGTAAATGTTCGTTTTCATTGATTTCCAAAAGTTATAACAGATTTACAGCATGCTAAATAGGATTTGAATATACATATTTCTACACACATTACATCTATACATAAATTAATCAACAGAAATTTCGTTTCTTGATTTTGCAATGGCACACATTGCTTGATGCACTTGAAGCATGCTTAATTCGCTATCATTATGTACTCGAATGCAGTTTTTGGCTATTCTAAGTGTGCCATATATTTCCTCATCAAATCCTTGTTTCGCTAAGCATCCATCAATCTCATCCAATTCCCTACTAGAGTAAATCCATGTCGATGGTTCTCTACCAGTAATCAATTCAAGCAACACAATCCCAAAGCTATAAACATCCTCCTTGTAAGGACCGAGACTAAATTCTGGAACAACAAAATTGCAACCACTTGATGGGATGCCGCTTGTATTCATCAAGATATTTGAATGGCCAAAATTTGATATCTTGGGTTCAAAATTATCATCTAGTAATATACAATTTGAGCTTATTTTGCGATGGGCTACCCGTAGTACGTTGTTGTGATGCAGCCACACAAGTCCTCGTGCTATCCCTATAGCGATCCTAAACCTTAGAGTCCATCCCATCTTCTTACCTTCCACTTGTGGCGTACAATGTAGCCATTGATGGAGGGTTCGATTACTCATGTATTTATATACTAGAAATTTCTTCTCCATTTCGAAGCAAAAACCTAACAATGGTACTAAGTTTGTGTGTCGTAGTCTTCCTAAAATTTCTATTTCTAGTAAGAACTCCTTTTCAAAGCTCTCAAACTTATGGAGCCTCTTGACTGCAAGGATCAAACCGTTTGGAAACATAGCCTTGTACATGAGTCCCATGTTTCCGCGGCCAATCACTTTTTTATTGTCAAAATTATTGGTTGCCATTTCAATCTCCTCCAAACTCATTCGGCAAATATACTTTTCCATGGCAGTTACCTATTTGATAACCATAATTAGATATTAGTATCTATCTTCCTACTTTTTTGACACATATATGGATGGATCTTGAAAGGATGAAGATTTTACCTTGCTCTCTTCGCTTTCGCTTTCCTCTATTAATTGGATTAGGGGGGTTTCTTCAATCAGAAGCTGCCTCCTTCCCTTTATTATTTTCTTTGTCACGAAAAGATAAGGTTTCATGACACTTATAGACAGTCTAGAGGTGCCTCTTGGAAAACAAAAGACCATCAGCAGAGTACTTAAGACAGCAGAAAGAGGAAATCCAACTGCAAACCCAAAACTAAAGGGATCTGCATGACCTTGATCAGTCTTGCAGGGATGCAGAGGACGTCCACAAAGTAGTAAATTGTTTGACAAATTTTCTGCCGGGATGCTATAATTGTTAAAAAAGGGTACTTGTCCTGATAAGCTATTGTTTGAGACATTAAAAACCTTAATCCGATTAAGTACCCCCAATTCTTGTGGGATTTTGCCTGTTAGGTGGTTGTTATTAAGCTTCAGAATATTGATGAAGCTGCATTTAGCAAAGCTAGGTGGAATTGGACCTGAAAAATTGTTGTCTGAAAGATCTAAAGAGACGATGGAAGGAAAAACATCCGAGATATCGGTAGGAAGGGGTCCTTCGAGTTGGTTTCTAGAGAGGTCTAACCCTGTCAGGCTGGTGCAGTCTTTTATGCCCAATGGAAATGGTCCTCTGAGTCCCATGTCTGATAGTCTAAGATTCATAACCTTGGTCTCCTCATCATGCCAGCACGTGACACCAGGAAATCCACATACGAAACCTTCAGTAATATTGCTAAAATTCCACGATGATAACACGTTCTGAGTGTCTTGGAGCGATTTCTTGATGGATCTCAGGCAATCGATGTCTGACTGAACCGCATTGCTTATAGGAAAGCAAGCCAGTATGACTAGCATGTGCAAGTATAAACTAGGAATGCATATTCTGCTCATTATGAATGTGCTAGTGTTGTTGCATTGATCATATAACATGAGTCTATTATTGTCACACACCCCATTATAGCGGAAATATAGGGTTAACAATTAATTGCGTACTAATCAGAAGGTTAATAGAGATTACATCCAATTATGCCAATACAAGTCAATACAAGTACTATCGTTCAAGATGTGGACCCCAAAATACGGATACAAGTCATCCTCATTTGGAACTGGGCCCACTGAATACAAGTTCAATAAATTGGACAGCCAAATACAATTAAAGCCAAAAACATAAGAGTCTTCAATGTTTGATGCTAATTGTACGTCCAAAGTCAAAAGATTGGCCCTTAAATGCCAAATACGATTCCAAGACTTACTGATGGTCACCTGAAAAGCATGAAATTTGAGAGGATCAACTATCGAAATAGTTGGTGAGTTTACAGTGTGTTTGACTAAAAGATCAATCGACGTTTGTTGTAGTTATTTAAGACAAGACAGTCCAGACCGAAGTCCGACAATAAGACAAATTTCCCTCGCACAGGTCTCCCGTCTAAATGGGGTGCGGACCAGTATACCTCGCACAGGTCTCCCGTCTACAATGGGGTGCGGACCAGAACCATGACCAATGTACCTCGCACAGGTCTCCCGTCTAAAGTGGGGTGCGGACCAGTATACCTCGCACAGGTCTCCCGTCTAAATGGGGTGCGGACCAGACAAAGACAAATGTACCTCGCACAGGTCTCCCGTCTAAAGTGGGGTGCGGACCAGTATACCTCGCACAGGTCTCCCGTCTAAAATGGGGTGCGGACCAGACAAAGACAAATGTACCTCGCACAGGTCTCCCGTCTAAAGTGGGGTGCGGACCAGTATACCTCGCACAGGTCTCCCGTCTACAATGGGGTGCGGACCAGACAAAGACAAATCATTTATAAAGTAGTCGTGTATACAGTACATGCTTTTCAGGCCCAAAGTAAAAGGAAAAAGGGCGCCATAAACTCACCTTAGCGATCACAGAGCTAAAAGAATGAGCAGTCTGAGAATAAGAGCAGTCTAGTCTCCACGTCTATCCAAAACCTAGGATATGAGCACGAATGGTGAGGATCAAATCTCACGACGACAAGTATCCTACGTACAACTACTTAGCTATCAATCCTAGAATGCCACGACCAAGTGTGATTTAATCTTTCATTTTGTTTAACTTTTGTTGGCAATATCAATGAAATTGTCATTATAAGGTAGTCTAAAGTACCATTCGATATTTACCAAGTCCAAACGTTCAAGTTGTCAAAAACTAGAAATGTCAAATATTTCAGTAACATACCACTGCGCCGCAGTGGGAAAAGTTTCACCCCACTGCGCCGCAGTCAGCCAAAACAATATTTTTCCGAGGGTTTACACTGCGCCGCAGTGAGCATAGAAGCTCACTGCGCCGCAGTGGCCTAAGTCGAACCCAGACCAGAGTCTGGGCACTGCGCCGTAGTGGGCTAAGACAATGCCACTGCGCCGCAGTGGCCCCATCTGCAGCCAAAAACCAGCAGCTTCATATGCAGAAAGCCAAACCAAAACCCTTCAAATTTGACCCAAATCAACCCAAAATGACTTGTAAGAGTTTGTAACCCATTATGAAGCATAAATAAACATTATTAACCATAAATACACATAACCCCGCCCATAATTTCGTCCATAACATCGTTAAATCTTCCGAAATGATCAAATCAACCCAAAACCCTATTTAAACCCTAATACCCATTTTAAGTTGTTTTAGGCCTTGTAAGAACTCGAAATGACTAGAAAAGAGTAAGTAAACATAAATAGGCGCAAAAGGGATGATTTAGACTTACCAAAATTTGATGTTCTTGAATAAAGAAGATGATGATGATGATGAAGTCAAACCCTTGATTATAGCCTTAAAACCCTTAAATCCTTCCTTTGCAAAACCAATTTAATAGAAGAATAGAGAGAATTTGGTGTGGTGTGTGTGTTTTTGTGTTGAGTATGTGTGTGTGTGATGATCTAAAGAAAAGAAAGGAGGGAAAAGAGTGAGGTGTTTCCCTCCCTGCCTTTCAATTCCAATTTCGGCCCATGTGGCCAAATTAGATAAAATCCTTACCCCTAATTTGGTAAAATGCTTACGATTAAATACCGTTTGACCTAAAAGTCAAAATGTAAAGTAAAGGTATTTTCCCTCGTCTCATTTTAGTTAAGTCAAGCCAATAAAGTTTCGTCAAAGTGAACTTTATAATATTAAGTCTAGACAGTCTAATTATTTTGTTCAAGACATAACCTTTAAATATTTATTTAAAGTTATTTTAAAGACTCGGCATTCATCTAGATAGCTAATAGTCTACGTCAACAAGATACGTCTACTTTGACTAAGTCAAAAGTCCAAAAGTCTAATAAGTTCCATGTCAAATGACTGTCTAATTGAGATTAGGACTAACCCGATGTTAATTAATTACGAGTTGTCACAGCATCCCCGACTTCTAAGGATTTCGTCCCGAAATCAAGTCTTGCTCAGTAAAAAGATGAGGATAGTTATCCCTCATATAGTCTTCACGTTCCCAAGTCGAGTCGGGACCATGTTTTGAGTTCCAACGAACTTTGACCAATTTGATACGACTACGTCTAAGTTGTTTGAGCTGTTGGTCTAAAATTTCAACAGGTTCTTCAACGAATTGAAGAGAATCAGTCACTTGCAGCTCTTCGACAGGTACGACTAACGTCTCATCAGTCAGACATTTCTTAAGATTCGAAATGTGAAATGTGTGATGAACGTGTTCTAGCTCCTTAGGTAAATCGAGCTTGTAAGCCACGGAACCAATTCTTCGAACAATTTCGAATGGTCCGATATAACGAGGACTAAGTTTCCCTCGTACGCCAAAACGTGCAGTGCCCTTCCAAGGCGACACTTTCAACATGACTTTGTCTCCCACTTGAAACTCAAGTGGTTTCCGTCTACGGTCGGCATAGTTCTTTTGGCGATCTTGAGCCGCCTTCAGCCGTGCCCTAATTTCAACAATTTGATCAGTAGTCTTCTGAACTAGTCCATACTTGAATAAACGACGTTCTCCAGCATCAAGCCAACAGACAAGAGATCTACATTTTCGTCCATATAAAGCCTCATAAGGCGCACATTTGATGCTAGTGTGATAGCTGTTGTTATATGAAAATTCAGCTAACGGCAAAAAGGTATCCCAACTACCTTTGAAGTCAATGACACATGCCCGAAGCATGTCCTCTAAAGTCTGGATGGTACGTTCACTTTGTCCGTCAGTCTGTGGATGGTAAGCCGTACTCAAGTGCAATTGAGTGCCTAAGGCGTCTTGAAAATATCTCCAAGATTGTGAAGTGAAACGACCATCACGATCGGAGATAATAGACAAGGGAACACCATGAAGTGATACGATCTTTTCAATATATAATTGAGACAATTTCCTTATCTTCCAACTCTCTCGGATTGGAATGAAATGAGCAGACTTCGTCAAGCGGTCGACAATGACCCAAATAGTATCGTATCCTTTCAGGGTTCGAGGTAACTTCGTAATGAAGTCCATAGTAATCTGTTCCCATTTCCAGTCAGGGATTTGGGGTTGTTGGAGCAGCCCAGAAGGCTTTTGGTGCTCCACCTTGACCATTGAACAATTTAGACACTTTGAGACATAAGTGGCGATATCTCTTTTCATACCAGGCCACCAATAAAAGTCCTTTAGTCCATGGTACATTTTGTCAGCGCCATGATGGATTGAATACCTAGATCGATGACTTTCGTTCATTAAAAGTTCTCTAAGTCCATTATACTTGGGAATCCACACTCTGCCCTTAACATGTCGGATTCCATCGCCATCCAATTCAAACAAACGTTCAGCATTCCACAATGCTTCATTCTCGATACATCCTGGCTGTAGGGCTTCGTTTTGATCGTCTAAAACTCTATCCCTTAACGACGAGCCAAGATAAGAACTTGCTCTTGTGATGACAGATAGGGAAATCCTATCTTTTCGACTTAGCGCGTCAGCAACAACATTTGCTTTACCGGGATGATATTTAAGATCACAGTCGTAGTCACTGAGTAATTCTACCCACCGTCGTTGTCGCATATTCAGCATTTTCTGATCGAAGATATGCTGAAGGCTTTTGTGATCCGTGAATACAGTACACTTGGTACCATACAGATAATGTCTCCAAATTTTTAATGCAAAGACAACCGCTCCGAGTTCTAGATCGTGGGTTGTATAGTTCTTTTCGTGGATTTTGAGCTGTCTAGAAGCGTAAGCAATGACCTTACCTTCTTGCATAAGTACACATCACATGCCCTGATGTGAGGCGTCACAGTATACCACGAAATTTTCAGTGCCATTCGGTAATGCTAGAATAGGAGCATTACACAGTCTGTCCTTTAACGTCTGAAATGCCTTTTCTTGGGCATCCTGCCAAATAAACTCCTTAGCCTTCTGAGTTAATAAAGTCAAAGGTTGAGCAACCTTAGAGAAATTCTCAATGAATCTCCTGTAATAGCCAGCCAGTCCAAGAAATTGACGAATTTCTGTCGGAGTCTTAGGGGCTTCCCACTTCTTTATTGCTTCAATCTTAGATGGATCTACGTGGATCCCATCCGTTCACTACATGACCCAAGAAGTGTACTTCCCTAATCCAGAATTCACATTTTGAGAATTTCGCGTACAACTTTTGATCCTTGAGCAGTTGCAGAATGGTTTCTCAGATGACCTTCATGTTCGTCTTTATTCCTTGAGTATATCAGTATGTCGTCAATGAATACAATGACAAACTTGTCAAGATACGGTCGACATACTCGATTCATTAAGTCCATAAACACCGCAGGGGCATTGGTTAAGCCAAACGGCATAACCAAAAACTCATAATGTCCGTAACGAGTTCTGAAGGCTGTTTTAGGAATGTCCGTCTCTCTGACTCTGAGTTGATGATACCCAGATCTGAGATCAATCTTGAAAAATGTGATGCACCTTCCAATTGATCAAACAAGTCGTCAATACGAGGCAAAGGGTACCTGTTCTTGACAGTCAACTTGTTCAATTCTCTGTAATCAATACACATACGCATAGAGCCGTCTTTCTTCTTAACGAATAGAATAGGAGCTCCCCAAGGGGATGAACTTGGGCGAATTAGTCCTTTAGCTAACAACTCTTGAAGTTGTTCGGATAATTCTTGCATTTCTGACGGCGCAAGGCGATAGGGTGCCTTGGCCACAGGTGCAGCTCCAGGGACTAAGTCTATTCCAAACTCAACTGGTCTGTGAGGTGGAAGTCCCGTCAAATCTTCAGGAAATACTTCCGGAAAATCTTTAACTACAGGAATGTCTTGAATGTCTTTACCATCTGGCTTCCTTTCAACAACTAGTGCCAGAAAGGCAGGGTATTCTTTTTGTAAGTATCTATTCGCCTTTATCGCCGATACTAAAATCAATTCCTTTCCTGACTTGTCTCCTTGCACTATTAGGGTTTCGTCATTCTGGAGGGGTATTCTAACAATCTTTTCGTAACACATTATTTCAGCTCTAACCTTAGATAACCAGTCCATACCAACAATTACATCAAAACTACTGAGTTCTATGGGAATTAGATCAATTTTAAAGGTTTCGCCAGACAATGTCAAATTGCAATCTACTAAATGATCTCTAGCAATATACTTTTGACCGTTTGCATATTCGACAATATAAGTTTCTTTCATGGGGATTGCTACTAAGTTAAATCGAGAATAGAATTCTAAGGATATAAAGCTTTTATCAGCTCCAGAGTCGAATAGCACAAATACGTAATGATTATTGAGTATGAATGTACCTATCACCACGTTGGGATCACGTCGTGCATCAGCAGCATCCAAAGCAAAAACTCGGCCTCTACCTCGTCCACCTTGATTCCTTGCTTGATTATTTCCCGTATTGTTCCTTACTGGAACTATTGCATTGTTGTTTGGGTTCAGATTGAGTCTTGGACATGCAGGTCGTAGATGGGTTTCGCTCCCACATTCGTAGCATTGCACTATTGCCTTTTCCCTACAAAACCTTGCCAGATGTCCCGTCTTGTTACAACGGCGACAAGTAGGACAATTTCCCCTGTGATGGAGATTACACCTATTACACTTAGGATCTGTGCCAGTGTACCTCGCGACGTCCTGAGTAACCACCGCAAAGTTTCTGGCAGTCCTAAACCTCTTGCCATTTCCACCGCCACCATATTCACTACCAGAGGCATGATCACTCCTTCTCTTGACCACTTCAGTTCCAACAGAAGAACCAGTGGTTCTTTTCAAGTCTATCACCATCCGTTGGTTGCACTAACTGCCGCTTGAAGAGTCATAGGATTAAAAGCGGCTACCAATCTTCGGACATCAGGTGACAATCCATAACAGTACCTCTCGATCAATTTCTCCTCCGTATCTACCATACGAGGAACTAGTCTAGCCAACTCATGAAAACGAGTTGTGTATTTCTCATTGTCTAATCCAATCATACTATGATTCCAGAATTCGCCTTCCATTTTCTGTACTTCCTCACGAGGACAGTACTTTTCCATGAGCATCCCTTTAAAGTTCAACCAAGGTATGCTATATGCCGGCTCTCGGCCACGAGTCCTAATCTGCTCGTTCCACCATGACAGTGCGTGCTTTTGAAATTGAGCTGCGGCATATTCCACTTTGTGCTCTTCGGCACAACGGCTGATATGAAGCACCGCCTCTATGCTCTCCAGCCAATTTATTAGACCGACAGGACCTTCGGTGCCATGAAATTCCTTTGGCTTGCAATAAGTGAAGGTCTTGTAGTCAGTCCCGTGCAGATGCACTCGAGGAATAACTTGTTCAGCAGTAGGCTCAACATTGTTACTGTTGTCAGCATGATGGTTATTATTGGCGTTCATGCTTGCCGTAATCTGTGCGACTAAAGTAGGCATAGCAGCCAACAACTGTTGTGTCACAAATGCTGCCATATTATTATCCCCGCCAGTATTTGGGGTAGGTCCAGGACCAGTGTTCACCTGGACAGTAGCAGCTTCCGGTCTTTGCTGAATGACAGGTTCTTCCCGTTCAGCTTCAGTATTCAAAGGAGTTGATCGAGTAACTCTCTTTGGTGCAGTTTTCTTGACTGGAGCCTTTTTCTGAGCTTTGCTTTTCGTCTTAGGAGCCATAAGTCTAAGATATGAACAAAAATGTCATTTAGAGATTTCCTTGATAGGTTAAACAAAAAGTAGCTTTGCAAGACAGATGACAGTACAATGCAAGTCACAAATTGCTGACTTGTATGAATTTATGTACTAGACAAGACAAGAAAATATGAAAAATCATATTTCTAGAGCTAAGATATAAGCAGTTGACATAGTCTGAACAAGTAAGTAAGCCAAAAGACAATCGTATTTCATTGATGTTCAAAATTTTACATAGTCTGGTATGTACAATCCAAAAACATGTGGGAAACTTCATCCACAATGATAGACTACATAGTCGGAGCAATACGATTTAAAGACATGTGGGAAATACATCCACCAAAAAGATTATAACTCAAACACAGAAGTGTGAGTTGTCATATGTTCCAGGGCTTACAATACGTTACCACTACAACTACTGATTACATCTTAAAAAGAACAACAAGTAGCAAAGCCACGACCAAGACCACCACAACCGATAGTATCCAGATCATCCTCCCAATAGCTTCCTTTCCTTCCCTAGCAACAGTCATCGCCTCGGCCGCCTGGTGATAAGCTCCAGTCAACTCCTGAGCTTGATTCTCTATTTTCGCTCTGGTGCAGATGAGGGAATTGTTCATCCTCGACAATTGTCGGCGATAATACTCCGACCTATCAGCTGCAGATGCAACTGGCATAACGGCACAGGGATTGTAGACAGGCACTATGGAGGGACCCGCAGCATACGGATCTCCCTGAAAGAATGACAGGCCAGACTGTTGCCCTGAACTGGTGCAGAAGGACCAGGAGCATAAGGGTCTCTAGGAGCATAAGCATATGAGCTCCCTCGGTAGTCCTCCTCTGATATGGAGATACCGGTGTTACAGATGATTGAACATGGATAGACACATGTTCACTTCCAGATTCGCTGGATGATGATACTAAATTGATAGGGCGTGATTCATTGCCCGATTCCTCCATTGGTTCCTCTTCATAAGAGTCAGGAACGTAAGGAATGGAGTTTTCCAAGACAGGAACTGGAGGTGTACAAGGTACAACAGCATTTGAGCTAACTCCATCCGACATGACTATTCTGAAAAGATAGTCAAAGAATCCATATAAGTCTGATGGATAGTCAAAGAATCCATATAAGTCTGATGGATAGTCAAAGAATCCATATAAGTCTGATGGATAGTCAAAGAATCCATATAAGTCTGATGGATAGTCAAAGAATCCATATAAGTCTGATGGATAGTCAAAGAATCCATATAAGTCTGATGGATAGTCAAAGAATCCATATAAGTCTGATGGATAGTCAAAGAATCCATATAAGTCTGATGGATAGTCAAAGAATCCATATAAGTCTGATGGATAGTCAAAGAATCCATATAAGTCTGATGGATAGTCAAAGAATCCATATAAGTCTGATGGATAGTCAAAGAATCCATATAAGTCTGATGGATAGTCAAAGAATCCATATAAGTCTGATGGATAGTCAAAGAATCCATATAAGTCTGATGGATAGTCAAAGAATCCATATAAGTCTGATGGATAGTCAAAGAATCCATATAAGTCTGATGGATAGTCAAAGAATCCATATAAGTCTGATGGATAGTCAAAGAATCCATATAAGTCTGATGGATAGTCAAAGAATCCATATAAGTCTGATGGATAGTCAAAGAATCCATATAAGTCTGATGGATAGTCAAAGAATCCATATAAGTCTGATGGATAGTCAAAGAATCCATATAAGTCTGATGGATAGTCAAAGAATCCATATAAGTCTGATGGATAGTCAAAGAATCCATATAAGTCTGATGGATAGTCAAAGAATCCATATAAGTCTGATGGATAGTCAAAGAATCCATATAAGTCTGATGGATAGTCAAAGAATCCATATAAGTCTGATGGATAGTCAAAGAATCCATATAAGTCTGATGGATAGTCAAAGAATCCATATAAGTCTGATGGATAGTCAAAGAATCCATATAAGTCTGATGGATAGTCAAAGAATCCATATAAGTCTGATGGATAGTCAAAGAATCCATATAAGTCTGATGGATAGTCAAAGAATCCATATAAGTCTGATGGATAGTCAAAGAATCCATATAAGTCTGATGGATAGTCAAAGAATCCATATAAGTCTGATGGATAGTCAAAGAATCCATATAAGTCTGATGGATAGTCAAAGAATCCATATAAGTCTGATGGATAGTCAAAGAATCCATATAAGTCTGATGGATAGTCAAAGAATCCATATAAGTCTGATGGATAGTCAAAGAATCCATATAAGTCTGATGGATAGTCAAAGAATCCATATAAGTCTGATGGATAGTCAAAGAATCCATATAAGTCTGATGGATAGTCAAAGAATCCATATAAGTCTGATGGATAGTCAAAGAATCCATATAAGTCTGATGGATAGTCAAAGAATCCATATAAGTCTGATGGATAGTCAAAGAATCCATATAAGTCTGATGGATAGTCAAAGAATCCATATAAGTCTGATGGATAGTCAAAGAATCCATATAAGTCTGATGGATAGTCAAAGAATCCATATAAGTCTGATGGATAGTCAAAGAATCCATATAAGTCTGATGGATAGTCAAAGAATCCATATAAGTCTGATGGATAGTCAAAGAATCCATATAAGTCTGATGGATAGTCAAAGAATCCATATAAGTCTGATGGATAGTCAAAGAATCCATATAAGTCTGATGGATAGTCAAAGAATCCATATAAGTCTGATGGATAGTCAAAGAATCCATATAAGTCTGATGGATAGTCAAAGAATCCAAGTTCAATAAATTGGACAGCCAAATACAATTAAAGCCAAAAACATAAGAGTCTTCAATGTTTGATGCTAATTGTACGTCCAAAGTCAAAAGATTGGCCCTTAATGCCAAATACGATTCCAAGACTTACTGATGGTCACCTGAAAAGCATGAAATTTGAGAGGATCAACTATCGAAATAGTTGGTGAGTTTACAGTGTGTTTGACTAAAAGATCAATCGTCGTTGTTGTAGTTATTTAAGACAAGACAGTCCAGACCGAAGTCCGACAATAAGACAATTTCCCTCGCACAGGTCTCCCGTCTAAAATGGGGTGCGGACCAGTATACCTCGCACAGGTCTCCCGTCTAAAGTGGGGTGCGGACCAGACAAAGACAAATGTACCTCGCACAGGTCTCCCGTCTAAAGTGGGGTGCGGACCAGTATACCTCGCACAGGTCTCCCGTCTAAAGTGGGGTGCGGACCAGACAAAGACAAATGTACCTCGCACAGGTCTCCCGTCTAAAGTGGGGTGCGGACCAGTATACCTCGCACAGGTCTCCCGTCTAAAATGGGGTGCGGACCAGACAAAGACAAACCATTTGTAAGTAGTCGTGTATACAGTACATGCTTTTCAGGCCCAAAGTAAAAGGAAAAAGGGCGCCATAAACTCACCTTAGCGATCACAGAGCTAAAAGTATGAGCAGTCTGAGAATAAGAGCAGTCTAGTCTCCACTTGTGAGTCCCAAATGTATAGATGAATAATAAACCCGACTGGCAAGTACAACTGATCTTGAATGGACAAGTTCAGTTTTACGATCCAGATGTGGATAACAAGAAACAATTGACAATAAATTAATGCAAGAACAAATGGCAGAAACTATATAAAGATATATATAAATATAATCAAGTAAATAGCATTGAGATACGTTGTTTTCTAATGTATTTGATTTATTGATGTATAAACAAATACAAGGATTGTTGCGGAACAAAGATAAACACCCAAGTGTAAATATCTAAACAATCCGAAATACAAGTGATCTAATTGACTTGGAAATACTCGTAAGTTTACTTAGAGTATATCTCACAAGTTGCAATGCTAAAGTTTTCAAGCTCTTTGCAAGTTATGAGAAGACTTTGTATTTATAGACAAAGTCTATGATGACATGGACAATGTCGTACAAATGTGGTTGTGAGCATTTAAGGAATTAGATCATAATTCCTTACATGCTGCACAAGGAAGAGTATATAAGTCACTTGATGTGACTTATGGTACTATGTTCCAGCCTATACATTGTACCTTTTATTAATAGATAAATCTATCAACTTGGCAAATGTGTATAGTAAAAGTCTTCCTCGTAATCAGTGTAAAGTGTTGTAAATACTTTAGCACTGAGATGCTTCAGTCTTCGATCTGGTAGAATCACTCTGATGCTCGCTTCTGAGATGATTCTTCTTCATACTTCAGTCTTTGACTTCAGAATGAATGCTTCAGATTTGTCTTGATCTGAACTGAAGTGAAGCTTCAGTGAAGGAATTCTGAGACATCTCAGAATTCTGATAAAACGTCTTCACTAACTTCAAGATATTTCTGAACAAATTATACATGGTCGATTCTCGACCTAACAAATTCCCCCTATTTGTTCTGAAATAGTACATGCATTCCAGACTTCTATCTATACATGTTTGTAAGTCTGAAATGCAAGTTTTTGTTTAAGTTGTAAAAATTTCTTAAGTACATCTTATAGATCATTGATGTCTCAGAATTTTACTTATGGTTTTCTAACTTAAACTTATCATCTACTTATTTGTTACAATTGCAACTTGTATATATAAACTGAAATGAAAGTTACAAATGTAAATATTTACAAGTACATGATAATTCTGAATAGAAACTACTTCTTGGCAGGCCTTGAACCAGAAGGTGCCTCAGTAGGTTTTCTCTTCAGTGGAGAGTGATCCTTTTTGCCAAACAATCTGCTTTCAATTTCTACCTTGGCTTGCATCTTTTGTTGAATTCTTGCTAACCATGCACCAGTCAAGGCAGACTTTGGCTTTCCTTTCAGAATTGGATCATCTCCCTATGCTCAGAAATCCCAAATTCAT
>CM067168.1:37095368-37282868 GCA_034093135.1 Erigeron breviscapus
ATACAATCTATACTCGTAATTTCTCTTCAACAATCGAAACACTTAAAGTAGTGAAATGTTCCTTTTAGCGATTGAGAGAATATTGCACAAGTTCACCAAGAATATTGCAGGTTTGCAAAGTGATTTCTATCGAAGTGTATTCGAAGAAGTAATATTCTTGGTTGTGCAATGACTTGTATTTATAGGCAAAGTTAACATTGGGATGTTAACTTTGGCCGTACAAATGTGGTTGAGAGCATTTAAGGAATAGCATTTAATTCCTTAAATGCAGGTACACAGGGTGGGATGCTGGAGGATCGGGTTCAGCAGAACCTTCGTTTGCTGAGCAGGTGGTTGGATCGATTGTTGGCTCAGGACCTATGCCTGGCTACCCCTACCTCCTCCGTGATTTATGATTGGATGATGTTGCTGCCGTCGGTTGGTGATGATGGCTTGTAATTGTAATTGTTTGAACAATTTCTTTTTCTTACTTTTATTTATTTTCATTTGTTGGTTTGTAATCACCCATAAGGGTGATAGAACATCGTATTTTACTTTTCCATTTCCGTTTATAGGGATAGATGATTGCATGGTTTATTTGATTATGTTCGTTAATGGTGTGTTCATGTTGATAGCAAGTTGAATGTCATGTGCATATGCTGGCAGTAAGTTCAGCGACATATTTTGTTGGCATCATATTCAGGCATGGAACATACATCATACCCGGCAAGTTTTTCTTGTTCTTGATTTTGTTTTGTTTACTTTCCCCTATTTCCCATAGTTTGCCTTAGTTCATTGGACATTGAGGGCATTGTCCAACTCAAGTGTGGGGGGGGGGTGGTAAATAGGAAAAAGTCGGGTATTTTTAGAGGATTTTGAAACTTTTGCATGCTTGTCCTTGTAGTTAATTGCTTTTGTCACTTAATTATAGAACTTAATAAGCAATTTGACTACACCTTGGGTACAAAATTTTAATATGTGGAATGTGTTTTGACTGATTAATTAGGCAATCCCTTCTGGATTAATAATATGACTAGCACGCTCAAAGCACCAAAACACCCAAATTGTGAGATTATTGATTCATTGCTAGTTATGATAGGTGTTACGGTTTTGGATTTATTAGCCTTGTTAATTTGTCCCTCTCGTAGGCTTTTGGATTTATCCAGGAGTAAGGGTTCTTTTAGAGCTCTGAACTATGATGTGCAAGTTTGAGGTTGGTTTTTCCATTTCCGGATTATTTCATTTGCTATGAGTGTGCTGGTGATTGCGTTGATTCTAGAACTTGTCCTGGTTGATCGTTCCGTGTTATTTATCAGAAGAGGCAAATTTAGGATAAAACCTTTGTTCTTTGTTTGATTCACCCTTGTTTCGTAAAAATTTGTTATGTGCATGTTTTGTTAATGTGCTTAGTAGCTAACTACACTGGTTAGTGAACCACCTGTTAAAACCCTTATGTTGCACTCACTTTAGTGCAAGAAACAATAGAAAACTTGTTGTCACTAGCCTGTTCTTTGTTATTTAATCCACCTTTATATATCACCTTTTCCTAGCCATACCGATAGTCGAAGTCCTGGTGGGTCATTGGTTGCCTATGCTAGTGGATGGTTTGGGGTTGTCCTTTATGTCGGGTTGGGATATTCTCGGTTACTGAGAATAGATTGATTTCGTCATGTTTGTTTGGATAAAGTCTGAATCGTTCATTCCAGCATATGAGTATATGATTTGTCACTGTTTCAAATGTTATTAAGAGAATACCAATTAGTCAGAGTAAAAGTAGCTCACAAAAAAAAAGAATAAAAGAATTGAAAAACAGAAAAAAAAAGAAAAAAAAAAAAAGAAAAGAGCTTGGGCTGTCAGTTGGTATTTCTCACTTTTGGTCAAATCATTTTTGTAAGTTGGTACAATTTCACCAACGAAAGGATCTGAATGCTATAATCTTAAGTTGTTATTTGTGGGTTGGCGCGTTTGTTTAAGCCAACATGGTTAGAATTGTTGATTGAGTTGTTTAGTGTCATACACCACAATGGTGTCGGTTTTTAATCGTCTATTGGGGGTATTGTCTGGACAACTTCTCGGGTTTTGGACGTTGGCAACTAGTGACATGGGATTTTATGGATTAGACTATTATGTAAAACTTTGTTAAATGTTGTGTTATTTGTTTTTAACACCCTTTGTTTACCCAAATTTCCATACCCTTTTAAATACCTTGTTTAGCCTTAAAGTTCATTCAAACCCTTAAAGTCCTCTTTTGATAGACGTTGTGGTGCTTGCATCATGGCGGTGAAGGAACGAACCTAGTACAAGCCTATGGTTAAAAGATTATGCATCACGACTAGGCATTGAGTGATAATTCAAATATTCAACCCCAAGTGTAAGTTAGTTGGAGTAGGATAGACGAGATATCACTGATTCGATTCTTTTGTGCTTAGTCGTGTTATTAAGGCTTGTATATCAGTCAAGTATTGTCAAACATTCCAGTTTTCATTTAAGATTAAAACTGCCTAACCATCTCGTTTCATTTTCAATGATGGTTTAGCTTCTTTTTGATTACGGTAATGTTATTCCATGTGCCAAGGTAAATTGAGTTTTGAAGTTTGGAATTGCTTGAGGACAAGCAAAGCTTAAGTGTGGGGGGATTTGATATGTCGTATTTTATACCCATTTCCCACAACGTATTTAGTTGATTTTGCATGGTTTATGAGTCGTTTTTGTATACATTTGGTGCGTTTATGGTATTTGTTAGTGTTTCAGGTTACTGACAGGTATTTAAGCGCAAATCTGGAGAAAACGACATTGTTGAGATGAATCAAGTGCTAACGGAGGATTTCGGAAGCATTTGGATGAAGATTGCAGAAAGTCAACAAAAGTCAATGCTGAAAAAGGCCAGTTGCGCCGCAACCCAATCCAGAAAGATAAGTTGCGCCGCAACTCCCTCTGTTGCGCCGCAACGCCTCTCCTTCCTGGCCAGCCACGAGTCAACATTAGTCAAAGGTCAATGCAAGTCAACGGTTCATTGCGCCGCAGCTCTTAGTTGCGCCGCAACCCAAAACAGAGGAATAAGTTGCGCCGCAACTCCCTTAGTTGTGCCGCAATGGGTTCAAGTTCAAGCCAGCTTGGTCAACGAAAGTCAAAGTCAAAACACAAAAGTCAACCCCAGTTGCGCCGCAACTGGGCCCATTTTTGGCAGCTTTTGGGGATCGTATAAATAGCTTGAAAAATATGCCAAAACTCTCTTCTCTTTTAGCAGCCATGTGTGGAACCCTATTGGAGATATTTTCAGATCTTCATCATTTTCTAGGTTTTCAAACACGATTTGATCATTTTTCATTCGTAGCTTTCGATTATTATCATTAGGTAACAATGAATTCTTCTTATTTCAATTGTTATTCTTCTTTAATATGAGTGGCTAATCACTTCATCATCCATCTTGATGGAGTGAGACAATATGTAAAGATTGCACAATTTTATTAATTCAATGTTGATTTCATTTAACGTTATATCGAGATCTTAGCGTATTTCTTCCTTATTATTTATCTTGAATTGATTGGTGATTTATATGTGTCTTTAATGGTAGTTATTGATTACGTATATTTCATTTTGATTGTTTGGGTACAAACGATTGGGTCTATGACGGGTACGGTAGATAATCGTTCATGATAATAGGAAGAAATGTGTTAACGGTTGGGTACAATCGATAGGTATAATTGTTATTTCAATAACCAAAACCAATTGTTTGATTAGGGAAGTTATAAAAGATGTCTTGGGGTACCGGTCTTTGTAACGAAACTAGTTTAAGCAAGAGAGTCAAATGATGTCTTCAACTTGACGGGTACGGGGTTGGTGCTTTGTTTGAGTCTCGGTTATTTAATCAACTAAATTTGGATTTGAACTTTATTTATGTGCAATCTAAACATGTTGTTGAGCGGATTCAAGATGGATGACCTTTTAAATTATTGTTTAAAACAAATTCTCTTTTCGATTAATCCTTTGGGATTACTAATTATTTACTAACTTTTGCAAAGTGACAATTCGGTCACAACCCCCCTTTTACTTGAATTACTTAATGTCAACAATTACTTAGTTTTAGTCCCTGTGTTCGATCCTGGACTTACCTTTTAGCTATACTATATACGAACGGGTCCACTGCCCGAGAGTGTGTAGTAGTCAGTTTTAGAGGTATTTCTTGTTTTAATTTTTAAACTCGATTTTACACATCAAGGCATCAAGCAATCCAGGTATCTTTGCCAATGGAGTTGCATCCTTGCGCATTTCATCTTTCTCTTTGAACGAAAGCAGAGTTAGGCTATTTAGTGCCCATGTTAGCTCGCTCTTTAATCCACTTTGAAGTGCAAGAACAATCCGTTTATTATTTTGGTCTACAAAAGAGAAATAAGAAATGCATCAAAATTTTAGATAAGTTTTGTTATAAAAAAATTATTAAACTACACTAAACTAAAGAAACAGCATTTCAGTTTTCATCCCCGCCAAATTGAAAAGGCTACAAATTATGAACCTCAAAATGAATCATTATGAGCCAAACTAGCAAGACTTTTAAACATGATAAGCATCCTTCTATGCACGCTTCCATGTAAAGTTAATTCCTTAAATTAATTCCAATGTTTCAGAATTCTCATTACTGCTTCCGATATGTCAGTATTAGGTTCTTAGCATGTCCTTACCTCTTCTAACTCCCTCTTGGTTTAAAATAGCGTGCAACAGGCGTTGCGTTGCGTGTTGCGACCCTAGGGCGCAACGCCAAGGGTGTGGCGACCAGGTTACATGTTGCGAGCGCTACATGCCCGTTGCGAGCGTTGCGTGTTGCGTCCGTAGCGTCGCAACATGTACAAAGTTATGTTTTCACTTTTTGAGGCACTTATTTTCTTTATGTTTTGATTTCAACTTTCAATTTCAAGTCTATTAGTCTACTTTTATGGTTTGTTTTCTACTTATTATACATTTGGTGTCGTAGAATCGCAACCTATTATGATTTGGTGATTTGAAATCACAAACTATTGTCTTTTCTTATGATATGGAATGTTATCTTTTGGTATTCAATTGTTACATGTAGAGTATTAGCATATTTGTAGAAACTGTCGCCGCGAATACGTGTTGCGCTCGCCGCGCTCGCAACGCCACGCTTGTTGCCTCAGGGACCTTATCGCCACGGGTCGCCACACGCTATTTCAAACCAAGCTCCTTTCCAATAACAGGAATGTCTGTATCATCTGAAATAATAGCATTGATCCCTATAAATTGGAGCCACTACTGAGTATATTCTAAATATTCACATCTTCCAACCTATTCATCCTTGTATATATACACATCCAATTATGCTATATACCCTCACCCGTATCCTAGTATACTAGAAAGTAATAAAAAGTATATAGACAAGTAAAAGAAGGTGGGTATGGTACTGAGGACAACAAACAATTGCAGAATTGCTTTAATTCCAATGAAGTTGGTATCTAGACCCAACGCACTCTTTTGTTGAAGCTCAAAGCTAAACCAATATCAAGAAATACAATAGAGAGCAAGAAGAATACAATAGATGGTATTATGCACAACAAAAAGAAAACAAGAGACTCAAGAAAATGGCAAATGGTGAAGGAAGCAGTCAAAAGTCGCCATTCATGATAAATTCAACCACTGTTAATACCACTCAAATGAGTGGTACAACAATCCAAAAGGGTTCCTCTCGGTATAAGCAATGCATCAGTTACTTCAAGAAATATTCAGATGCGTAACAATACATCGAATGTACATAAAGAAATACCACGTTCACTTGAAGCAAACAAAGAAAATATCACCCCTATCCTAACACAGTTTCTTAGTGGAGTGATTACTCAAGGAACCCCTACCAGTTCAATCACCCCTACTCGAGACAGGAAAACTTATATGAGAAAATACTACCAATTAAGTAAAGAACAGAAAATGATGAAGTTAACTGCTATAAGGACAGGTAAAAAATATTATTTGAGTAATCTTATTTAACCTGAAAATAATCAAAATATGTGTTATTTATGACATTATTTTTCTTTTCACATAGGCATCCAGAGCGAAAGTCGGTGCTGTACCTCTGTTGAGGAGGTCGGAAATCACAGGAATCAATGGGTAAGCATTTCATTAACTTTTTGATATTATAATGATGAACTGAAGTTAGTTTTTTTTAACAACATCACAATAAAATAACATTTTTGAATGATATTAAATCTCTCAGGTGTTGTAGATCTTCTGTGATATGAACGAAAATCCATCGGTCCAAAAAGCATGATCAAAACTGATCTTTATGATTTGTTTACAATGATGTCCCTACACAACATATGTTGGAAGAAACAAAAACCTTGTGTTCATTGTGGAGCATTGCGATTACAATTTGAGTTCCCTTTTTGTTGTATGGAAGGAAGACCACAGTGGCATACACAGACATTCCTGAAGAATTATAATCTTTTTACATCACAATCTGAAGTAGGGAAAATGTTTCGGGCTAACATCCGTTCATACAACACAAATTTCTCATTCACGTCAATGGGTGTCAAATTGGATAAGACGATGGCGAATATGACTACTGGGGTTTATACATTTCGTGTTCAGGAGGACTTATCACAGAATCGACCAGTAGTTACCAAGGGACGGGAACTAGGCACTTCGGTGTACTTTTATGATGCTGAAACTGAAATTTCCACAGACTTGGGTGGGAAAATCTTGATAGAAGGCGTCCTTGAAATAGTGACAACTGTTTCTTGCTCCAAACCCGATGTGAAAACATCAGAACCTTTCGCAGCATGGCTCAGTTGGGACCTCTTGACACCTATAGAGTCACTTTGAACGCATCGGTGGAACTTGACCAAAGGGTGTACAACCGTCCTACAACATCAGAGGTAATAAATAGGCTTTTTCTGAGGTTTTTTGGTTTAATTAATATCTATTAAAACCGTTACATATACCATTCATAACGCGTATCATCTACCATTCAATGTAGGTTGCTGGTATATGGGTTGAGGGAAATGACAACATCACTGCATACAAGAGAAGCATAGTTGTGTATGGGAAGTCTCAACACGCTCAGTTCATTCAACCTTACTTTGGTTGTTATGATCCATTGTCTTATCCGTTGTTTTTCCCTAATGGTGAGGCCGGATGGCATACTAACATACTAAGACACGAAGTAACTATCAACCAAAAGTTGATGATGTGAAGACATCGAGGATGACATGGAAGGTAATAAAGTTTTCATGATGCAAATACAAGTAAACTTTCATTGACTCAAGTAGAACTTTTAAGCATACCCAAAATGCAGGTGGTGATACAAGGAATGGTAGGGATACAGTAAGTATGCGGGAGTACTACGCTTACAAGTTTCAAATTCGCTCAGACCCGAATGTTCTTTTATTAGGGGGGAGATTGTTACAGCAATTCGTGGTAGATATCTACATAAAGATCGAGACTTCACGTTTGAGATATTTTGAGCAAAACCAGTCCAAGATACGTGCAGATTTGTACCAAGGAGTGGTGGATTGTGTCAACGTGGGGGAGGTCTGCCCGTCCAAAATTGGTCAACGAATTGTGTTGCCTGCTTCTTTCATAGGAGGACCTCAGGACATGCGACAACGATTTCTTGACGCCATGACATTGGTTCAAGATGACGGAAAGCCTGATATTTTTCTTACCATGACGTGCAACCCAAGCTGGAAAGAAATTATTGATCAACTATTGCATGGTCAATCTGCACAGATCGCCCAGAACTTGTTACAATAGTTTTCCGTGCCAAGTTAGAGGCTCTAAAGAAACAACTCTTCAAAAAGAATATACCCGGTGAGGTCGAAGCCCATGTTTATGTTATTGAGTTTCAAAAACGTGGTTGCCACATGCGCATTTTCTCTTGATAATGAAAAGTGGGCACAAGATGACCAATCCAGACCATTATGACAAGATCGTGTGTGCTGAAATTCCAGACCCTGTAAAACATGATAAACTTCACGATTTGGTCGTCAAACACATGATGCACGGTCCTTGCGGTAAACTGCGCCCAAACAATCCTTGTATGGAAGGTGATCCACAAAAGTGTCGTTTTCATTATCCTAGGCAGTTTAATGAGACGACTGTACAAGGCGATGACTCATACCCTTTGAATCGAAGAAGAAACAAGGGATTGACTGTTGCAAAAAATGACAATCCCTTGGACAACAGATGGGTGGTCCCTTATAACCCATACCTACTTACGATGTTTAATTGTCACATGAATGTTGAGGTTTGCTCGAAAACAAAGATGAATGTTTAATTGTCACATGAGTTATATTAACCTATTCTAAATACATCAATGATTTTTTTTTTTGGTCAGGTTTGCTCGAGTATTAAATCTGTGAAATATGTTTTCAAGTATATTTACAAGGGCCATGACAAACAAGCTGTCCATATCGATCCAGAGGAGGGAGAAGTTGTTATTAACGAGATACAAAGATTTCAAGACGCCCGTTATGTCTCGCCACCAGAGGCAATGTAGAGGATATTTGGCTTCCCACTTTCTGAAATCAAACCTCCCGTCATGGCTCTGCAGATTCATCTTCCAGAAGAGCAACAGATTAGGTTCAGAGAAACTGAAGATCCACGGGATGTTGTTGAAAGAGAAAGACATAAGAAAACTATGTTGACAGCCTTTTTTCATTGGCATGACATAAACAGGAATGCACCAAAGCATTTGTATAAAGATTTTCCAAAACATTTCACCTGGAATGCAAGAACGAATAGGTGGAATTCTCGACAAAGAAACTGCTCAATGAGAGGACGATTGGTCTCAGCTAATCCTGCTGAGGGAGATAGGTACTACCTACGCCTTCTTTTGTCACATGTTAGTGGCCCTACATCCTTTGATGATTTCTACACAGCCAATGGGGTATTACACACGACATTTCGAAAATCGGCTCCCGAGAGAGGGTTGATAGAAAGTGACAATAATCTTTCAGATTGTCTTGCAGAAGCCTCTTTATTTCAATTTCCTTGTGCCCTTAGGAGGCTATTCGCAACTATCTTGATTTTTTGTGAGTCTGGAGACGTGCGCAAGTTATGGGACAACCACTATGAATCTTTTTCAGAAGATCATAGACAATTGTGTCAAAATGACGAGCGTGTAAAAAATATGGTTCTCACGGATATCAAAGTTTTTCTACAATCCATGGGTAAGAATCTCGAGGATTTTGATCTTCCAAGGTTGACCGTTGATGTTAACCTACAATCAGGAGGTTTTCGTGAAGTACTCGAGGAGTCATCTTTAGGCGTGGAAATTGAACACTTGTGTGCCCGTGAATCTCTGAATGCTGACCAGAAAGCTGCTTATGATGAGATCATAAGCCGTGTCGATAACAACTCTCCCGGTGTTTTTTTCATAGATGGTCCCGGTGGAACCGGGAAAACATTTCTATACAATGCCTTGCTTGCAGAGGTTCGTTCCCGTGGTCTTATTGCACTCGCGAGTGCTACATCCGGTGCTGCTGCTAATAACATGCCCGGGGGGAGGACAGCTCATTCACGGTTTAAAATCCCTCTTAACCTCAATAATAACTCGATGTGCAACATCAAACAGCAGAGCGGTACTGCTGAGCTTCTTCGAGATGCCAAGATAATCATATGGGATGAAGCATCAATGGCTAAAAGGCAGGCCATAGAGGCACTTGATCGAACAATGCAAGACCTTATGAGGGTGAGACAACCTTTCGGTGGAAAAATAATGATATTGGGAGGTGATTTTAGACAAGCACTGCCTGTTGTGAGACGTGGTACTCGAGCACAAATTGTAGACTCTAGCCTAAGAATGTCCCCTCTATGGTCTTCGATTATAAAAATGTCGTTAACTGTAAATATGAGAGCAATGACTGATCCATGGTTTTCGGATTTCTTATTAAGAGTTGGTGATGGAGATGAAGAAGCGATTTGTGAAAGCTTTATTCGTATACCTGATGACATGACCATCCCCTACACACATGAAAAGGTATCAAGAGATGCTTTGATCGATGCTATTTTTCCATCTTTACAAACAAACATGCATTCATCAGATTATATCAGTTCTAGAGCAATATTATCTACCAAGAATGACAGTGTCGACCAGATTAATGACCAGATGATTGATAAGTTTGTTGGAAAGGAAAAAGTTTACTACAGTTTTGATGAAGTAGAAGATGATAAAAATAACTTTTATCCAACTGAGTTTTTGAACTCACTATCAGTTTGTGGTTTGCCCCCGCATCGCCTCCGGCTGAAGATTGGATGTCCAATAATACTGTTACGAAATATTGATCCTACAAATGGATTATGTAACGGTACTAGATTGGTATGTAGAGCTTTTCAACACAATGTTATAGACGCTGAAATAGTTGTGGGTCAACATTCAGGCAAAAGGGTTTTTTTTACCAAGAATTCCTCTATGTCCATAGAAGACGATGTTCCCTTTCAAGCTAAAGAAAACAATTTCCGTTCGTGAGTGTTGGAACCACGTTAATTGTGACCATTACTGATCATTTATCATTCCTAATATGATAATTGACGATAACTGAAATCCCTATGTCTAGTAAATATACGATGGGCGTATTTACTCTTAAAGACATACTATAGGGTTTCCCTTTAGGTGATTGGAACTTCAGGGACTAATAACACACACATTAAACACCAGGGTTAAAACTGTAAGTTCTCTTATTATAAATAGAGACTCATATGCTTCATTTTAACCTCCTAATCTTCCATCTCAATTTCTTGTGTGTTTTTTTTCTCCCTAATTTCGGCTCTAATCATAGCCGAATTCTTCACTCCCATTATTAATCCATCACCTCGTTTTGGGAACCCGACATCAATGGCAAGTATGCTTAATCATCTTACAGGTTCCTCAGGATCAACGGGTATGTTTTCTATCATATTTTCATTATATTATTTAATACGAATCATAATTATTCCAACATGTGGTATCAGAGCCATTGGTTCATTCGATCTATAGATTCGTATTGGTTTTTGTTCTATAAATTGTTTGGAACATAAATCGAAAATATGATTTTAAGGAGTTAAAAAACTATTGTTTTGTTCCATAAGTTTTTCGGAAATTATTTTTTTCGGAAATAAATATTTGGAACAAATAACTTCTTGAACATGTTCTTCGTGTTCATATTAAAACTCATCTAATCTATTGAGTTTGATCCTAAATGCCATAATTTTCGAGCCAAAAACGTGTTTTGCAAGGTTGAATTCAACCATAATAGGTTGAGTACGACCATGGTCGAGTTCTACCATGGTCGCGTTCGACCATTCTTTTGTTGAGTTCAACTTCATTTTAGTCGAGTTCAACCTCCATAACGAATTCGACTATAAATTTGTTGAGTTCGACCTTATTTTAAGTTGAAATATGACCTTAAAACACATAACTAGTTTGGATCGATTTTGGTATTACCTTAAGGTCGAGTTCGACCACCTTATTTGTAGGTCGAGTTCGACCTCTTATGGTCGAGTTTGACCACCTTATTTGAAGGTCGAGTTCGACCTTTTATGGTCGAGGTCGACCACCTCACATGGTCGAGTTCGACCTCATTAAGGTCGAGTTCGACCACCTTAGGTCAAGTTCGACCATGACTACTAAGGTTGAGTTCAACCACTTAAGGTTGAATTCGACCAAACTAAGGTTGAGTTCGACCACCTAAGGTTGAATTCGACCAAACTAAGGTTGAGTTCGACCATTACATGTCACGTTCGACCATAACAGGTCGAGTTCAATTTATTTATTGATTATGATCATAACTTGTTGAATTCAACTTACTTGTCGAGTTCTCCTTAAATGTTGAATTTGACTTACTTGTTGAGTTCTTCTTAATCGTCGAGATCAATCATAACTTGTTGAATTCAGCTTACTTGTCGAATTCTTCTTAATTGTTGAATTCGACTTACTTGTTGAGTTCTCCTAAATGTCGAGTACAATTTTATCTTAAATTTTATGGCAAAATTTATCTCCCAAATTACGAAAATAATTTATTCTGAGACATTTTTACCATAACAGCTCGACTCCGCCAGGGGCTGCCGCCCCTTGGACCCTGCTTCCAGGGGAGCTGCCCCGGACCCCCGTAACTTAGGGGCTTCGCACTAAAATACATGGTCTCATTATTTGTGCCCAAAGGTCAAATATGATTCTCATGTTGCGTTCTTGTTCCTTTTGCATGATGAACACTTAGTATATTAATTCTGCCCAAAGGTGATTTAATATGCTTTGTGTGTCAAAAGGGCTATTTGCATGCATAATATACACGATTCTTAATTTTGTGCCCAAAGGTCAAAAGATAAGCGTTGTGTTGCATGACCTAATGCTCATTTACTTAGATATTAGTTACTTCTGCCCAAAGGTGATGTAACATCTAAGTAGAGCCTTACTTTAGCTTATTGTTTTGGTGTTTACGATAGGCTTACCTATCACTAGCTTCATTACTATAATAATGGTCATAGTCTCATTACTCTAAGGAACATTACTATTAGGCCTACTTATTTTAGGCATTACTTTAGTTCCATTACTATTAAGAGACATTACTTAGTCTGCCTTAGATAGCTAATCATGTCACTATAACTTCATTACTATTAGGCCTACTTATTTTAGGCATTACTATTATAATCTTCTATTGCTTGTATTATAAATTAATATCCTCCTTATTTCCACTGTAGTACCTAACTTAGGCATTAAGCCACTTATTGATGCAAACTTTGCTTTATGAAAGGATTAATTACCTCTAACTCTGGAGATGATAGACCTTGACTATGTCATTCGCCATAATGAACCCACTGCTATTACTGCTAACTCTTCCGCAGCTCAGAAAGCGAATTTTAAGAAAGTGGGATAGGGCGAATCGCTTGTCACTAATGATGGTCAAGATCTTCATCAATCATAGTATCTGAGGGAATTTATAAGGCGTATGCAAGTAGCTTAAATACCAAGGAAATAGCAGTGTTCGTGAACACATAATGAAGATGACTACCATGGCTCATAAGCTTAAGAGTCCTAAAATAGAAGTCTCTGACAATTTTCTTGTGCACTTTATAATGAACTCATTGCTTGCTCGTTTCGATATCTTCAAGATTAACTATAACTCTATGAAGGATAAATCGTCGATGAGTGAAATAAGTGCAATGTGTGTGCAAGAAAATGGTCACCTCAAGTTGGGCCAACCATGAAGTTGTTCACCTTACTACCACTGCTAATTCCATTAAAGAGGAAGGATAATAACAGTAATAAGACATTAAGACTTCAAGTAAAGGATAATCATGATGTTGTTGCCTCTAGCTCTAAGTCCTTGACGAGCAATCCTAACTGCAAATTCTATTATACCCAAATTGCCCTAAATTCAAGGAGTGGCTAGCTAAGAAAGGTAACTTACCTTATGTAATATTTGATTCTCTTACGTTTGATGTACTTATTAATACATGTGTAAGTGACTCTGGTTCTATGGTTCATGTGACCAACTATACAATGATTATAAACAATCCAGAAGCTGTCAAAAGAACCAAAGAAAGCTTAGAGTTGAAAGGGGTGATCTCTTAGATGTCGAAGCCATGGAAACTTATTATTTACATATAAATACCGAAAAGTGTTTTAGACTAGCAGATACCTTATGTGTATCGAGAATTTCTCGAACCTTGTATCTGTTTTTAGTCTAAGACCTTGAAGGTTATGTAATAATTCATGGTTATGACGAGATTGCCATTACTCATAATAATGCATTACGTGGTCCTAGTTTCTTGAATGGAATGTTGTATAAGTTAGAACTAGATCATAATTTCTCACAGTCTTTGTTGTCTCCTAATATTGATGATAACTAAAACAAAGACAAAATCACCTAAATAATTAGAGAATTCTTCCATGTTGTGGCATAAACATCTTAGCCACATCTCACGAGTTTGCATAATACGACTCATAATGGATGGAACATAACATTCTCTTGAGTTTAGTGATTTTGAAACATGTATTTAATGCTTCAAAGGCGAAATGGCTTATGGAATTAAGAACGGAGCCACTAGAAGTTTCAACTTGTTGGAAATAATTCACTCTGATATTAGTGGCCCCTATCCTGCATCCATCTTAGGACATACATCAATTATTACATTTATTAACGATTATTCACGTTATATGCACTTATATCTGATCTGAACCCTTAGAGACTTTTATTGATCTTAAAACTTTGGTTTTAAACCAACTTGATCGTAAAAATAAAAGTTGTGAGATCAGATAGAGGAAGGTAAGTATTATGGTTGACATACTGATATTGGTTAAGCTCCTGGTCCTTTCCATAACTTTTGAAAGGAACATGACATAACTAACCAATACACCATGACTGGTTCTCCTTAATAATATTTATGTTGCTAAAAGGAGAAATAGAACCTTAATGGACATGGTGACAAGTATGCTTGTCAACACTAACTTACCTACATACCTTTGGACTGAGGCCTTACATACAACCGTTCATATACTCAATAAGTGTTCCATCAGAATCTGTCCCTAAGACTCCTGGACAGAAAGGAAACTGAGTCTAAAATATATGAACGTATGAGGTTGTCTTGCCAAAGCATAACTCTATAACCCTAACTAAAAGAAACTGGATCCTAAATCCCTTACATGTTTCTTTATCGATTTTTAGTTTTACTGTCTTTCTTTATCATGCCACGTTTGTCGAGAACTAAAAGATCAGTGGGAGCACGACAAATCATAACTTAAGATTTGCAAGAAGTACAAGAAGCGGGGGGAACCACTCGTCGGTTATAATTACTCCTCCGATAATTCCTCTTGTACCCAACGCTGCTCCTAATATCACTGATCCACCTTCTCCTAATCAAAATCTTAATCCTTCCTAATCAGGATACTACTAATGATAAAGCATCTTACTAATAATGCTAAAGCATCTTACTACTAATGCTAAAACATCTTCCTTACTGAACCTGAAAAATCAACTCAGGAGATCATCTAGGTCATGCAGGGCTATAACTTTGATGATTTCATAACTTATTTGACTGAAGTTGAGGACATTGGAAAGCTTACTGATCCTATTTTATTAAGAAGCCATTAATAGCGATCAGGCCACTTAGTGGAATGAAGTCATGATTTAAGAGCTTAATTCCATGTAGCATAATGACGTTTGGGACTTGGTTGAATTTTCTGAAGAATCCAAACCTGTAGGTTGTAAATGGATCTTCAAAACCAAATTAGACCCGAATGGAAACGTTGAACGCTATAAGGCCAAACTGGTTGCGAAGGGCTTTACTCAAAAGGAAGGAATCGATTATCAAGAGACCTTTTCTCTTGTCTGTCATAAAGATTCCTTAAGGATCGTCATGACATTCGTAGCTCATTATGATTTAGAGTTACATCAGATGGATGTCAAGACAACTTTCCTGAATGGAAACTTGCAATAAGACGTATACATGCGGCAATCTGATGGATTCATTCCAGAAGGTAAAGAGCACATGGTCTGCAAGTTGAATAAGTCCATATACGGGTTAAAGCAAGCATCAATAAAATGGTACCTTAAGTTTAATGAAGTCATAAGAGGACAAGACTTCCTAAAGAATCAAGTGGATCATTGTACCTATCTCAAGATCAGTGGGAGTAAATTTACAATCCTTGTTTTGCACGTGGATGATATTATACTTGCAAGTAACAACTTGGATATGTTGCGTGAGTCGAAGCATTTACTATTCGCATAATGTCGACATGAAAGATCTTGGTGATGCCTCTTATGTCATAGGTATCGAAATACACCAAGACAGGCGTAATGATGTTCTGGTTCTTTCTCAAAAGACTTATATTGAACACATCTTAGAACGCCATAACATGCAGCACTACACGCCCACTATAGCTCTAGTAGTAAAAGGAAACGTGTATAATTGTTTCCAAAGTTCGAACATTGAGATTAAAAGGAGCAAATGAGGATGATACATTACTCATAAGTAATTAAGAGCATTATGTACGCTCAGGTCTGTACTCGTCCAGATATCGCTTATATCGCCGATATGCTTGGGAGTTAACTATCTAATCCCGAATTAGCATATTGAAAAGCGGCTAAAAAGGTTCTACGATATCTGCAAAGGACCAAAGACTACACATTAACTTATAGAAGAGGTGACAACTTACAAGTAGTAGGTTACTTTGATTTCGATAAGAAATCTACTTCTGGATATATATTTATGTTAGCTAGCGGACCTATCTCTTGACGAAGTCATAAAAGGAAACTGACTACAACATCCACCATGATGGCTGAATACATTGCCGTTTAAAGAACCTGGTCAGTAGACTCAAAATCGTCAACTCCATTACCAGACCATTGAAGCTTTACTGTGATAACTCAGCTGCCGTAACTTTATTGAACAGTAACAGTTCAATTGGCGCTGAGTTGTATCTCGATACAAAGTATCTGTTTGTAAGCGAACGGATTGAGGAAAATGTTCTTTGTATTGAGTACATAAGTACACATAATATGCTAGCGGATCCAATGACCAAAGGTCTTCCTCCTAAAATCTTTGTAGGACACGTGTTGAAGATGAGGCTTACTAAAGGACCTAATATAATAGCATGTTGTACTTATTGGTCATTATTATTATCTTAATAAAAATTTTCCTCTATATTCAGATTTTGTTTGTCTATTAATTACACTTTGAGTACTCATAACGGTGTATAGACATTATTATAACAAAATTTGTCTTAGTCAATTGATCATTGCTTATTAGTTTTAAATTTGAGTCATAGTTTGACTAGTGGGAGTCCTGAGTTGATGTTCTTCTCTACGACTGTACTTATTGACTATGATTTCAGTTTAAAACAAAATGAGTATTATCCCGGCCGGACTTATTGAATACTCATAGATAAATGATCGCTTGGTCAAGTGGGAGAATGTTGGAACCACGTTAATTGTGACCATTACTGATCATTTATCATTCCTAATATGATAATTGACGATAACTGAAATCCCTATGTCTAGTAAATATACGATGGGCGTATTTACTCTTAAAGACATACTATAGGGTTTCCCTTTAGGTGATTGGAACTTCAGGGACTAATAACACACACATTAAACACCAGGGTTAAAACTGTAAGTTCTCTTATTATAAATAGAGACTCATATGCTTCATTTTAACCTCCTAATCTTCCATCTCAATTTCTTGTGTGTGTTTTTTCTCTCCCTAATTTCGGCTCTAATCATAGCCGAATTCTTCACTCCCATTATTAATCCATCACCTCGTTTTGGGAACCCGACATCAATGGCAAGTATGCTTAATCATCTACGGGTATGTATTATATCATGTTTTCATTATATTATTCAATACGAATCATAATTATTCCAACAGATGACATTAAAGCTAAGGACATACGATACCACATGTTGGTGTTTACCTTCCAGATTCCGTATTTTCACATGGGCAGTTGTATGTGGCACTGTCAAGGGGAATATCGCGAGCCAATACTAAGGTATTAGTGAAGCCAGCAAAGCAGTTCGATCGTGAAGGTGTGTACACATCAAATGTCGTGTTTCGAGAAGTCTTACGTGATAAATAAGGTATGATCTGTGACTTTATATTAGAAACTGAAACAGTTTTACATTGAATTCCTTTTTCTTTTTTCTTTGAAGCTGTTATGAAGCTAAAATGAGGTTTTCGATATAAATTTAAAAAGTGTTTATGAGGCTACACACAAAATATCAAAATCTAAATTATTATGTCTATATTGTTATTAAATATTCATTAATTTAACATACTTCCATTTCATTATAACTGGAGCGGTTGTAAACTTCAGTTTTAGGAGTTAGCATTTGTCACAGGGACTCTTCCATTTGGTGTTTTTCCTGTTCTACATTGGAGTTATATAAGACTTGGTGATCGAAAGATCATACGCCGCTCTGATACCATGAACAAAAACAGAATCAAACTATGATTAATCTCAATTAACCAATCTAAACTGAATCAATCTCAATTGAATCAGATCAAAACTCTCAAACACAAATGATTAATACTGCTATTCAGCACTAATCCACTCAACTAAATTATTGAGTGTTCTATTACAAATGATCTTAATCAATAACCAGAAAATATGGCTGACAAAGTAGAGAGAAAAATACGAATAATATGCAGTTAATGTTATGAACCCTAATGGTTTATAACATAGCTTATATACATAAGCAAATAAGCCATTTGTCACAAATAGTCCCTCAACATCTTCAGTTTCAAACTGTCCAGCTTTAGTCCCTGACTTCACTATCTTGTTCACAAACAATCCAACCAGCCTTGTATCCTGCACATAACACTAATCATACAATAAGCAACTTTGGAATAAGATTATAACACTAATTTTATACTTTTAACATCCCCCCTTAATCTTATTCTCAAAGATATTGTCAAGAGTTAATTTTTGACATAAGAAATTATGAGATTTAATGTCCAACCCCTTAGTTAAGATATCTGCCACATTTTCTGCAGAATCAATTTTCTCAACCTTAATGACACCAGCCAAAATCTTTTCTCTAACAAAATGAAGATCAATCTCAAGGTGCTTAGTTCTTTCATGGAAAACAGGGTTGGTAGCAACTTTAATTGCTGATTTATTATCACAGAATACCTTGACAGGAAGTACATTATCTATATTTAAGTCCTTTAAAATTTTTAGAATCCAAATAACTTCACATGTAACTGAAGCCATTGCTCTATATTCACCTTCTGTACTAGACTTAGATATAGTACTCTGTTTTTTACTCTTCCAAGAAACTAAAGAATCACACAAATATACACAATAACCAGTCACACTTCTTCTACTAGAAATGCATTTAGCCCAATCTGAATCAACAAAGGCTTGAAGAGACAAAGAAGAAGACTTACTGATATTGATTCCTTTACCTGGAGCAGCTTTCAAGTATCTCAATACTCTCATAGCAACTTTTAAATGTGATGCAAGAGGTTTATGCATAAATTGACTAAGACAATGTACAGTATATGCAATATCAGGTCTAGTATGTGTCAAATAAATAAGCTTTCCAATTAATTGTTGATATTCTGTAATATTTTTCAACACTGGATCACTATCAGATTCAATACTAGACAAATGCACATTAGGATCAAGAGGGACACCAACAGGTTTTCCAGCTAGCAATCCAAAACCAGCCAGAAGATCAAGGCAATACTTTCTTTGATTTAGGCAAAGACCATTTTCAGTATCAACCACTTCAATTCCCAAAAAGTATTTTAACTTGCCTAAATCCTTAATCATAAATTGAGATTTTAAGTAAGACTTAAAATCTTTTATTGCCATTTCATCATTTCCAGTAACAATTATATCATCCACATAAACAAGTAAGGCAATAAAGACATCTTTACTTCTTTTTGTAAACAAAGAATAATCACTTTTGCTTTGAGTGAAACCATTAGCAACAAGAGCACTAGTTAATTTAGCATTCCATTGCCTAGGTGCTTGTTTTAAGCCATATAAAGACTTTTTCAATTTGCAAACTCTTTTATCATTCTTATCAAAGAACCCTTCAGGTAATTTCATGTAAACAGTCTCATCAAGATCACCATATAGAAAGGCATTATTAACATCAAGTTGATGCAAGTTCCAACAGTTTTGAACAGCTAAAGTTATAAGACACCTAACAGTAACAATTTTTACAACAGGTGAGAAGGTTTCATCAAAATCTACCCCTTCTCTTTGATTATAGCCTTTAGCAACTAATCTAGCCTTGTACCTTTCTATTTCTCCATTTGATTTATATTTTATCTTATAAATCCATCTACACCCTATTGGTTCTCTACCACTAGGCAAATCAGTAACTTCCCAAGTGTCATTTCTATATAAGGCTTCCATCTCATCATTCATAGCATCCAACCAATGTGTTTCTTTACAAGCATCTATAAATCTTTGTGGTTCAATGCTTTTGTTAAGTTCAGAAATAAAACACATATTCTCTTTACTCAAAGCAGAATAACACATAAACTTTTCCAATCCATATTTAACATTACTGTTATATAACACATAATCTTTATATTTAATAGGCTGCACAGAATTTCTACCAGAACTTCTCAAAGTTGGAACAGGATTATCAATAACTTGAGTAGGAACAACATTTTCAGTTGGAATATTATCAACATTATTGTTACTTTGACTATGAATATCACTATCATTGTGATCAGAGTCACTTCCCTCAGATTGATTATTTTCTTCAAGTGTTGCTGTAATATCTATCTCATTGGTAGTATCATTAAAGATGCTGCCAGAATGAGTAGTACTACTGCCTTCACTCTTCTGACTTACCTTATCCCTCTCTTCATCATTGGGAGTAGAATATTCATAATCAAAGAAATTATCTAAATTATTTTCAGAATTTAAAGGAAAAATACCATTTTTGTTTTGATTCTTTAAACAGGTTTTAAGAGGAAAAACATTTTCAACAAATTTAACATCTCTACTATAAAAAATGGTTTTATCATCCAAGGATAGAAGTTTGTAACCTTTCTTTGAATTTGAATACCCTAATAGAATACATTTGGTTGATCTCGAGGCAGAAGAAGGTGGTGAAACCAGATAGAAGCGTTGAGTATATTCAACGTGATATCAAGTGCATGATCAAAGTCCCAGCCAAGAAGTGGCCACAAGATGAGCTAGAAAAGATGGATAATTGGGAGATTGATCGAAATACTGGTGAAGCCAAGATGTATGCAGACTCACAGAAGAAGATTTTGTTGAGAAGAATATATGATTCAATGCAGTTGGTCAACTTCTCAAGAAATGATCTAAGAAGGTTATACGATACAGAGTGCTCATTTTTGCCATTTTGGAAGGATGAAGAAAGCCGATATCGTAAGATTATTCAAGTTTGTTTACATGAGAATATCCATGCAAATAGCAAGAGATTGATGTTTGATGGATGATAGATTTTTACAAGACTGAAGAAATCGTGTAGCTGATGTCAAGGGGGAGACTGTAAGTGCATGATTCTGTTGACAACAGCAACAGCGATTTGATCAGTATATGTTTATGTTTTGTAATATGTAATCATAGACTTATGTTATGTTTTGTAATATGTGAATGATTACATATTGATCAGAGTTTTGGTATGTTTAATGTTTACGACTTGTATGAGTGTGATTATAAATAACATACAGATACAAGTGATAAACTAGTCACGTTTTGAGTATTAAAGTATACTTAAAAGATGACAAAATAAAATGTGTACAAACTCGTGCTACAGTAACACGAGTTTGCCTAAACTCGTGTGCTACAGTAACACGAGTTTGCCTAAACACGTGGTATTCACGTGTTTACTTAATGACACGCGTTTGTTAATGGACTATGGGCCTTAATATACACGGTCCATACTTAGCACGCGTTTAGTACATTTTAGTATAAATACGTCTCAAAAATACGTAATTAGTAACAGTTAATTAAGATAATACACCGAAACCTTGTCTAATTGTAAGCTCGCGCGCGTTTAAGGTCTTAGGTTATTTCAATAACGAAAGACGATAATTTAATTAACCAAACGGGTTATCACGAGAGGATTCCGCACTCTCGTCATAACTATAAGCGTTCTCGTTGACGATCAGTCCACCAGGACCTACAAGTGTTGTTCAAAAAAAAAAAAAAAAAGAGTATTTTGGCGGGAAAAATAATTTTTGTCCATGGTCTTAAAATGGCATGATTCATGGAGATTTGAAGTTTGGTAGCGTTCGAAAAATTTTCGGTCCGTTTTTGTGCGATTCGGCACGTTTTGGATGAAAATTTTCGGCAATTATCAAATTTTTCCCACGGCCTTAGAAATAAAAATTTACGTGAATACCAATGTTTCACGTAAATGTGTTTTTCCTCGGAAATTTGGAGGGAAAACGAATATACCCTGTTTGGCGAAGAGCTGCTGCTGTAATGAGCTCTAGGCCATTTTGAAGAACCTCTATGAATAGGAGATCCTGTAACCTAAGCTTATACTACCTTTCCAAGTTTTGCAGAGAAAAGGGGGGGAGATACTTTTATCAACCAGATTTCTGAGCTGAACTGGTAATTGGTATATCACAGAAGGGCTAGATTTTAGAATTTTACAGAGAAAAGGGGGAGATAAAAAATTTCAGATTTCTGAGTAAAATTCTGTGCTACTTGAGAGACAAACCAAGATCTGTGTTTAGATGATGGTGTGCTTAATGTGAAATATGCTCAAGTATCAAATAGATAGCAGGTTGTAGAATTTGCAAAGAAATAAGGGAGAATATTAAGTCTCTTTCGGATTTCTAAAGCAAATATCTGCAAACCACTCGAGTTATATTAACAGTAGGGTGTTAATCAAAGTGTTACTCAGCTCAGAATAGTGATCAAAGAGTTATTCTGTTCGGCTTAACAAATTGACAGTGTCATTTTTAAAATGCTCGAGTAATGAAGATCATAGTTCTCAAGATAGATAGCAGTTGTGGAAACTTTGTCGAAATATTAAGAGCAACGAAGTTGGTCATCTGTTGTTAAGTAATTGAAGATTGAACCTATTTATATTCCAAGAATAGAGATGATTATCAGGCGATCATTTATTGTGATTGCGAGATTAAAGATATTTATATTTGGTGGTGTATACAACTGAAGGGGAGATCTGATAGGAAAGACTTCGGGTGGTTGGTGGAATTGTGAAGGTACAAGACAAAGTCAGATGCTGCTAGTTGAGACAGGGTTTATGGTACTACAGTTTGTGATTCAAGCTACAGAGTTTCTTATTTTTGTGAGAGCTGATTGATTTGATGCTGATTGTTGGAAATTCAACTTCTCTATTATATGCCGGTTAAGCAAGTCGAGGAATGTCTCGAGCAAAGTTCCAAACAGGAGGAAGATTGCATATGTTTAATTCGGAGATGGCTACTGTTGAGGGGGAGAACTACAATGAGATGTGTTAGGTTAGTTGGTTGTCACAGAGATACAGAGATTTTGGATGAAAAAGAGTATTTTGGCGGGAAAAATAATTTTTGTCCATGGTCTTAAAATGGCTTGATTCATGGAGATTTGAAGTTTGGTAGCGTTCGAAAAATTTTCGGTCCGTTTTTGTGCGATTTCGGCACGTTTTGGATGAAAATTTTCGGCAATTATCAAATTTTTCCCACGGCCTTAGAAATAAAAATTTACGTGAATACCAATGTTTCACGTAAATGTGTTTTTCCTCGGAAATTTGGAGGGAAAACGAATATACCCTGTTTGGCGAAGAGTTTTAACCGTCGTGAGCTCTAAGCTTTTTGAAGAACCTCAAGAATGGGAGATATTTAAAACCTAAGATGGGCTAGATTTCAGAATTTTGCAGAGAAAAGGGGGAGATAAAAAAATTTCAGATTTCTGAGTAAAATTCTGTGCTACTTGAGAGACAAACCAAGATCTGTGTTTAGATGATGGTGTGCTTAATGTGAAATATGCTCAAGTATCAAATAGATAGCAGTCGTGGAAACCTTGTTGAAGTATTGGATCATTGAAGCTGGTTATTTGTTGTTCAGTATTTGAAGATCGAATCTTATCTATATTCCAAGATGTAGAGATGATTATCAGGTGATTCTTGAGGAGGAGTTGCATAGATAAAGATCTTTATAATATGGCGGCGTATACAACTGAAGAGGAGATCTGATAAGAACGATTTCGAGTGATTGGTGGATTTGTGAAGATACAAGACAAAGTCAGATGCTGCTAGTTGAGACAGGGTTTATGGTACTACAGTTTGTGATTCAAGCTACAGAGTTTCTTATTTTTGTGAGAGCTGATTGATTTGATGCTGATTGTTGGAAATTCAACTTCTCTATTATATGCCGGTTAAGCAAGTCGAGGAATGTCTCGAGCAAAGTTCCAAACAGGAGGAAGATTGCATATGTTTAATTCGGAGATGGCTACTGTTGAGGGGGAGAACTACAATGAGATGTGTTAGGTTAGTTGGTTGTCACAGAGATACAGAGATTTTGGAGTTTGAAGATAGAGTATTTTGGCGGGAAAAATAATTTTTGTCCATGGTCTTAAAATGGCTTGATTCATGGAGATTTGAAGTTTGGTAGCGTTCGAAAAATTTTCGGTCCGTTTTTGTGCGATTTCGGCACGTTTTGGATGAAAATTTTCGGCAATTATCAAATTTTTCCCACAGCCTTAGAAATAAAAATTTACGTGAATACCAATGTTTCATGTAAATGTGTTTTTCCTCGGAAATTTGGAGGGAAAACGAATATACCCTGTTTGGCGAAGAGTTTTAACCGTCGTGAGCTCTAAGCTTTTTTAAGAACCTCAAGAATGGGAGATATTTAAAACCTAAGATGGGCTAGATTTCAGAATTTTGCAGAGAAAAGGGGGAGATAAAAAAATTTCAGATTTCTGAGTAAAATTCTGTGCTACTTGAGAGACAAACCAAGATCTGTGTTTAGATGATGGTGTGCTTAATGTGAAATATGCTCAAGTATCAAATAGATAGCAGTCGTGGAAACCTTGTTGAAGTATTGGATCATTGAAGCTGGTTATTTGTTGTTCAGTATTTGAAGATCGAATCTTATCTATATTCCAAGATGTAGAGATGATTATCAGGTGATTCTTGAGGAGGAGTTGCATAGATAAAGATCTTTATAATATGGCGGCGTATACAACTGAAGAGGAGATCTGATAAGAACGATTTCGAGTGATTGGTGGATTTGTGAAGATACAAGACAAAGTCAGATGCTGCTAGTTGAGACAGGGTTTATGGTACTACAGTTTGTGATTCAGGCTACAGAGTTTCTTATTTTTGTGAGAGCTGATTGATTTGATGCTGATTGTTGGAAATTCAACTTCTCTATTATATGCCGGTTAAGCAAGTCGAGGAATGTCTCGAGCAAAGTTCCAAACAGGAGGAAGATTGCATATGTTTAATTCGGAGATGGCTACTGTTGAGGGAGAACTACAATGAGATGTGTTAGGTTAGTTGGTTGTCACAGAGATACAGAGATTTTGGAGTTTGAAGATCAGAGTGTTGTGTCAGAAGATCGAGTCTCAACAAAAGAAGACCCGGTATCATTAGTTAAGGGGGAGTTTGCTTTTGCAGGTTTTCGATTGCTAATGATTATCGGTGAATGAATTGAGTGCATCGGCCAAGGGGGAGACTGTAAGTGCACGTTCTGGTGCACATTTTGTGTCCGATGCATCTCAATTAATGGGCTGTTTTGCTAGATGTGTTGACCACGAGTTTAGGCTAAACACGTGTTGTTTGACCACGAGTTTAGACCAAACTCACGAGTTTGGACAAACTCGTGTGAACAGTACCACGAGTTTGGACAAACTCGTGTGAACAGTACACGAGTTTGGAGGCCCACGAGTTTGAAGCCCAGCCCGTTTAGCCTATATATAGATGTCTTAGGTTAGGTTTTCGGTGTCGATTTTAGTTGCAACAGATTTCGTCCATAGGGATCAGGGTAGTGATCAATACCCTGTCATTCCGCCATTATGTAATTCGATTATCAAGAGTCGTCTCGTTGATTGTAATCCGTAATCATCGTAGATGTATTGTAAACGGATTTATTCATTGTAATCATTCGACTAATGATAAAGGAATTCAGATTTATATCTCCTGTTCATATTTGTTAAATTCGTGTTCATATATGTTTGTTTCATTCAATTGCCTCAATAACGATTATGTTTGGATTCCGCACTTACATAGTCGTAGGAATCACGAATCGATCGGTCCCCGGCACTTTTCTTTGATTAAATTCATTATTCTAGCCATCTGCTCATCAGTAAAAGGAGCAGAAGAAGTAACAGTAGACTGAGAATGATTAGAATTAGTATGATTACTTGAAACTTTCTTATTACCAGGTTGGAAACCATTATTTCTCTTTTTACCAAAATCAGAAGGATAACCAATGATTTTAAAACATTTATCAACAGTATGTCCATTAAAACCACAATTCTCACAAACCACAGAAGGACCTTTAGAACCTTGAGAACTACCTGAACTACCAACTTTGTTTGATTTAGACCAATAGTTAGCAGAAGGAAAATTCTTATTATTGTTGATTTTAGACACAAAAGCAGAAGACTGTGATCTTTGATTAGCATTAGAAGAAGAAGCAGATAACCCTCTATGTGACTCATCTCTGGACAAGATAGAATAAGCAGTTTTTAAATCAGGTAAAGGATCTTTAGTTAAGATATTACTCCTACTATTCATATACACATCATCAAGACCCATTAAGAACTGCATGAGTTTAATCAATTGAGAATGCTTAGAAAAATCTTGAGCAGCATGACAAGTACACCTAGGTAGCTGAACTAAAGCATCAAATTGTTTCCACAAAGCATTTAGTTTATGATAATAATCAGATAAAGGCATACCATTCTGACATAGAGAATTAATCTTATGATGCAAATTAAAAATCACAGAACCATCTACTTTATCATAAGTTTCTTTCAATTCTTGCCAAATAAGAGAAGCTTTTCTAGAAAATATTTGACCAAGATATAACTCTTCAGAAATAGAATTTAGAATCCAAGAAATAACCACAGCATTACATCTATCCCATTGTTAACATCCGTGAATTTTGACTCGTTGACTTTACGTGTAATATGACTAACAATATAGGTTAATGAAGTATTCGGGTCGTTTTGGTGATTAAATGATAATGTGGAAGTTATTTGGGTCGTTTCGTGAATTAAATGACATTGTGTGGTTCGAGTCGATAACACGTTTTTATGGGTGTTTAAATGTGTAACGGTTGTATTTTGGCGGGAGAAGAGAAGCGGGTCGGCCCGTGGGTAGTCCATGACCCACCAGCCACCAATGACCCATCCTCCCCCCTTATCCTTCCTTTCCCTTTCATTTCTATCTCTTCTCTTTTCTTTCTTTCTCTTTTCTCTCTAGACCAAAAGCAAGAACATCTCTAGTTCTTCATCCCTCTAGTATCATTTGGTGTTTTGGAACTAGTTTAACTCGGGAATCATCGTCGTCCTCATCTCTTTGCCACCATATCGAAGAATCAAAGTCATAGTGCAAGGTTTTACCCATTTTGACCTAATTTCGGGTTCTAGCTCAAAGAGAAGTTTTGGTGAGTCTAATTCATCCCATTTACTCCTACTTATGTTTGTTTATGCATTTCTAGTCATCTTGAACATTTACAAGTCCTAAATCGGCTTAAATCTTGATTTGGGTCAAACTAGGGTTTAATTAGGGTTGGAAGGATTTGGATGTGATTTTGATGTTTTGAATCGAAACTAAGATAGGGGTTATGTTTATTTATGTTGAAATATGTTTGTATAAGCTTCAAAATGAGTCTTGAAACATCACTAGTCGATTTGGTGATCAAAAATGGAGTTTGGGTGGAGTTTGGTTCGTGTTTGAAGTGTTTTGGAACTGATCTGGGCGCAGGTGCGTCGCACCTCCTCTTTGGTGCGCCGCACCAAAGCTTGGGCTGGGTTCCCTGATTGATTTGTGCGTCGCACTCCCTCATTGGTGCGCCGCACCTGGCTTGGTGCTCCGCACCTCCTCAATGGTGCTCCGCACCTTTCCTCCAGCAAAACCTGTTTTAGTTTGAAAGGTCGTAACTTTTGATCCGTAAGTCCAAATAAGTCGTATGACCTATCGTTGGAATCGTGAGAGAGTCTAGTTTCTTGTAGTAACATTCATTTTGTATGAAACTTCATCCATTTCTAAAAATGTCGAGTCAAACGCGTCTTGTTCTTACTCGTTGAAGTTGTACTTGTGTCTAGGACTTTGTGACTTGACTTAATCATGCTAAACCAACTTGTTTAAGATTGTAGAGTTGACATTCATGATTTTATGATATATGCATACTTTGATAGGTTGTGGACGTGTGGGGCCCAATACTCGCTATTAATCTTTCATTTACTCGACTTAAGCTTCTTTGCCGATCAAGGTGAGTTTCGTAGCTCCCTACTCAATTGAGATTCGGGCTGAAAAGTGTAACCATACGTGTTTAGTTGTTTGATTGACCTGTTGATTGGATTGAGTTACCTTTGGTCTTATTACTTAAATTGTCGTTTGTCAATTGATGGATTATATTGGCACTATTGATTGATTTCGTATATGTTTGGGATAATTGGTAGTTAGGTTAGGGTTAGTAGTGCATCCATGGAGGTCGGCTTTACTTTCAAAGAGTTTTAGATGTGGTGGGAAGGCTGCGGATGACCCTATACATAAGCATCTAGAACTTGACGAAAGTAAAATCCTCCGAAGTGTATGTACGCTTTGTTTAGAGAAATTGATGGATATTGGGAATGTGTTTGGAATGGACATATACGCCTTGTTATACTTGACTTGTACGGTACACGCTCAAGCATACTTTTATTGTTGCATTGATGACGTCTTTGACACGCATTTGGTATACGTTGTGGTCTTACTTACGTACGACACATGATTTGATGTTAATGTTTCGCGTGCTCATCTATTATACGCGATTACTTTACCCTTATGATTGAAATGATTTGATATTGTGATTAGGATAGTTGTATATACATGGAAGACGATGATACCTTTAATGAGTTGTAGATGTGGTGGGAAGGCTGCGGGTGACCCTATATATAAACATCTATGATTCCTTAAATGTAAAGTCGTATGAAATGTATGTGCATTGTAGTTTGATTGATTTGTGATATGATGGTTTTGATTGAGATTGAGAACATGCTTTTGTACTTATTGAGTGATTAATTGATTTGGTTTAGTTGTTGGATTGATGAGACGGTTCATTACGATTGACTGACTTAGTTAAGTTGTGAAGTATATTATTATTATTAGGATAGACGTATAGACATGGAAGTCGGTTTTACCTTCAATGGGCCTTAGATGTGGTGGGAAGGCTGCGGGTGACCCTATATATAAGCATCTGGGACTCGAAGAAAGTAGAATCCTCCTAAGTGTATATACGTATAGTTTAGTTGGTTGAACAATTGGGTATTGGACTTGTGTTTGAGATCGGCATTTACGCATTATATACGGGTACTATATGTACTTGATGACATTGATACGGGTACTATATGTACTTGATGACATTGATACGGGTACTATATGTACTTGATGACATTTATACGTGCATGACGGGTACTATATGTACTTGATGACATTGATACGGGTACTATATGTACTTGATGACATTTATACGTACATGACTCTGATTATATAGACGACTTGAAGACCACGCATATGATTTGCATTACGACTTACATGTACATGTGACTTTTGTATTCATATTTACATCTTTGTGCACATTTATTTCACATTTACGTATATCTGTGTAATCTTGTTGTTGATGATATTGTGTTGCTGAGAGGCTTACTGTAAGTCATGTTTTGCCTCTACTCGTATATTATGATTATTGGCGATGGTTTCTAATGGACCATTACTACGAACTCACCAACCTTGTGTTGACTATGCTTAGTACACTTTTCAGGTAACCAGGTTATCCAGGACGTGAAGTTGATTGTTTGCTTGCTGTTGAACCCGAACTGGACTTATATGGATCAAGGATCCATTTGCCTTATGTTGCATTGTACTTAGGATTGATAGCATTCTTTTGATGTCGTTTTGTAAACTTTGACGATTACTTGCTTCCGTTATATTTTGTTACTTGTTTCTTTTATTGTAAGGATTCACTGAATCCTTTATTTGCATTTAGTTCATGTTCTACATTAATTCCACCTTGTGCTATATGATTTCCGTGATATTCTGAGCCTTGGCTTGGGGTGTTACACATTGTTTCCCTAGAACTTCATCTACATTAGATCTTCTGCAACTACCATCAATAAAACCAACTTTATTTTTAGCCTCTAAAGCAAGTAGCATAGCACAACTCCATACTTGATAATTTTCAGTACCTTTTAATTTTATTGACACAATAGACAAAGTACTAGAATCATTAGGATGCAAATGTAAAGGACTTCCTAAATCCAATTTACTTATTCTAGTGATACTATCATCACTTTCATTTTCAGACTCATAATCATAACCACGAAGATTATCATCATCCATATTTAGCAAACAGATTCAAATAATCACACGTAAACAATTAACAGTTAATCTCAATTAACAAACAACAATAACACACAAGCAATAAAATTCAACACAAAATAAGAATAATAAAAAAAACTTATATATATATATTTTTTGAAAATATCTTTCTCTCACAAACGTGCCAGGGACAGGATTCCACACCTCTCAAGGAGATAGGTCAAGTTTAACACGAATGTTTTTACAAGAGAAAGTGAGAAAAAAAAATTCTGATAACAAACAACTTTTAATAAAAGAGGAAGAAGGATGCAAACAGTGCTTTTGGATGAATCAGCGGAAGACGAGATCTACTTTTCAATCGATTCACTTAGTCGATTGAACAAGCAGAAAAGGAGATCTAGATTTCAATCGATTCGCTTAGTCGATTGAAGAACTAGACCAAGAAGATTTCAGATCTGTACCAGAAAACCCTGATATATTATTATTATTGAATTTATTAAATTGATTTAGGGTTTTGAAAGCACAACCAGAAAAAACACCAGATCTATACACCAAATCTTCAGAGAATGAAGATCGCACCGTAAATCGCCCAAACAAACCACACAGAAACCCTAACCCTAATTTTCTAAAAAATTAGGGTTTTTCTTCGATCGAATCAAACAGACAAATCAGATCGGTGATCGAAAGATCATACGCCGCTCTGATACCATGAACAAAAACAGAATCAAACTATGATTAATCTCAATTAACCAATCTAAACTGAATCAATCTCAATTGAATCAGATCAAAACTCTCAAACACAAATGATTAATACTGCTATTCAGCACTAATCCACTCAACTAAATTATTGAGTGTTCTATTACAAATGATCTTAATCAATAACCAGAAAATATGGCTGACAAAGTAGAGAGAAAAATACGAATAATATGCAGTTAATGTTATGAACCCTAATGGTTTATAACATAGCTTATATACATAAGCAAATAAGCCATTTGTCACAAATAGTCCCTCAACATCTTCAGTTTCAAACTGTCCAGCTTTAGTCCCTGACTTCACTATCTTGTTCACAAACAATCCAACCAGCCTTGTATCCTGCACATAACACTAATCATACAATAAGCAACTTTGGAATAAGATTATAACACTAATTTTATACTTTTAACATTATATAGTTGTGTGTATGACTTTTCTTAGTCAAATTAGTTATATTGGTTTAGTCAAATAGAATTTGTATTTGGTGAAAAAAGTGTTGGATTAAAAGTTTTGTAATAAGTTGTTTACAGGTTCTAAATCGCATCGTATAGTTGTTTATTATAAATTTTGTCCGCCGCATCGCGCGGGTATAAATCTAGTTAATCTTAGTAAGACAGTTAGTTTAAATGATCAACTTAGGTAAGGGATCAGCTTAGGTAGGGGATCAACTTAGGTAAGGGATCAGCTTAGGTAGGGGATCAACTTAGGTAAAGGATTAGCCTGGCAGCCCAATCTGTGTGACAGACTAAGCTGTTGACAATGTAAAGTTGTTACGATCAATGTAGGTAAAGGATCAACTTAGATGTAGGAGTTTCGTTAGATGTACGACTCAAGTGGTTGTTTGGCAAAAATTTCTATGTTGTTTTGTTGGTTACAGAGGACTATTTGGCCATTTTGTTATGCTAATATGTGATTTAGTTGATGCACTGCTATTTTGTGGCATGCCCATAAGTTTTTGTTTGTCTCAATTATGTCCCAATGATGTTGGTGATGTAGTTAAAATAGGCGGCTGATGATGCTGATGTTGATGATGCTGCTGATGTAGTTAAAATAGGTTGTTGATGTTGCTGATGTTGTTGGGCTGCTGATGCTGCTGGGCTGCTGTTGCTGCTGGGCTGCTTTTGCTGTTGGGCTTGGGCTGCTGCTGCTGTTGGGCTGTTATTGCTGCTGGGCTGCTTTTGTTGCTGATGTTGCTGGGCAAGAGCACTATAAACTTTTAAATTTTATTTTCATATTAGCATTTGTCACAGGGACTCTTCCATTTGGTGTTTTTCCTGTTCTACATTGGAGTTATATAAGACTCTTTGTTTGAGCTTATTTATTAAGAAGATTGTGTGTAGAGTTGACTTTTCTTAGTCAAATTAGTTATATTGGTTTAGTCAAATAGAATTTGTATTTGGTGAAAAAAGTGTTGGATTAAAAGTTTTGTAATAAGTTGTTTACAGTTTCTAAATCGCATCGTATAGTTGTTTGTTATAAATTTTGTCTGCCGCATCGCGCAGGTAAACATCTAGTATATAATTAAACCGGTATAATGCACGGGTAAGAAAATAGTGTTTGTAATAATAGTATGTCAAGATGTAACATATGTAGACTTTATATAAAAGGCAAAAGTCTATGAATTTTTTTAATACCATAAAGTAAATATGACACAAAAATAGAAACCAAAAAAGATAAACAAAACCATTAGATAATATATAATTCAACTGTAATTAGAGATCTGCAACTTCTTTGAAAACCACGTTAGTTGTAATATTGGTAGCTTTTCCATCTTTGTCTAGTATTAAAACCTTCAAACTTTTCTTACTCTTAACTCTTGAAAGTGGAACATATAATTGACCGTGTCTAAAACCGGATTTTAAAGATACAATCCAACATCTAACAATGTTTGTCCTTGACATTTGCTAATAGTCATCGCGAAATAAAAGTTAATTTTCTAAAATTTTAAATTTCAAATTTTACGCCCTTCTATTATTGAGCTAAAAAGAAAAGATATAATTTTTTCAAATCATCCAAAATATGAGAGAAAATTTTTTAACACAAAAACAACTGAAAAATCCTTTCGAATTATATCAATACATTTTATTTTCATCTTGTAAAAAAAAAAACAATAAGCCAACTTTTTTTAACATCATATGGATTTTTTTCCCTGCCCTGAAAAATCTCAAAAACATGATGTTAATAAGATCAAACAACTCGACGACCCAAAATCAAAAATTTTTGGTTTTAAAAACTTTCAGAATAATTTAGGACCAAATAATTGCAATTTGGTAGCTCATTGGTAAGGTCTTAACTTTGAGAAAATCCACCAGGGTTCGAATCTCACTTCCTACATTTTTAGGATTGGATTATTAGGGGGTGGTTTCAAGAGTCCTGGTTTTCATTCCAGACATGCGTGGTTCGAGCTCTGCATACTGCCTAATTGGATGTATCACTGTGTCTCTTGAATGCTAACTACTAACTCGTTGTTAAAAAAAATAAAAAATATCTTGATGTTTGGACTTGATCCATTTTAGAAAGTAGAAAAAGAAAGAAAAAACTTCATGTAAGTTTATATACTAGAAGAAAATCCATGTGCTTATATACAGTCCTAGTTTTAGAATGGGTTATAGTCCAATTTACCTACAAGAAATACTCGCCCTTTGAAAACTTGCTTTGCAACCCAGGGGCGGATGTAAAGCAAAGGTATGGCCGTCTAATTAGTATGACGAACCATACCACATTATCATGATGATATAATCCATCCAACATTAGATCCGCCTCTGTTGCAACCCATACATACATCACACCATATATAAGGAGTGACCGTATGAGTTTTTTTTTCTTTCTTTTTTTTGCCTAATATATATAAAATTAATGTCTACCGTTTGAGCGAGTAGAATAAATTTTATGCAAATTTTAGTGATATTGGCTATTAGCTATGCGATGAGCCCATGATAGATGTATAGATAGGTTGGTGTACGTTGTTTAATTTTTTCTCCAGCAAATGTTGGTGGTTAATACAAAGTAAATATCAATTACTATACTCAATTACTAGCGGTTGGTGAATCAATAAAAATAACTATTATCTATATAGTTACCAACCAAAAGATAAATAAGATTAAATCTTTTAAAGTTGATCCAACTTGGATAAACTTTAGCCATTAGATTCAATCCAATGGTCAAGATTAAAATTTGATGTTTAAATCTTTCCATTAGATTTAATCAAATGGTTAAAGTTGATCTAACTTTACCTACAAAGTTAATAAAGTTGGATTAATTTTAGGGCTTAACTAATTAACCACCTGCTGATGACATTTTCAAACATTTTTTTTAAAACAAATAAACAGATTTACTTATTCCATATACTATATAGGAGTATATACTATGTGTCAAAACTCAAGGTTACTCAATATATTTTCTTGTATAGCTAGATTATATATATATTATTGATGACTACGTAATTGTTAAGACACATTATATATAAATTGATGTCTTATCACTCATATCATAATATGCTATTGTAAATTAAAAAGTTAAAAACTATTTCATCATGATTGAAGAATAGTGCCGTATTACAAAAATACCTTAGGACACCCTAGTCTCTTGATACAAAATGCACTCTAGTCTCTCAATACAAAATGTTGAATAGAGAACAGGTTAATCTATATATGCAATACATTCTAATATTCATCAAATACATAAAATTGAATCTTCCAACATTGTCATTGTAATCTCGAAATATTTGGCATTTTTTTAAATCACAAATCATACCATTCTAGCTGAAAAACTTCAAGATACGTATTTCTTTAGCAATCTTTAATATTTTATGACTTGCTACGAATCGGATTGACAAAGCTACATATGTTTTTGCGCAATATAGAAGCATTCTTACATAATCTATTATGCAAAAAAAACACATGCCCTGCACCTTTACTCTCAAATACCTTCACAACCCCTTTCCACCCACTCATTTCAACTACTTTTTTGTAATTCAATCCCCTATCCCTTAACCCATCCTTCTCTCCAACACAAACAAGTATCTTTGAGCAACCCAAACTCGGTATATTCGGGTTTCTAGACGGGTTAAACAACGGGTCATCCAGCCCGTCGACCCCAACATGGTTAGCTAACATCCACAAATGATCCACAAACGCCTTGTTTTGTTGATGTTTATTAAACTCGGATCCAATAGGTTCTTTTCCACCAAAAAATGGATGGAGTAATATAAGGCCCTCTAGTTTTACAACCTTACATGGGTCTAACTCTAGCCCGGCCCGTATAGCCATATTATGAGCAATATTTGCACCTACACTATCTCCACATAAATACACATTATGAAGATCCGCGTAGTCGTTTAGCCACGACTCGTGACCTTTTCTCCTTAAATGCATGGCCACCCATTTGATTGCTTCCCATGCATCTTCGTACGCAATTGGAATAAGATGTTCCGGTGCCAATCTATAATTAACCGAGATTGCGACCATGTTGGTTTCTGAACTAATTAAGTTCAATGTCGGATGATACGTTGAGGAACCGGCACATTCTGTCACGAAACCGCCACCGTGATAGTAAATCAAGGTAGGAAGTTTTCGATTTATGTTAGAGGTTTTTGGAATGTAAAGCCTTATAGAAACGTTGGGTGAGATAATGATATCTTTGGATTGGACTCCGGTTAATGGATCCATACCCGGAGGGATAATGTCATTTCCTACTAATCTTTCGCATCGACCATCTTTGTGGATACGTAACCATCCATGGATTTGTAGAGGGATTTCTTTGGTACTTGACATATATCGTGAAGGAAAAAAAGTACTAGTCATATTGTGATCGATATATGAATGATGGCGATCGAGAAAACAAAAAAGGTTTTTTAAAAAATACATATGTTTGTGGTTCAATTCAAATGAATATAAATAAAACAACCGTGTAATGTAACGTTAGTGTCAAGCTAGCAATTTTGTCAGAGGAAAATAAATGTGGGTTAATGTATTTTGTTCATCATATCATGGGTGCTCCACCCCCAACACCCTGTTACACCCCTGCTATTAACTCGATCTCATTTCACTGACCCATTAAAAAAAAAAAACAAATGTTATTGGGTCGGAGTTTAACTCTCGCGCGTTTCACTTTTTAAATCTAAAAAAATTAAATTAATTTAAGGAAATAGATGATATATAAAGAAGATAAAGATTGATAAAGTTTGGGGTTGCGTTGTTAAAATGGATTTTGCGTTTTGAAAACTGGGTTTTGAAAAAACATGTCATTACATGCTTTTTCAAAACTGTGTTTTCACTTTATGAAAACGCAAATAATCACTTTTTCAGTCAAACAGTTTTTCTGATTATTTGCGTTTTACAAATGTAATAATCACATAATCACGCCAAAACGTATTTCCAAACACCCCCAAAATGTTTGTCTTCACATTTGATTCACTATTAACTTGAAAATTAATAATAGTGGAAATTATCTAAGGGTATAATAGGTAAAATGCTGAGTAATAACTGGTAAATGGATAGTTTAGGAAAAATAAAAATAGTTAGACGTTCCATATTAAATGTTCAATTTCGACTTGTTAAGCCTTTTTTCTCTAACTTTGACCGTAAATATTTTTTTTGTGTTATATAGTAGTTGATAAAAGTTATATCAATGAAAAATATACTTAAAACTCAATCTTAACATATATTTTATATGAATTGTTGTATAATACATACCAAAATTATTACGATCAAAGTTGAATACAGAATACTTAACAAGTAAAATGTAGACCTTTAATATGGGACAAAGGGTAATAAAAAAAGAAAGAAAAAAAGCAATGAACTAAGATTGATATTAACATTTTTTGATAAACAGTTGTATCTGCTAGAGGTAATGTGGAAAAGTTTACGTAAGTATGACAATTCTTTTGAGACAACAGATACTCTAATAATTACGGTAGAATGGTCTAATAGACGGGTATATAAACTAGTACGAGTACTATATATACTTTATGAATCACATGTGCATCATTTTTCCAATAAAAGTGCATCTCATATTGTTTAAGGGTAAAGTTACTCTTAAATTAAAGGGGTTTAATCTTGTTTAGGAAAATGATAATAGATGATTTTACTTGTTGGCGGTTCCTAATGGTGTGAAGAACCGATTATCTTCATGCCACCAAGTGTAAAATATATGAGTGTTTGTGTGTGTTTTTCATTAGGGTTTTAGGTGGATCCTTTAAGGGGTATTTTTAGGCCCCTTGAGAAGGATCCAGAAGCTGGAGGTTAACGGTAACAGTAACGTTATCACATTGCCGTTATCGTTGGACAGATGTGTAACAACCTCTGGGCTCAAGGTACAAGTACGGGTCGTACGTACTAGTGCACGTTCTAAAGTGTACTATTTGTCTGTAGGCTGGCCGCAGACTTCGTTGTCAGGCGGCGGAGCCTATTAGCTTAGTTTAGTTCCGAACCTTGTCTTAGCGAAGGATCCGGCTCTTAATCCATGTGTGTAATCCGGAGAGCCGGAGGATTAAGGATGGTACATCATCAAGCCCCCCAGCCTAGCATTATGTTCTTTCATAATGGTGGGGTAAAGCTAAGTATTCGAAAATTGTGATTACTTTTTATTGTCTGGGGGTTGCAAATAGATCCGGAGGTTATAATCCGTAGCCTGCGTTGTATTATTATACACTCTTCCCTCCCCCAAAAAATAAAATAAAAATAAAAAATAAAAAAAAAAAGATAAATAAAAAAATTTTTGATTATGTCGTTTCTTTTTGTTTTATTCTCATTATGGTATCGTTAGTGGGGGACACGTTTTATACTCGAAAACGGCTGTCATAAATGTTGGCAACTGAAGAGTTAGTGGAAAATACGTGCTCGATCCTTACGCTATTCTGCTTCGACACGTCCCATCGTATGAACAGTTGTGTCTCCTTCTCCCTATAAATACTCACTTTTTCCATTCACTTTTTACGTTTTCCCTTTTTCTCTCAAAATTGCGCCCACTTTTCTCTCAAATCCGTAGCTTCCGTAGCCTTAGTAGCTTAGCCTTTCTCTTTTGTTGTGCTCTGCAGGTGTGTTTTGTTTCCGCCATTATAATTTTGTTATGGGTAATAGGAAAGATTTGTGTGTTAGTTTCTGTAATGTCAAAAGGGATGAATTAGTACAATTTTTGTCCGATTATAGGTTTCCCTTAGGCTACCATTATACTGTTCCGCCCCTCCGATAATGCGAGGATGGCTCCGACAGGAAGTGTTTTGTACATGGCTATGTTTGAAATAGCAAATGTCCGTTTGCCATTTACTACTTTTTTCTTGAGGTTCTCAAACATTTTAAATGTCATATTTCTCAATTGACCCCTTCGGAGCTCTTCGGATAACAATGTTCGAAGCCATTTGTCGTGCTCATAATGCGGAGCCTACGGTGGGCAATTTCCGTAAATTTTATTGTTTGGGAGCCGACGGGGATTGGTTTACCATCCAGAAGAGGCCGGGGTCAAAGCTTCCGGAGTGTGTATTTGGTGTGACTGCGTCCATAAAAGGATGGAAGAAAAGGTTCTTTTATGCGGATGCTTCCATTGTACCCCCCGCGTACCCATATTTTGAACATGAAAGGCAATGCACGTGGCACCCTTGCGGATACTTCGACGGAAATTGAGTTTGATAAGAGCTGGTAACAAATTGTGCAGACCTCCGACATTAAGCCGGACACTTCCAGAGGCCGTTTTATACTTGGCTAAGTTGAGTTCAGTCTGGTCATACCATCCGGCCGTTCCCAGACTTGTGAATAAAGAAGGGGAGGGTACGGAGCCTCCGACCCTTCCTAATAAGTCTTTGAATTTATTATGCATTAGTTGTAGCTTAATTCTTTTGCACTTGTATATTTTGTTTTGTTGTTATTGTTGTTTTGTTGTTTTGTTTTTTTTATATGAACTTTTAACTTTACTTTGTTCTGTTTTACAGTCATGGATTTCATGTCTTATATGGGCTATGATCTGGAGGATATCGATGTTGTTCCTGACATTCCGGAAGGGCAGATAGTTCCGGAGGTTCCCGTCCTTTCTGAGAAGGAAGTTACAGTTCTGAAAGACACTCCGGAGACCATCCAACGTAGGAAAGATATTGAGCAGGATTTTGCCAACCAGCTTGTTTTGAATAAGAAGAAAGAATGAGACTGCAACCAGTGAAGTTGCTGAAAAGAAAAGTTCCTCGGAAGAGGAAAGTTGACAAGAAAAACATTCCAAAGTCCCGCAAGAAGCCGAAGCCTCTGGGTGGGATACAATTGGAGGAGCCTGCCGGCGGAAGCTTCCGTGGAGGAGGGAGAGTTTGTTGCGGCCCCTCCGAGGCATGGGGCGGGAAAGGTTCAATGGCTGTAAGGAATGAAGAAGAGCCTTCCTGAAGACATTCATGAGATTGAAGATTCCGATGATGAGGCCTCCGGCACGGGTAATCACGAGCCGGAGCATTCCCAAAGTGACAACCCTCCATCTCAGCGTATTCCGGAGGTTCCCCGGTCGAAGAGTCCGTATACGGTGATGATTTCTAGAATTCCTTCTGATAGTAATTTGGACAAGAAAGAGGAAAAAGAGGACTTTTTTAGTGGCATCATGGTTCCGGCCCGCCGTCAGGAGGTAGCTTTGTTATCCATTGAAGAGTTTCGCAGTTCTACCAATGAAACCACCATCCGGCATATCTCTGAACAAGTATGCTCTTCTTTTTTTTTTTTTTGCTTAAAGATATATTATACTAACCGTTTTGTTTCCGCCACCAGAATGACTTTTGGCGCAGGTGGGATGTGCTGGAAGCAGAGAAAGATGATTTGAAAGAGAAGAATAGATCTTTGCGTCGCAAGGTCAGGAAGTATGAGCTAGAGGATCCGGAGCTTCAGACAGACAAGGTTGCTAACATGGAGGCGGAGCTTGTTATTAAGACAGCAGGTCAGGAAGAATTAGCGGAGCAGGAAGTATCTACACTCCGGCAAAAACTTGAGGAAGTTACGCTGGAGAAGAAAAAAGTTGATGATGAACTCTTCGAGGAAAAGGCTAAGGTTGAGCAGCTTGGGTTGGAGATTGAGGAGCATAAGGACAGGGAAAAAGATTTTCGGGGCAAGATGCAAGAGTTAGGGGAGGATGTTGAAGGGTTGACGCAGGATAGGGCGGAGCTTCTGAGAGGGATTCCTCTATTTTTGATAGCTCCGCTCTAGCGCGGAGTTTGCGGAGATGGGGGCGGTTCAAAGCTGCGCGTTGGCGTAGGTTAACAAGGGATTAGTGAAGGCCTAAGCTAGGCTCCAGACTTGGACATTACGCAGGTTCCGGGCTATCAGAGGGGAGCGTTCGCAGCATTGAAGGAGGCGGCGAAGCAATTTGCTGAAAAAAGATATGCTTATCTGGATCAAATTGCCTCCAGCTCTGACCTTTCGGCTATTGACATTCTTGCGATCAAACCTACTGGAGCCTCTGAAGCCTCTGTTCCTCTTCAGACTACCACATCCTCCGCTGCTCACTCCGGCTCCGTCGTTCACAATTCATAGTTTGCTTGATCGAAATTCCTTGTCCTTTGAACAATTTCTGTCTTTGTCTGGTTTGTAAGGCCTTTGTTGGCTAGATACAATATATCTCTTTCTCCCTCCTTAACTTTTATAGGCTACGGGCTTGATGGTGATAAGTCGTAGCTAAGACAATATCTTTCCATGCATGTTTAATTGCTTTTATTATTTAGTGTTTCGCATATTTCTGCTGCCATGTATATGTATGTTTGTATGCTTTTTGGTAATGTACCATGTTAGGAAAGCTATCTAGCAATGTGGGCGTAGCCTTGTATTTGTGGTCGTAGCTTGTTCTTCGAAATCTATTTACCATTATTGGCGTGGCCTTGTCTTAAACGATTTCGTTCATTAAACATGCATGTTTTCGTTATGCTTTTTATGAAGGAAACTTTCATTTGCCAAGTCTTGGGCTTATGTATTTGCCAAGGTTTTTGGGCCTACAATCTTTTCCTTTATAAGCCGTAGCTTGTTGGAGGGTGCTTTTTAGATGCTCCGGCTTTGTAGTTTCGTCTACATTCTGCAAGACTATTGGGGTCTTGCGACGTAAGGTTGCGAGCCTACACGTCTGCTTACGGAGGCGAGGGCCAGCCGTAGCGTTTTCATGTTTGTATAATGTTTTAACTTAGAAAAATTTCTAAGGTTTCTTGCATAATTTTTGCGTTGCGTAGGCTCTGACTAGCCGTAGCGTATTTGGTTCATATTACTTAGAAAAAATTTTCTAAGGTTTATTTATACGTTTTTTTTATATATACACAAATGATGCGTAGCTTAGGCTCCGGTTAGCCGTAGGCTGCAATCACTTCGTGATATTTTATCACTTGTTCTTAGAGGCATTTTTCAATAGCGCCACACTGCTTATACTACGATTGGCCGTAAGTTGTGGTTTGATTAATTGTGTTTGGCCGTAGCCTGTTTACATGGTGGGAGGGCGTAGCCCCCTTAACAAAATAAAGGAAATTACATGTAACACTTTTTCAATTGTGAGCCATTCCATGTTCGTGGAAGGCTTTCATCTTGGAGCGTGGATAACTTGTAGGATCTATTGCCACAAGCCTCTATTACTTGATATGGGCCTTCCCATTGGGGTCCCAGCTTTCCAATTTTTTCCGCCTTGCTTGCATCATTGTTCCTAAAAACGTAGTCTCCAGGGAGAAAAACTTCCTTCTTGACCCTTTGGTCATAATACTTCTTCATTTGCCTTTTGTATGATGCTTCTCGAATGGAGGCTACTTCCCTTCTCTCTTCCAATAGTTCCAAAATTTGTCTAAGTTGCTCTTCATTTTCACTTTCACTATTGAATCTGCGGATAGTTGGTACACAGGCTTCGGCTGGAATCATTGCCTCGGAGCCGTATACAAGGCTGAATGGGGTTTCTCCGATTACCCCCCCCCCCCCCCCCCCCCCCCCCCCCCCCCCCCCCCCCCCCCCCCCCCCCCCCCCCCCCCCCCCCCCCCCCCCCCCCCCCCCCCCCCCCCCCCCCCCCCCCCCCCCCCCCCCCCCCCCCCCCCCCCCCCCCCCCCCCCCCCCCCCCCCCCCCCCCCCCCCCCCCCCCCCCCCCCCCCCCCCCCCCCCCCCCCCCCCCCCCCCCCCCCCCCCCCCCCCCCCCCCCCCCCCCCCCCCCCCCCCCCCCCCCCCCCCCCCCCCCCCCCCCCCCCCCCCCCCCCCCCCCCCCCCCCCCCCCCCCCCCCCCCCCCCCCCCCCCCCCCCCCCCCCCCCCCCCCCCCCCCCCCCCCCCCCCCCCCCCCCCCCCCCCCCCCCCCCCCCCCCCCCCCCCCCCCCCCCCCCCCCCCCCCCCCCCCCCCCCCCCCCCCCCCCCCCCCCCCCCCCCCCCCCCCCCCCCCCCCCCCCCCCCCCCCCCCCCCCCCCCCCCCCCCCCCCCCCCCCCCCCCCCCCCCCCCCCCCCCCCCCCCCCCCCCCCCCCCCCCCCCCCCCCCCCCCCCCCCCCCCCCCCCCCCCCCCCCCCCCCCCCCCCCCCCCCCCCCCCCCCCCCCCCCCCCCCCCCCCCCCCCCCCCCCCCCCCCCCCCCCCCCCCCCCCCCCCCCCCCCCCCCCCCCCCCCCCCCCCCCCCCCCCCCCCCCCCCCCCCCCCCCCCCCCCCCCCCCCCCCCCCCCCCCCCCCCCCCCCCCCCCCCCCCCCCCCCCCCCCCCCCCCCCCCCCCCCCCCCCCCCCCCCCCCCCCCCCCCCCCCCCCCCCCCCCCCCCCCCCCCCCCCCCCCCCCCCCCCCCCCCCCCCCCCCCCCCCCCCCCCCCCCCCCCCCCCCCCCCCCCCCCCCCCCCCCCCCCCCCCCCCCCCCCCCCCCCCCCCCCCCCCCCCCCCCCCCCCCCCCCCCCCCCCCCCCCCCCCCCCCCCCCCCCCCCCCCCCCCCCCCCCCCCCCCCCCCCCCCCCCCCCCCCCCCCCCCCCCCCCCCCCCCCCCCCCCCCCCCCCCCCCCCCCCCCCCCCCCCCCCCCCCCCCCCCCCCCCCCCCCCCCCCCCCCCCCCCCCCCCCCCCCCCCCCCCCCCCCCCCCCCCCCCCCCCCCCCCCCCCCCCCCCCCCCCCCCCCCCCCCCCCCCCCCCCCCCCCCCCCCCCCCCCCCCCCCCCCCCCCCCCCCCCCCCCCCCCCCCCCCCCCCCCCCCCCCCCCCCCCCCCCCCCCCATTCGCCTGTGGGTGGGCTACGGACGTGAAGCGTTGCTGGATTTCCAAGTTGTTGCAAAATTGAGGAAAAATTCCTTGGCTGAATTGCTTTCCATTGTCGCTGACTATGATCTGCGGGATTCCGAATCTTGTCACTACTTGTTCCCATACGAATTTTTCCATCTGCTTTCCTGAAAAGGTGGCCAAAGGTTTGGCTTCGACCCACTTTGTAAAGTAATCAACAGCTACGACCAAGAATTTGATGCGTCCTGGAGCCTGTGGAAAAGGTCCGATGATGTCAATGCCCCATTTAGAGAAAGGCCATGCTGCTGTGACTGGAATGAGCTCATTCTTGGGAGCCTTCGGAACGTTGCATGAACTTGGCAAGAATCACAAGCTTGAATTTCTTTCAAAGTATCATTATGCATGGACGGCCAGTAGTACCCCATCTTGGTGATTTTAGCTACCACCATTCTGGGTCCGGCGTGGGCTCCGCAACATCCTTGATGTATTTCTTGAATAACTGCCTTTGCTTGGTTTAGGCCAACATATCTTAATAGTGGTCCTAAGTAAGACTTCCGATAGAGGCCTTCATCTCGGAGAGTGTATTGCGGAGCCTTAATCCTTATCTTTCTTGCCTCTTCTTTGTTTGCAGGCAACAGTCCACTTGTTAAATACTCTATGATTGGTGTCATCCAAGTTTGCCCTTCTTCTTCGACGGGTGCTACAACGATTTCTTCTTCAATAGAGCTTTTTTGCAATGTTTCGACAAGAACTTCTTTGGTTAGATGGGCGAAAGAGGTGGAGGCCAGCTTGCTCAGAGCATCTGCTATCTTGTTGCGGCTCCGGCTCATATTTTGTATCCGGAAACTTTTAAATTTTTGCCTCAGTTGCCTCACTTTTTCAAGGTACTTCTTCATTGCTGGCTCCTTTGCTTCGTACGTCCCATCTACTTGAAAAGCTACTATTTGAGAATATACACAAACATGGATGTGATTTACTTTCATTTGATCTGTAATCCGTAGGCCTGCTAATAGTGTTTCATACTCTGCGGCATTGTTCGATGCTTTGAAATCAAACCGCAAAGCATAAGTGAATTCTTGGCCTTCTGGGCTTGTCAAAATAAGACCTACTCCGGAGCCGTCCGCGCTAGAGGCTCCATCAGTAAAAAGCTTCCACGTTTCTGGACTTTCCTTTTCTTCCGACTCTTCCAGCTTCACAATACTTTCCGCTTTTCTCTTGCTTTTTGACTCTGTGGGCGGAACCTCCGCAAGAAAATCTGCTAGTATCTGTCCTTTGATTGAATTTCTAGGCTTGAATTCAATTTCATGCTCTCCAAGTTCAATTGCCCACTTTTCTAATCTTCCAGAAACCTCCGGTCTAGTTAAGACTTGCTTGATTGGCTTGTCTGTTAAGACCTGGATAGGGTGTGCCTGGAAATATCGTCGGAGCCTCCTAGCTGCATGAACTAGAGCAAGAGTTAGCTTTTCAATTTCTGGATATCTTGTCTCCGGAGCCTGCAAGACTCTGCTAACATAGTATATCGGCTGCTGGACTCCCTTTCTGCTCGATATCAAGACTGCACTTATGGTTTCACTGGAGGCTGCTAGATACATCTGGAGGGTTTCACCTGGTGTCGGAGCCGTCATTGTTGGCAATTTGCATAAGTAATCTTTTAGCTCGGTAAAAGCTTTTTGAGCCTCTTCTGTCCACCTAAAATGTTGTTTCTCCAAGCAACCTTTCAATGTTTGAAAAAAGAGTAAAGACCTGTCTGCTGATTTGGATAAAAACGATGAAGAGCTGCAAGCTTTCCATTGAGACTCTGGACTTCTTTCAGAGCCTGCGACGGCTTCATGCTTTGAATGTCCTTGACTTTTTCAGGATCTGCTTTTAATCCTTCTTTTGTAATGATGTGCCCTAAGAATTGGCCTTCTTCCACCCCAAAAGAACACTTCTTCGGGTTCAGCTTCATATTTATGGTCCGGAGGGTCTTGAAAGTTTCTTCAATGTCTAGGAGCATATCTTCTTCACTTCTGCTTTTTATGACCATGTCATCTACATAAGCTTCCAAATTTCTTCCAATTTGTCTCCCAAAGGCTTTATCCACCAATCTTTGATATGTTGCTCCAGCATTCTTTAAACCAAAGGGCATCTTTTTGTAACAATATATTCCCTCGGACGTGTAGAAAGCTGTTTTGTCCTCATCGTACAGATGCATTTGTATCTGGTGGTAGCCTTTGTAAGCGTCTAAAAAACATTTTAGCCGGAAGCCTACAAGTGACTCGACTTTCCAATCAATTTTCGGAAGGGGATAACAGTCTTTAGGGCACACTTTGTTGATATCAGTGAAGTCGACACACATCCTCCACCCTCCGTCATGCTTTTTCACCATCACTGGGTTGGCTACCCAGCTTTGGTACTTAACTTCTCTGAGGATGCCAGCTTTTACCAAATCTTCCACTTGTTCCTTCGCAGCCTTGCTTCGATCCGGGGCTAGGCTCCGACGCTTTTGCTTAATAGGCTCCAGATGTGGTCTTGTATTCAGGCGATGCTGAGTGTCAAAAGTTTCACCATTTATCTTCAATTCTCTGGGAACACCCGTCATGTCCGCAGGCGTCCAAGCGAAGACATCTTTGTTTTTATCCAGCACCTCTTTCAATTTTCTCTTGTATTCGGTCGGTAACTGCTTCCCAATCATTATGTGTTGATCCGGATACTTGTTGTTGATGAATAACTTTTTTGTCTCCACTTCAAGGTTTTCATTCTTCTTTTAACACTCTCCGGCTTCCGGAGCCCTTATCTGGGAACACTGCACCTCCGGCTTAGGCTCGGTTTTGACAAAGCCTATCCCTCTTGGGGTTGGGAATTTTACTATTGCATGAACTGGATGTAAGTTCCAAGCAGGATCATAGTTACGAGATCTATATGAATAAAAGTGTGCGGAATCCACAAATATTCATTGATAATGAGGCAGTAAAATACACACATGATTATACAGAATTGAGATATAAAATATACAACAACATACTAGAACCTTGATGTTGTATGCTACCTCACCGATCTAGGAACAACCTAAACTATGTGTTTTCGTCGTTATCTCTAAAGCTAGGACCTTTACATGTATTTATAATGACAAGACACAAAACCCTAATAACAATACGGGTTGGGCTTCTTCAATCCGTGGGCTTTCATGCACTTACGACCTCGCAACTCTGTGCAGGTCGTATTCTGCATGTTAATTACGACCTCGCAAATCCTTGAGGTCGTATTTCAGCCCTAACAGAATTCATATAGCAACGACCATAAATTGTACACCAAAACGTGCACTTACAGTCTCCCCCTTGGGCGTTGCTATATCTATTCTGTTGATAATCTTGAAACTTGATCCTCTGAAACTTCAACTTGATCAGCAAACTTCAAAATTTCTGTATCGTCATAATAATCAACTAATTCAATACATCTTATTGTAGTTCTCCCCCTCAACGATAAGTCCCTCCGAATTAAGCACACTCAAGTCTCTTGCTTGCCTTGCCTAACCGGCATATGATAGTGTAACACCCTTCATTTAAAAATATGGGTTTCCAAAAATTTTCGCCTAACGGCGTTAAAAGAAAGCGGAAGAAACTTTAAAAGTCCAAACCAATTAAAATCTGTTTGGTTTCCTTATTCAATGGTGTTACTTAGTCATATCATCAAAACAAGTCCAAATGGAAACCCGTCGGCTGCCCAACACAAAACAACCGACTACAAAACATGCGAACTTCATAAATGTCTAAACATAAACAAAAGTCTAGAAATATGTAGCAACTATGGGTAGCTATGGTCTTCATCAAGCAATCTACCAACTTCCTCACTCTTCATTCAACGTCTACCTCGGCTAAGCTAAACCTGATGGAGCAACACATTTCAAAAGACAAGTGTTAGCTAACGAATTAGCTAAGTAAGATAACACTTAAATTATAAAACCATTTATCCATTTCAAACATTATGGATTTATGAAACGTCTTTAAGGCACAATACACATCAACATATCATAACATCAATACTACATAATAGGATGTAATACTCTAAGTGTGCCTATCCTTCATTCTGCATTTCACACATATAACCACATGACTGCTTTCTCTACGTTTTGGCTACTTTGTTACGTTTAACTGCATTACTACATTTTAACTGCATTAAAGTGTAACATATGTCACACCCGACTAGATGACAGCCTTACGGATGAACATCAAACGTCGTTAAGGAATGGCAAGCCAATCCCGGAGTAATCCGTATGTACAAGACAAATGAGGGCGGGTCAGACCCCTCGTATTACTCAACTGCATCTCAATGACCATGTTGCTAGGAGCCACCCAAGCAACCTACGTCAACGCACTTAGCCGGGCTAGGGCAAGTACGGGTTAAGCTTAACACTTTCCTACATCAAATTTTTAACGAGCTCGAACCTGCATCTCATTTAGTTTAGGTGACTGCATTACCTAAACATTTACTACGTTTACTGCTTTTACGTTTTGGGCCCTTAAACGTGCACGTGTCATGGCAACTTAACAAGTCTAGTGAACTAGATGAGCAAGCCATACAATCATGCACAAAACAACACATTGCTACATATACTACATCTCAATGCATCACAAGATACTACATATTACTTCATAACATAACGCTACATTATACTTCATATCATAACATACACTACATTATACTACATATCATAACATTCACTACATTATACTTCATTTGGGACTGCATTTCAGGTCTCAATGGTCAACTACATAAAAAAAAAAAAAAAAAAAAAAAAAAAAAAAAAAAAAAAAAAAACAAAAAAAAAAATCTACATAACCCATATCACCTCCGTGTAACCCCGAATACCCACAAACAATTCAAGATATAAGTTGGGAAGTTATTATTTGAAACCATCTTTTCGTTGAACCCTCAGCGTGTCAAAGTAGTGTATCTTACCTCGTAGAAGCGCACACAAACGATAACTAAGGTTACCGTGCAAAGCAAGTATTCCCAACTACCTATAATGAACATAGGATCAATTAACGAGTATAAACGAGGCTAAACCGGCCTACGGTCTATATACTTGTCAAATAATAGTCTCTGTTGACTACTTCCATCTATTTGTAGACTACTAGTCTACTTTTGACTACTTTCATTCTTTGTAGGCTACTATACTTTTCTGTAGACTACCTGACTCACTTGTAGACTACTTGACTCTTTTGTAGACTACTTTCATCTTTTGACTATATTCAGTTTTGTAGACTACTTTTGTCATACAAGACGACCAAATGAGAGAAAACTCAGTTCTTAACAAATGTAGGGGACTCAAAGAACTTTTCAAAAATGTAAGATTCATCTCCTAACTCATTTTTATAAAGGAGATACGATTTTTGCAATATGACTGAATTTTCAGACTTATAAAATCTTTGTTTTACAAAAGATCTCAACTATCAAACATCCATGGAAACTAACCATGACACCTACAGTTCATATATACCCAAAATATGATTCAATTGACACTATGAAATCATATATTGATTCATGGATTCATTAAACACATTTTACAATTGATTTGACACCCGATTTGACCTAAATCGACTCACAAACATAATCGAATCCAAACCGAAACCCTTTGACCAGAAATGATTGACATAATAATATCAAAAGAATGTTAAATCAAAAGGAAAACATCATATATACCTGCAGATGATTATGGGGATGAAAGATCTAGACCAAAACTCTATCAAATCACCCTTAATCGGTAGAATCACACAAGAATTGCTCAAGGAGGGGAAGGGGCGGTTAGGGCTAGAGAAAAGGAAGAAAAAACTGATTATGAGTGTGATTAGGGTTTTATTAACCCTTAATCCCGTTTTTTAGTTTCCTTCTAGGTCAAACTTGGTCCCTAGACTTCCAAACATCACATTATTAGCCCAAAACACCTCTATGGACTATATACAACTCAATGAACCCTTCAAGCACCTCAAAAGGCACATAACTACATCTTTAAACACATTACTACATCAATTAATAAGACATTCAAGTCTCGCACGTATAACACATTTGAGTCCAAATATAGATGGTTTAATACCCGACTGGCAAGTAGTTCTAACTGGAAGAAGACCAGTTCAGAATACGATCCAGATATGGATGAACAATACAATAAAGATACTGAAAGTAAATGCAAGAAACAATAAGGGCTGAAACTATATAAATAATATGTATAGATCAAGTATATAACATTGAGACACAATGTATTTTTCAAGGTATTTGATTTATTGATATATAAACAAATACAAAGGTTGTTGCGGAACAAAGATAAACACCCAAGTGTAAATATCTAAACAACCTAGAAATACAAGTGATCTAATAACTTGGAAATACTCGTAAGGATTACTTAGAGTATATCTCACAAGTTGCAATGCAAAGGTTTCAAGCCATTTGCAAGTTGTGAGAAGACTTATATTTATAGACCAAGTCCATGATGACGTGGACCAGATCGTACAAATATGGTTGGGAGTATTTAAGGAATTAAAGCTAATTCCTTACATGTGTACTTTTAAGGTTTAGGTATATAAGTCTGATGTGACTTATCCTTCTGCCTCTTTGCTCCCCTGCTAATTCCTTACATGTGTACTTTTAAGGTTTAGGTATATAAGTCGTTGATGTGACTTATCAAACCTTATTCCCAACCTTTACTTACCTTGTACTTTAATTAATAGTTAAATCTATTAACCGGGTAAAGATATGTAAAGTAAAAAGTCTTCCTCGTAATCAGTGTAAAAGTGTGTAAGTACTTTTACACTGAGATGCTTCAGTCTTCGATCAGGTAGAATCAGTTTTTGAGCTCCACATCTGAACTGATTCTCATTCTTCAGACTTCAGTCTTTGACTTCATTCTGAACGGTATTCTGATACGTTGATCTGAACTGAAGTGAAGCTTCAGTAAACTAATTCTGAGCGACCTCAGAATTCTATACAAGTATTCTTTACTGAGCTTCAGCTATTTCTGAACAAATTATACTTGGTCGATTTTCGACCTAACAAATTCCCCCTATTTGTTCTGAAATAGTGCATGCATCTCAGACTTCTATCTATACATGTTTGTAAGTCTGAAATGCAAGTTTTAGTTTAAGTTGTAAAAATTTTCTAAGTACATCTTATAGATCATTGATGTCTCAGAATTTTACTTGTGGTTTTTCTAACTTAAACCTATCATCTACTTATAAGCTACAAAATGTAACATATATATACAAACTGAAGTGTTTGTTACATTTGCAAGTATTTATACAAGTACATGATAAACTGAAAAAGAAACTACTTCTTAGTAGGCCTTGAACCAGAAGGTGCTTCAGTAGGTTTCCTCTTCAGTGGAGAGTGATCCTTCTTTCCAAACAATCTGCCTTCAATCTCTACCTTGGCCTGCATCTTTTGTTGTATTCTGGATAACCATGCACCAATCAAAGCAGATCTCGGCTTCCCCCTCAATATTTGGATCATCTCCCTATGCTCAGAAATCCCAAACTCGTGCACTGAAACTTGATTATACTCTTCAGCTGCTCTACCTTCTCTTTTTATAATTAAATCAAAAAGCTTCAATCCATCAGCTTTTGTTACCTCCATATCAACTATTTTAGCTGGATGAGATCGATGCTTCAGATAATGCTCATATTGATCCTTCTCATGCTTTCTTTGGAGCTCAATAGCATCATCAGACATTGGTTTGAAGGTGGAGAGGTCAGCATCACGAATATTTTTTCTTGATGATCTTGGTCCAGTCACTTTGGGCTTAATGGGTGGCCTTGACAATTCTTTTTCCACCTTCAGAACTCCAGCCAGTATTTCCTTCTTTTTAATTGCCATCTCTTTCTTTCTGTTTTTCACCAAGTCCTCAATGGACATCTTGAATGTGAGATGGTCCAGCTTTTGTTCTAAGGGAGAATAATTCACCCATATTCATACTCGAGCATATCAACAACAGCCTTCTGCACTCTTGGATCATTTTTAATTTTCAGATATCTTTCAAGTGAGAGACCAAGAGCTGCAACATCAATGTGATCAAGGGTTCCCATTTTCTGATGTTGAACCCTTTCTCTTTCCTTATTTTCACCCCACATAATAAATTGATTAGAAACTTGCTTCTGCAAAGCTTCTAATTTCTTGCTATCAGCATTAGGATCATGAATGGGATAACCTTGTTCATCAACATTTTCACCAACCACCAAACCAGAATCCTTTGAATCTTTCTTTGAAGGTTCATCCACCACTTGGGCTTTGCCTTTATCTTTCTTAGTTGGTTCAGAAGTTTGCACTTCAGATCTCTGAACATGTTCCCCCTGAACTGAGGCACTACCAGATGGTACCTCAGCTTGCTTCTTGGTTGCTTCTATCAATTCCTGAGTACTTGAAAGCAGACCAATAGGCACATTTCCCCCTTTGGGGACCTCAGAAGGCATTTTTGCATAAACATCAATCGTCGTCTGAATGGCCTTCAGAGGTTCCAACTCTGCTGCAGAAGGCAATCAGAAATGCCTTTTGCCATGGTAGAGAACTGAGCCCTTAACCTGAATGATGAGTTAAGGTTCAGATTCTCTTTTTCAGTTAGTTCTTTCAGCAATTTCCTATCTTCTTCAGAGAATGAAGGAGGAGGAGGAGCAGCAACAACATTTTCCTTCTTAAGTAGGGTCAGAATTTCTTCTAACTGCTTGGACTGGCCTTTAACAACTTCTTCGAGAGTAGACACAGATTTCTGAACTTCTTTCAACAGCTTTGTCTACCTTCTCTGAAGTGTCTTGAGTGAGTTCTAAGACCATCCTTCTGACCCCTTCCTCAACCTTTTCAGCCACAGAAGCTGAAATCTGATCAACAAGAGTCTGAGAGATTTCAGACTTCAGCTTCTCAATCACATTACTACCAACAGCAGACCCAAGTTCTTTCTCATTGACACTTGGTCTTTTTACCAACTCATTCACCTCCTTCCCGACTGCCAGAACTTCTTGTTTTAACAATTCAATACCAGATGTCAAGTTCGCAACAACTGAAGCTTGCACATCTCTTTTGGCCAGTCTGAAGGCTTCCCTGATAGCTATACTTATCTTATTGCATGAATGTACCAGCTCATTTAGCTTCCCACCTACCAGTCCCTCATTTCCAGCAACTTTGGTGAACTCAGTTCCAAGAAACATCTGAGCACCCTTCATTTCAGCGATGGAACTGGTATTGGCAGTTAGAGATTTAGTTAAGTCCTCCACCTTGATAAGTAGGCTTTGGACTTCGGCATTTTGTTTCTCTAACTATGCTTCTACACTCAAAGGAGGAGGTGGTTGTGCAGAAACAGAAGCAACAAAGGGAATTCTACCAAGCCCATCCAATGCCTTTTCCAACTGCATTTCAGTTGGACTCTCAGATTCAGTATCAGAGTCCAACTCTTTCTCAATTTCAATATCATAATTGATGGCCTTGGTACTTGGTGAATTTGTGGGTGTAAGTGTTGGAGTTGTGGTTGAAAACGTGGTGATGAAACATAGGCAGGTGTAGAGCCGGGTGGAAAATATGGGTGTTCATGTGAAGTTTCTGGTTGGCGATATGGTTGTTCAACATTTTGGATTTCTGGGGGAGGTTGGACGTTTGTGAGGTTGAAGGTTGGCTCAGAATCAGAAGACTGATTCTCCTCCAGTAAGTCCTCATCAAACTCAAAGTCAGCAAAGGAATCGAGATTCCCTTGAGGTGGCTCAGAATCAGAAGACTGATTCTCCTCCAGTAAGTCCTCATCAAACTCAAAGTCAGCAAAGGAATCGAGATTCCCTTGAGGTGGCTCATCTTCATCCCAGAGGTCAGTTAAAACTGCAGTCTGATCAGATATGCCCTGGTTCAGATCACTGGTACCTGAACCAGCTTCTGGTTCAACAACTGCTACTGCAGATGCATCGTCACCAGATTTATTGGTTGGCTCAGCCATAGCTTCATCGCCAGAGACAGTAGACACGGGGATTGCCTTAATGATTCTCGTACCGTCATCAAGAATCACTTCATCGGCCGTAGAGTCTGGAATCTCAGTCTCAGGTGGTGTCACACCCAAGACTTCATCAATTCGTGTTGCAGAAGAGTGTGAGATTTGTGAAGTTTCAGGGGGTGCGCGTGCAGACACGGACTCTATTGTGTGCTGGGCGGACACACTAATATTCTCTTCACCATCTCCTCCTAAAGAAGTTTTGGAGATGGCTGCTTGTGGGTTTCCCTTTAGACTCGATTCCTCTGGTTCTTGTTGGGAAGATCCAGAGGGGTTTGCTTCGGTACTAGTGTCCTTGGGCGTTGAGGACTTCTTAAATTTATGTCGTTTTAAAACGCCCTTTGGAGATCCTGAGGGATCTTTTGGGAGATCCTCAGGTTGGTCAATGGATGAGGGAGGTGGTGGTTGGGTAGAAGAAGTTGCTGGGGTTTTAAACAACTTCAACATTTGACCACCAGGTGCACCAATGGGTCTCGCATTCTTTTGCGACCCGCTCGGTGACCTTTCTGAGCCAGCCGGTCGTGCTGTTTCAGTTTTAGAATTACCTGAAGCATTGCAGCGGAGAGTTCTGGTTCTGGATCTGAAGTAGAAAGCTTTGATAGATCCCTGCAGAACTCCGTCGCTGAAGATTCAAGCCCCTCAAAATGATACGCATCTCCAAGCATATTTCTGAAGCAAATGCTCAGAAATCTAGGGAATGAGATATGTGGACTTCTTTTCCCTTTCAATTTTGCTACCAGCTGAGAGAAAAGTATCTCAGCAAAATCCACCTCAATCCCATGCCACAAGTAATACCCAATTTCTACTTGTGTCAAGGAAATCTGGTCCAAGCCACCATAATTTCCTCCAAGGCACTCGACAATCTGAGTCCAAAAATATCTCCAACAATTACCAAATCCAGACAAAAAGATGTGTCCAGATGTCTTCAGATTGCCGTCTGCATCAACCATGTCATTATGACCAGTGGCCAGCAGAACTTCCCTGAAATTAATTCCTTTAAGCCTTTTTGTATAGGCTGAAGAGGAGGGAAGGTAGTTCAAATGAAGGGCCTCCCGAAACCCATCAAGTGAAAGGATATACTGCTTTGTGCCTTCTTGTAAAGAAAAAGCAATGGACTTTTCATCCTTGCTAAGAGTAGCAATATACCAGAATTCAAGTAAGTATCGATGATACATTACCTGAGGATCAGCAGTCAAGGCGTAATGGAGAGGGGATTGTTCAAGAAATTTATTTATCCTCCCCATTAAAGTTTTGCCTTTGGCATTCAGTGCGGCCATAAAATTATTCATATTAAATCTGAGGGTCGACGCATCGAACCCCTTTGGCCATTGAGCACTGGCCTTGACTACCTTAGATGGTTTATATTCGAAAGCTATAAGAGATTTGGCTTGGGAAACTTTAGCCATAATTTCTACAAGGGAAAACTGAAAGTGAAAGATGAATTTAGGGTTTTGAAGTTATGAAGGAATAAGAAGTAGAGAGAGAGAATGATGATTGGGAGTAAATGTAAGGGGAAGTAAATGAAGGAATTGTTTTGGGAAGGGTATTTATATTTATGATGGAATACAAAGGGTTTTTCCAAAATAAATAAAATAAAATGATTTTGAAATTCAAACCCAAAAATGAAATATTATTAAAATGAAATCAGTTTTGATCGGGTTTGAAGTCCAAAAATAATTTTTGGGTACACGTCCGCATTTAATGCAACGACGGCTATGACCCCACATTTTCACAAAACTTTTCAACACTTTCAAGAAAAAGTGATCATTACTTTCCTTTTACGGCGCAACTTGTGTGCCACGTCAGCCAAAAACATCATTATTCAAACGTTAAACGGTAACCTTCACGTGTTCACACAACGACCAAGTATCAAAATACATTATAAAGGACAGACTCATTTCAGAAATGGTATACAAAATCTGAGCATGATCAGAATCAAGAGATCTGAGCCATCTCAGTTTACACAATTATTCTGAGAACATTTCAGAAATTCTGAAGCATTTCAGACAAAATATTTTTCTGAGAGTAAAGTTCCCCCTTAGAGAAAAACTCTTTTAAACATAAAAATATTTGACACTTCCCCCTGAGGTGATGCTATACAGGATTTAGCATACCTAACTCACTGATGAGATGTTTAAACGTTTTGACATCCAAGGGTTTGGTAAACACATCAGCGAGTTGTTTATCAGTGGGAATGAAATGAAGCTCTATGTCACCTTTAATAATGTGATCTCTAATAAAATGATACCTGAGGTCGATATGCTTGGTTTTGGAGTGCATGACAGGATTGTGACAGATGGCAATGGCACTGGTGTTATCACAAAATATTGGAGTCTTTGTATACTTAACACCATAATCAGTTAGTTGGTTCTTCATCCACAAAAACTGAGCACAGCAACTGGCTGCAGAAATGTATTCAACTTCAGCTGTGGAGAGTGATACTGCAGTCTGCTTCTTACTTGTCCAACTAACCAATTTGCCACCTAGGAAATGACAACCACCTGTGGTACTTTTCCTATCTATCTTACAACCTGCATGATCAGAATCTGAATAACCCATTAGATCTAGACTTGAGCCTTTGGGATACCAAAGACCAAGTCTGGGGACACCTTTAAGGTATCTGAAAATCCTTTTCACAGCATTTGTGTGTGCATCTCTGGGATCAGACTGAAATCTTGCACAAAGGCATGTTGCAAACATTATGTCAGGTCTACTAGCAGTTAAGTACATGAGGGATCCCACCATACCACGATATATTGTGGGATCCACCGGTTTTCCATTAGGATCTGAGTCCAAAGTTAATGGTGCAGAATAGGAGTATCTTTTGATGAGACTGAATCAAATTGATATTTCTTTAACAAGTCTCTGACATATTTTTCTTGATTTATAAAAATACCATCACTGGTTTGCTTCACTTGAAGACCTAGAAAATATGTCAGTTCGCCCATCATACTCATTTCATACTCAGATGACATTATTTTAGAAAACTGTTCACACATTTTGTTATTTGTAGACCCAAACACAATATCATCAACATAAACTTGTACAAGTAAGATATCATTTTTATCATGCAATATGAATAAAGTGTTATCTATTGCACCCCTTTTAAAACCATTTTTCAGAAGATGTTTAGTAAGAGTATCATACCAGGCTCTAGGTGCTTGTCTCAGACCATATAAAGCTTTATTCAGTCTGTACACCCAATGAGGTCTTTCTTCATTTATGAACCCTGGTGGTTGATGGACATACACAACTTCTTCCAATTCACCATTCAAGAATGCACTTTTAACATCCATCTGATAGACTTTGAACTCATGATGAGCTGCAAAGCTAAGAAAATTCTGATAGCTTCTAGTCTAGCAACTGGTGCAAAAGTTTCATCAAAGTCTACTCCTTCTTCTTGTGAGTAGCCCTTTGCAACAAGTCTTGCCTTGTTTCGAATCACGTGACCATCTTCGTCCATCTTGTTTCTGAAGACCCATCTTGTCCCAATTGGTTCTTTCTTTAGATTACTGGGACAAGGAACAAGTTCCCAAACGTCGTTCCTCTTAAACTGATTGAGCTCATCTTGCATGGCTTCAACCCAGCTAGGGTCTTTCATAGCCTCGTCAATCTTCTTTGGTTCTATTAGAGATAAGAAGCTGACATTTAAGCATTGATCGCTTGTGGCTCTTCTGGTCTGAACCCCACTAGTGGAATCCCCAATGATTTGCTCGATTGGATGTGCTCTTGTCCACTTAGTGTAATGACCAGGATGAATAATGATATCAGTGCAAGAACTCCTCTGAGATACTTCAAGAGGTGCTTCAGAAAAGACTACCTCAGTCTCATCATCTTCCTCCTGCAGATCATGATTTGCATCATGAAACTGTTCAGATTGGGGTACTTCAGTGGAGCCTGATATCTGAGGTGAAGCAGCATGTACATCTGATCCAATAGTCAGTTCAGAAGGTAGTTTAAAACTGACTGAAGGATAAAATGGAATGTTGCTTGACTTGATTATTCTTGGTTCTGAACTGGAATGTTCAGAAGCAGGTTTAGGTGACTGATCAGATTCAGCAATAGGATCAGAATCACCGAAACTTATTGGACTTTCTGAGGGTGGTACAGGAATGGAATTCTTAAAGATTGCAGAATTAGATTCATCAAAGGTAACATGAATTGACTCATCAACCTTTTCAGTCTCTTGTTAAAGACTCTAAAGGCCTTGCGATTTGATGAATATCCTAGGAAGTACCCTTCATCAGCTTTTGCATCAAATTTTCAAGCTGACTGGAATCATTCAGAATGTATACTGGACATCCAAATACATGGAAATATCCAATATTAGGCTTTCTATTTCTGAGTACTTCATAGGCTGTCTTCTTGTGTCTTTTGACATAGACAGATCTGTTCTGAGTGTAGCAAGCAGTTGCAACAGCTTTAGCCCAGAAATTCTTGGGAAGACCAGACTCATTTAGCATACTCCTAGCAGCTTCAATCAGCGTACGATTCTTTCTTTCTACAACACCATTCTGCTCTGGTGTGTGGGCTGAGGAGAAGTTCTGAGATATGCCAGTTTCATTGCAGAAGGACTCCAGAGTGGCATTTCTGAATTCAGTGCCATTGTCACTTCTGAGCTGGCAAACTTTTCGCTTATGCTTGAGTTCAATTTGTTTGATGAGAGCAATGATTTCAGCAGCAGCTTCACTCTTAGATCTGAGGAAAATTACCCAGCAATATCTTGAATATTCATCAACAACAACATGGGTATACTTCTTTCCTGCTCTTGTCTGAACATTCACTGGTCCAAAGAGGTTCAGTTATATTAAAACTTTGTTTTGTCTTGAATGAAGCTCTTTTCTGCTTACCCATTTCACAACCTGGACATGGCTTTTCTTTGTTGAAAGACATTGAGGGTATCCCATCAACAAGTTGTTTTCTTGACAACTTATTAATATTCTTGAAGTTCATATGGGATAATCTCTTGTGCCACAACCAATTTGTGTCTTCATCTGCCTTTGTGTAGAAACATTGTTTAGTGGGTGAACTATTCATATCAATGATATAAATGTTTCCTTTTCTTGGTGCAATCAAAACTACCTTTCCATCTCTGTTGAATATGGTGCCTTGTGAAATATCAAATAATACCTTGAAGCCATCATCACATAGTTGACTAACACTGATCAGGTTATATTTCAAACCGTTCACATATGCAACACGTGTGAATTTGACTTGTCCATTATTCACAACACATATCCCTCAGTTTTTCCATTTTCATCATTTCCAAATGTTATTGAGGGCCCCTCTTGCACCCTGTATTCCTCCAGCAGGGTCTGATAACCAGTCATGGTTCTGCCAGCAGCGCTGTCAAGATACCATATATTCTTCTTTCGGTCTCCCTTTTTCATGACAATATCCACCCAACGACCAGATTCAACATCAGATTTGACCAAATGACCTTGATCTTCACGTGCCATGAAACACATATCCCTTACTTCTTCTTCATCATCAGATGATTCATCAGATTCCTCCCATTTTTCAGTCTTGGCAATCATACAACTATTATTGCTTGAGTTGTTTTGAGCCATGAGAGCTATTTGGGCTTTCAGCTTCTTGTACTTAGCCTTATAGCTGTCATTAGGTTTCTGAAAAATAGAATGATTAGGGGCAGATTGTGATGATGAAGGCTGACTAGATCTGCATTCCTTCATGAAATGTCCTTTCTTGCCACACTTAAAGCATTCAAGATTAGACTTATCAATAGAAGCGCTGGAAGCAAATGGTTTGCCAGATCGATTAGATTTGGCCTTAAAACGATTGAACGTTTTAGACAGCATGGCAACCAGATCATCATTGTCATCCTCATCACAACTATGAGTTACATTAACAGAAATACCAGTTTTTAACATTTCAGAGACCATCTTCTTCATCGAGTCAGAATGATCACTCTCAGAAGATAGTAGAGCAGTCCCATGTGGTTCAGAATTATGAACCATGACTGAACTGGTAGAAGCATGATTTTTGGCATCTTGCTCAGCCACAGCTCTCTCAGCCTTGTTCTCTTCAGTGTACCTGAAGGCTCCATACAGGGAGGCTAGAGTGTGACTGTGAAAGGTTTTTCCTTGTCTCAAAACCAAGATCAAGTTTTCCCATTTAGAAGGTAAGATGTCACAAAACTTTTCCAACAAAATTTCTTTATCTTTAGTTACACCCAGGGCTTTCAATTGATTTACCAGATTCGTGAATCTGATGTATGTTTGTGTTAAAGTTTCACCAGGGATAGCAAAAAAAGACTCATATCTTTTATTCAAAGTAACTTTTCTTGTGACAATTGTCTCATTGGTGCCTTCAAATTGTGTCATGAGTTCCTCCCACATTAATTTAGAATTTTCAAGTAAAACAAGGGTGGGCATAAGAGTTTCAGGAACAGCATACAAGATCATATTTTGCAGCTTGGTATCAAGGTCTACCAGCCTATGATCTTCTTCAGACCAATGATCCTTCTCCTTGGGTGAAACCCTAGGAGTCCCATCGGCATTTCTGACAACAGTGGAGGCATTTAAGGGGACAAAGGGTCCTTCTTTGAGAATATCGGTCAAATATCTTTCAACACCAGCAATATATTTTAGCATGCATGCTTTCCATGTTTGAAAGTTTTCACTGTTCCCATCAAACTTGGGAACAGGATTATTTGGAAAGTGTACATGCACATTATGCGATGGTATATTGTTGTTGATGATAGGGGGTGGAGTAGTGTTAGCAGTTGCATTGGCATTAGTATTAGCATTAGGGTCAGGGCCTGTATTGAACATTTGGTCAACCATCTTTGCAGATCAAAGGTTAATGAATTGATATAATTCAACCTTGCTGCTCTGATACCAATTGTGAGTCCCAAATATAGATGGTTTAATACCCGACTGGCAAGTAGTTCTAACTGGAAGAAGACCAGTTCAGAATACGATCCAGATATGGATGAACAATACAATAAAGATACTGAAAGTAAATGCAAGAAACAATAAGGGCTGAAACTATATAAATAATATGTATAGATCAAGTATATAGCATTGAGACACAATGTATTTTTCAAGGTATTTGATTTATTGATATATAAACAAATACAAAGGTTGTTGCGGAACAAAGATAAACACACAAGTGTAAATATCTAAACAACCTAGAAATACAAGTGATCTAATAACTTGGAAATACTCGTAAGGATTACTTAGAGTATATCTCACAAGTTGCAATGCAAAGGTTTCAAGCCATTTGCAAGTTGTGAGAAGACTTATATTTATAGACCAAGTCCATGATGACGTGGACCAGATCGTACAAATATGGTTGGGAGTATTTAAGGAATTAAAGTTAATTCCTTACATGTGTACTTTTAAGGTTTAGGTATATAAGTCGTTGATGTGACTTATCAAACCTTATTCCCAACCTTTACTTTACCTTGTACTTTAATTAATAATTAAATCTATTAACCGGGTAAAGATATGTAAAGTAAAAAGTCTTCCTCGTAATCAGTGTAAAAGTGTGTAAGTACTTTTACACTGAGATGTTTCAGTCTTTGATCAGGTAGAATCAGTTTCTGAGCTCCACATCTGAACTGATTCTCATTCTTCAGACTTCAGTCTTTGACTTCATTCTGAACGATATTCTGATACGTTGATCTGAACTGAAGTGAAGCTTCAGTGAACTAATTCTGAGCGACCTCATAATTCTATACAAGTATTCTTCACTGAGCTTCAGCTATTTCTGAACAAATTATACTTGGTCGATTTTCGACCTAACACACATTAACTACATTTAAGCATTAAATCTACCATAAGCTTACAGACACGTTATGTTGACTTAACGACTCGAGTCAACCGTTAATTAAAAAGATTGAGATGTTACAATTACCTCCCCCTTAAGAGGATTCCGTCCTCGGAATCACTTCAGCGTAAAATAGGTGAGGATAATTTCCGAATCTACTTTCACCATAAATATGATTCCGTCCCACTTGCACAAGCTCAATTAACTTCCTATGAAGCTTCTTTTACTTTTTGGCCAATGATCTCAACCAGGCCAACTACAAACACTCCTTAACATCAATACTCATATCTCTCCACGGATTCACATTGGTTTCATATCAACATATACATCATATCATCGTATACTCACATCTTAATCCATGTCTTATATCACATCAACATAGACTTACCACTTAAACGTAACTTCATAACATATCTTGGCATATCACACATAAACTTGCCACACGTATTCATATTAGCACATGTAGAGTATTTACTCCTAATTGTGCCTATCAACGATTATATCACACATATCTACATATCTTACTTAGATCTCACGTCACATCGTAATCCCACATCTTAAATTACATGTACATCTTTCTCACATATTCTTATATCTTCAATCAATTTACATATTAAGCACTAGCTTTACAACAAGCACAATTTCCCACGTCTTACGCACTAGCATTACATCTAGCACGATTTCCCACATCTTACGCACTAGCATTACATCTAGCACGATTTCCCACATCACATATTGCTTTAACATTAGGTACATTCATTACCTAATTAATCCCACATCTACTTTAACGTTTAATCCCACTAACGTGCACAACTCATAGTGATTCATACGTGTATCTAGTGAACTATCCTACTAAATTACTAATACTTTCCATTACTTTATGGTTTGTAAAATATTTATAGATGCGAGCAAGATACCCCGTTGGAAAAGGATAATCAAGAATCTGTACAGGATCAAATCCCAGAACCATCTTTAGCAGCCAAGAACCCGCCACATCCACATTCTTCAACGATTGAGAATCCTACATATTCTTCCATAGAACATGATCCTGGACTACGTCTACCTATATGGAAATATCCAGTTAATATGCGAGATGAGACATCCTTTTTTGGGGAAGTTGTCATCTCTAGCTGATTTGTGTAAAGGTTTAGCAACTGTGGGCCAAAAAGTCATCCACGCCGATTTCAAGCTAAATGGTATTCAGAATTCCCGTGGCTAGAGTATTCTAAAGCTAAAGACAGCGCATATTGTCTTCATTGTTACCTTTATCTTGAAGAATCAAATACTCATAACGGTCGAGATGCATTGGTTTCAAAACTTGGGTGAAAGTAAAAGGAAAGTATTGTTCGTTTTTAAAACATATAGGAGATGGACCGAATTCTCAACATCATAATGCTATAAGGTTCTATGATGATTTGCTCAACCAGACTGGATATATTGATAAGGTAATGCAAAGGCAATCTTCCGATGAAATAAAAAAGAATAGGCTAAGGCTCAAAACATCGATAGATCACGTTCGCCTGGTTTCATTTTTGGGACTAGCTTTTAGAGGTCATGATGAGGGTGTTGATTCAGATAATCGGGGAAACTTTATTGAGTTATTGAAACACACAACTTCCTACAACAAAGAAGTGGCAGATGTTGTGTTAGAAAACGCACCCAAGAACGCAAAATAAGTACATTTCACCAGAAATCCAAAAAGAAATTTTGAATGTGTTTGCTGAAAAGATAAGGAAAAAGATAGTTGAGGATATTGGGTATTCTAAATTTTGTATAATTGTGGATGAATCGAGTCATGAAAGTAAGAAAGAACAAATGGCCATTGTTATTAGATTCGTTGATAAAGAAGGGTGCATCCAATAGCGATTTTTTGATCTTTTTCATGTTAAAGATACACATAGTACCTGTATTCTTTAATTTGTGAAACTCTCTCATCCTATATGCTTGCTCTTGAGAATATTCGTGGTCAAGGGTATGATGGTGCTAGTAATATGCGGGGCGAATGGAAGGGCTTACAAGCATTATTTCTAAAGGACTATCCAAGTGCTTATTATATACATTGTATGGCTCATCGATTACAACTTGCTTTGGTTGCAGCAGCTAGAGAAGTACCCTCTATATATGAATTTTTTAAAGACTTATCTTCCGTTGCAAATGCTGTAGGTGGTTCATGTAAACGCCAAGATGAGTTGCAAGATGCTCAAGCTATTGAAATTGCAGAAATGCTTGATATAGGTGAAATTGAATCTGGTAGAGGGCTCAATCAAATCGGAACATTAAAACGCCCAGGAGATACTCGTTGGAGCTCACATTATAGTTTGAAATATAATACGAGCTTTTTGAAAACTATTTCTGAACGGTTCTTGAAAACATTAAACGAGAAGGTTCTAACTATAAAACCAGAGGTGAGGCCAGTGGCGCATTGAAAAGATTGGCATCTTTTGAGTTCGTTTTCATTTTACAAATGATGAAAGAAATCTTTGGGTTCACTGATGTTCTATGCCAAACTTTCCAACAAAAGGATCAAGAATGGTCTAAGTGCAATTGAAATGGTCTCTGATACAAGAAAACTTATTAAAACCTTCAAAGATGACCAATGGGGCTCTTTTCTTAACCGTGTCATTGAATTTTGTAAAAAGCATAATGTTAAGATTCCCAATTTCAAGGAACCTTATTGTGAAGGGAGAAGCGGTAGGAGAGGAGGTCATGTTACTCTTGAGCATCATTACCATTTTGACATTTTCAATGAAACAATTGATTATCAGATACAAGAGATTGACTCGAGATTTAATGAGAGAGTTGTGGAGCTTTTGAAACTTAGTTGTGCTTTGAATCCAACTGATGAGTATAAATCTTTCAATCTAGATTCTATTTGCAAACTTGCAAAAAAATACTATTCTCTTGATTTCACCGAACAGGAAATTGATATTTTGGAATTTCAGTTGAAGCAATTTGAATCTTATGTGAAAACACATCCTTTTTTGGGGAAGTTGTCATCTCTAGCTGATTTGTGTAAAGGTTTAATTAGCAGACACAGGGAAAGCATCTCACTATTATCTTGTTGACAGACTGATTCGTCTTGTGTTAACCCTTCCAGTATCTACCGCAACTACTGAACGTGCATTTTCAGCCATGAAGATTGTGAAGAATAGGTTGCGCAATAAAATGGGTGATGACTATCTTGCTGATAGCTTAGTTCTTTACATTGAGAGTGATATTGTTAACACTATTAGTTTAGACACAATCTTAGATGATTTTAATGATTTGAGGGAGCGTCGTGTGCAACTAAATTGAACTGCCAAGGGCCTCACATTTTGGTATAATATTAAGTATTTTTGGCATTAGTTTGTGTTTGAATTTTTTTTTTGGCATACCCTTATTCAGAATCCTGGCTCCGCCACTACATAGGATCAATTAACGAGTATAAACGAGGCTAAACCGGCCTACGGTCTATATACTTGTCAAATAATAGTCTCTGTTGACTACTTCCATCTATTTGTAGACTACTAGTCTACTTTTGACTACTTTCATTCTTTGTAGGCTACTATACTTTTCTGTAGACTACCTGACTCACTTGTAGACTACTTGACTCTTTTTGTAGACTACTTTCATCTTTTGACTATATTCAGTTTTGTAGACTACTTTTGTCATACAAGACGACCAAATGAGAGAAAACTCAGTTCTTAACAAATGTAGGGGACTCAAAGAACTTTTCAAAAATGTAAGATTCATCTCCTAACTCATTTTTATAAAGGAGATACGATTTTTGCAATATGACTGAATTTTCAGACTTATAAACTCTTTGTTTTACAAAAGATCTCAACTATCAAACATCCATGGAAACTAACCATGACACCTACAGTTCATATATACCCAAAATATGATTCAATTGACACTATGAAATCATATATTGATTCATGGATTCATTAAACACATTTTACAATTGATTTGACACCCGATTTGACCTAAATCGACTCACAAACATAATCGAATCCAAACCGAAACCCTTTGACCAGAAATGATTGACATAATAATATCAAAAGAATGTTAAATCAAAAGGAAAACATCATATATACCTGCAGATGATTATGGGGATGAAAGATCTAGACCAAAACTCTATCAAATCACCCTTAATCGGTAGAATCACACAAGAATTGCTCAAGGAGGGGAAGGGGCGGTTAGGGCTAGAGAAAAAGGAAGAAAAAACTGATTATGAGTGTGATTAGGGTTTTATTAACCCTTAATCCCGTTTTTTAGTTTCCTTCTAGGTCAAACTTGGTCCCTAGACTTCCAAACATCACATTATTAGCCCAAAACACCTCTATGGACTATATACAACTCAATGAACCCTTCAAGCACCTCAAAAGGCACATAACTACATCTTTAAACACATTACTACATCAATTAATAAGATATTCAAGTCTCGCACGTATAACACATTAACTACATTTAAGCATTAAATCTACCATAAGCTTACAGACACGTTATGTTGACTTAACGACTCGAGTCAACCGTTAATTAAAAAGATTGAGATGTTACATAGAGAAGTTGAATTTCCAACGATCAGCACCGAACTAGTTAACTCCCATGAAAACCAGAAACTTTGTAGCTTGAATCACAAATTGTAGAAACATGAATCCTATTTCACAAGCAGTGTCACCGATGTCTTCATATCTCCATAACTCTACCAATTACCCAAAGCCTTTCTTATCAGATCTCCCCCTCGTTATATAACCCGCCAATATCTATAATTCTGCAATCGCACGTAAATTGCTCAATTATAAATCTTTGGAATATGAATGGGCTCAATCTTCAAATACCGAACACCAAGTAACCAGCTCCATTATAAAGATACTTCGACAACGGCTTTCACTCCTTTATACTACTTGAGCGTCTTGAAAGTGAAAGTAACATCATTTGTCACTCTGTATAATGAGTACCTCAATGACCTAATGATATCGATGTAAGCTCAAGCACTTCAGATTTCTTGCCCAAAAACCATTATTAATATGAAAGTGAATAAACCGGTTTCTCTGCAACAAATCTGGATAGAAGCCCAATTTGTGTCCTCTTAAATACATGTAATTGTCCGACGACTACTATCTCCTTTCTGTAAATCTGATGAGGTCTTCTTATGCCAAGATAGGGTATAGAAGGTACTTCTGATTTCCCTCCAAATTTTTGCCGCCAAAATATGTTCTCATGAAACTTTGAATTCCATGTAAACTTTGGATAACATGATCATAAGAAAAATTTGATGATTCCTAAAATTTTTCGCCAAATCCGCGTCGACAACGGATGAAAATTGACCTAAAATTTTTCGAACGCTACCAAACTTCAAATCTTCATGATTCATCCCATTTTAAGACCCTGGGCAAAAATTATTTTTCCCGCCAAAAGACACTTTTTTTTTACAACAACAATATAAGAGTCTTCTCTTGGTAACTTACCCTATGTTTCTTTAAATAACTTTCTTCAACACTGTGATCAAAGTCTTCTGATTAAACAACTTGAAACGCATAAGAACTCCTCTTCTGTGTGTGGACTAGAACTGCTGCTGCTTGTATATGCGAGGTCGCAATTTCTGAGCAATTGCGAGGTCGCATCTTACTTGTTCTTTACGAGGTCGCAATTCAAAACACCGATTGCGAGGTCGTAAACTAGATGGCTAATTACAAGGTCGCAATTCAGAAGACCAATTGCGAGGTCGTAATTCTACCAGGTCGCACATCCTGATCAGCATCTTCTTCGAACGACAGCAGCTCTTCTTCTCCAGAAACCCTAATTCGTCCCCAACCTGAAAGGCCACGAATCTGGTCTGCCTCAGCATGCAAAACTAATCAGATCTTGTTTTCATCGTCGCAAAGCTTTAACACTATAAAGCGTGGGAGGAGGAAAACCTAATCTTGATTATAAGCATGCGTATCATGAGATCCCACAATAAAAGCTTTAAAAAGCCCCTCCCGCTCTGATACCAATTGTAAGTTCCTAGCAGGATCATAGTTACGAGATCTATATGAATAAAAGTGTGCGGAATCCATAAATATTCATTGATAATGAGGCAGTAAAATACACACATGATTAAACAGAATTGAGATATAAAATATACAACAACATACTAGAACCTTGAGGTTGAATGCTACCTCACCGATCTAGGAACAACCTAAACTATGTGTTTTCGTCGTTATCTCTAAAGCTAGGACCTTTACATGTATTTATAATGACAAGACACAAAACCCTAATAACAATACGGGTTGGGCTTCTTCAATCCGTGGGCTTTCATGCACTTACGACCTCGCAACTCTGTGCAGGTCGTATTCTGCATGTTAATTATGACCTCGCAAATCCTTGAGGTCGTATTTCAGCCCTAACAGAATTCATATAGCAACGATCATAAATTGTACACCAAAACGTGCACTTACACTGGATATGGTACCATACCCAATTTTCTCATAGCTTGTCGGCCAAGTATGATGTTGTATGGTGATTACGCCCGTACTATCACAAAAGTTAACGCTTCAGATCTTGTACGCAGAGCTTCCCCAACAGTAACATTCAGTGTGATTTCTCCCAGCGACCATGTCCTTTCATTTGAAAAACCTACTAAGGGACTTATGTTATCTTTCCTTTTCTTTCTTAATGCAGCCTTCAGCTTTAAAAAACAATGCTCATACATTATCTCGCATCCACTTCCTGTGTCTAGATGAATTCTCTTCACTGGATGATTTCCTACGATGGCTCCGATTATGATTGGTGCTTCGGATGCTTCTTCGTCTTCGACCGGAGGGAAACTTATGGCTACCCTCTTCCATGCTTCATTTCTCGCCGGAGGCCTTTCTGATGTTGTACGCTCCGGGATAACAGCTGCAATTATTTCTTCAAGTGGCTCCGCTTTAGCTTACGGAGCCTCAATCATTGGATTCTTACCATTGTTTTGCCTTGGTCCTGGTTCTTTGATGCCCTTCAGCAGCATTGAATATTTTCCAGATTTCATTGCTTCTTCAACTTTGTTCTTGAAAACTTTGCATTCATTTGTCTCGTGGCCATAACGGTTGTGAAATTCACAAAACTTGGACATGTCTTTGTTCCGGAGCTTACCTTTCATCGGAGCCTTCTCCGTTGCCAAAATATCACGAGTGTTCTTCGGGGCATGCTGGAAAGTAGAGTGGCCTCCGGAGGCTCCTCCTTGTGATCTATTGAATGGTGCTGTTCTAAACCTTTCATGTCGAAAAGTTTCGATTTCTTCTGTTTCTATCAAGATCTTTTCCGTAGCCTGGGCCTGTGACTCCGCCCGCTGTTTCTTTGCCCACTAGGAATGTGTAAGTCTTGTCCATTAATACTGTATATTCTTGTGGTAAGTCTGTGGAAAGAAATTCCACAAGGGGCTGGAATCGTAGCCCATGAACAAAACCTGATATTTTCTGATTTTCACTGAGACCCTTCATCAGCGCCGTTTCGTCTGTGTAACGAGTTATAAACTGGCGGACGCTTTCATTTTCTCTTCTTTTGATGTTGTGGGCCTCCAGATGCATTTTCTTGTATTTTCTTTGCTGGCTGAAATGTGAGCGGAATTTTGCCTTCAGGTCTTCAAAATTTGCTATGCTTCCTTCTGGCTGCGCATCTAACCAAGCCCGCGCTAAGTCTTTCAGTGTAAGAGCAAACATATGACAAGCTATTGGAACGTTCCACCTCTGCATCCGGGTCATCCCATTGAAGTGTTTCAAATGGTTGTCCGAATCCTCCTTTCCGTCATACATCTCTATCCCCTTTGGCAAGCCTCCCTCCGGCAGTGGGTAGTCTTCGATCCACTCCACAAAGGGTCCTGGCTCTGTTTGAATAATCATGTCTTCTTCACTTGGGAACCACCCCGGAGGGGGCGGAGCCTGCCTTGTATTGTTGGGGGTATGTGATTGATAGTAATTAGTGTTTTGGTGAGGAGTATTTTGTGTTTGTCTTCTACCAGGCTGCGAGGTGGAGAAATGCGTGTGCATGTTTTGTGACCCTCTGGTGTAACACCCCAACTAAGGCGGAACAATGAGATGTATAGAAAGTCGAGTATTCAAAACAAAGGATAATAGATAAACATTCACCATAGCTTTATTTGGTAAAAATAATTTTACAATGTACAAACATGTGAACCAATTCCCAAGTACAATGCGTCCACCATAATTGGATATTAAGTCCACGAAACAATTAACAAATACATGAGATGATATACTACAATGATCAAGGCGGATTCCATTGCCCCTCACAAGGTTTGATCTTTGACCCCAAAGTGCAATGCAAACAAACATGATGCATATAATTCCTCAAAGCTTATGCTAAATCCTGAAAAGCATGAAGAAAAAGTGTCAACTACGAAAACGTAGTTGGTGAGTGCATAGGTTTTCAAGCAAATCTCGTTACATAACCATTTCAAAACTTAGAAAACATGTTATCACATATCAATATACCCAAACCACATAACCGGCGAATTTCCCATATCAAACTATCAAGTTTTCCAAATACCATAATGTTATTTCAAAGGTTGAGAATCCATGGTAACTATAAAGTTCTCACTTTTCAAAATCATCATGAGAGAAAAATATATCAAACGATTTATCATATATTACACCCAAACCATGCGGTCATTAATAATTTATTATCGCCAAGTTCCACAACTTCCAAGATTTCATATATAGTTCAATACCCAAACCGTATGTTCAATCAATAATAACCAACCATCAATAATATCAATAACACTTGGGCAAAGGCATATTTGATGAGTTTGGCTTGAGCCACTACTAAGACCATTTTACGTCAAAATAATAATAATGATAATATGTCCCGAAGAGATAATAATAGAAGCACATGTTGTCAATCACGTGCAATAATGATAATAAAGGGGTCGTGCCATGGAGACGACCAATAATATATAAAGTAGATTAGAGCACCCCATGACCGACACCGTTGAAGGCGGCCACGTAGGCAGCCAATCTGTTGAGTCAAGGATTCGCTGACCAGACTTGGTCGCTGACGTGGGTCGTCAGCGAGTCATCAGCGAGTCAATGACTCTTGTCAGCGGGCGGTTTAATTTCCCAAGTTGTATGTCAAGGCGGGAAGATTTCAAACCAACAAGAAGACAAGAAGTCACATGGTGGTTCAGCCAACTGAATGTTACCTTATATGGCAAAGGTACAGTTGGGACCAAAACAAGGGTTTCTCTCTTTCATACCCGTTTTGGTATAGAAGACAAAGGCTCCTGGATCAAGTACAACGAGCCTATTAGAAGTCGACAACCACCATTCTATCACTATCATTGTAAGGCTGTGTTGCCCTAATTCATCCCCTATATAAGGAAACACAGCCGCACCATTATAGTTGTTCTTGTTAACCAAAAAGTGTGTATCACTTTATTTGTAATTGTTTAAGTTTTCCTTCTTTCCTAAACTTAGCAATTACATAGTTCATTTGTAGTCTTGTAAGACAAGTTGTAATCTCGACCATGTATTCATCGTTTAATCAATGAGACATATGACTAGACTTGCTTAGACATTTACACTTGAACTTATTCTTGTTCTTTACTTTCTGTTCTTTACTTTATTGTCTTGTTAAAACTAATTTAAGTGTGCAAATCCTGGACTGTCAATTGGTATCAGAGCCTTAGTTTCTAAGTCATTGAAACTAGATCCGTTTGCATACTTTTTCTTTCTAAACTTTCTTTTCTAAATCTTCTTTTAAAAACAAGAACATGTCTGCTGTTCCAACCCTAGTTAACACACGTGACTTCGGTTACGTATCTGTCCCTCCAAGATTCGAGCCCGATGACTTTGGGTCTTGGAAGGAAAGAATGTTACTACATATAGTGGGTGTGGAACTCTATCTTATGTCTTTACTGACCGTCGGTCCTTATATTCCAACTCTGGTTCAAAGAACACCAGGAGCAACCGTTGATGCTCCTGAGATTGTGATTGACATTGTCAAACCAGAAGTTCAATGGACTGACGATGAAAGGAGACTTGTTAATCTTGATGCAAGGCTCAAAAACATGATTGTCAGCACTCTTCCCACTGACCTCATGAAAGTGGTGATTAGATATCCCTCTTCAAAGGAAGTTTGGGATAGATTGGTTAGCATGCATGAAGGCTCTGCTGCTACCATTGCCACTAAAAAGATAGACTTGAAAAGAGCCTATGAAAATTTCTTTTCCCTTCCCAACGAAGGTCTAAATGGTTCATATACCCGATTTAAAGGGTTGCTGAACGACATGACCACTGTTGGTATTTCTCATGACGATTTTGAAGTCTGCCACAAATTTCTTGATAGTTTACCTATCAAGTGGCAAGGACTGAGACAAATCCTCAGAACCACTGAGCGACTCAATGGCCTTAACCTTGAGTCTCTCTTTGGCATGCTCCAGTTCGAAGAAAGAGCTCTTGCTCAGAATCTTAGAGCTGCCGCTGATGCACAGCATCGTGCGGGTCCCTCTTCTTCTTCTGCTTCCTCCTCTTCTCATTGTGCCCTCGACCCGTTGGCCCTTATTTCTGCTGAGCCCAGTAATCTCAATACTGGTGCCAGCTCTTCTTTTCTTCCACAACCTATTCAATCTCTTGTTGATGATCTTGATGCTGAAGAGAAACAAGAGATGTTCAGCGACTTCATGGATTTTGCCTTAGTCGCTGGCAAGAAATACTCCCGAAAATGGAACAACCGTAGGTCAGTTGCTCCATACAAGCCTCCTGTTGACAAAGCTCAAGAGGAGTGCTGGAGATGTGGCAGAAAAGGCCACTACCAATAGGATTGCAGAGTTGCCTTACCAACTCCTGCAGCTCCTAAAACTAACCTTAACCCTTCTAAACCTGCTGATGAGTACAGGAATAAATACTATCAGCTGAAGGCCAAAGTTGCTGAAATGGAGGAGGCCAAAACACCAGCAAAAGGGCTGGTAGCTGAAGAGCACGACTGGGCTGAATCAGATGATTCAGACAGTGAAGAATATGTTGACGCCATGTGCCTTATGGCGCTCGCTGATGGAGATGCTTTGACAAGAGATCAAGTCTCCTCAAGTCAGTGGGTGAACGTCACCATTAAAAAGGTTTGTGCTCACTCCTCTGCTTCTGAAGAAGATAAACCAAAAATCTTCGAATCTCTTCTTTGTGACTTTCAGTTCGTTGAATCTATACGAGCTGATGTCCAATCTAAACTTGACTCTACTTCTTTGGAGTTAAGTGAAAAATCTGAAAGACTCAATGAGTTGAGGAATGTTCATGTTGAACTCCAATCTCATGAGTTGTTGGCCCAAAAGGTTCAAATTGAGAATGAAAAACTCAAGCTTGAAGTGGCCAACCTTAAGAAGATTGTGACCTCCTGGTCAAAAGCTTCTAAGTTTCACCATCAGTGCCTGAATGAACAAGTCCCTGCTCAAGTTCAGGCAGTAATAGGTGGTGACTTTAATGCTGCTGCCTCTATTTCTGACTTGTTCAGTGATGAGGTTAAGCCTGATTATTCTATTCCTCCATCTGCTGTCATCTCTCCTGAAGAGATGAAGAAATGGTACTTTGTTAGAGGTAACAATTACCATGATGAAATGGATGCTGGTACTACCACTTCTACTACCAGCAACCCATCCAATGCTGAGGAAAATAGTACTAGCTCCCCAGCTAGCACCAGCAACCCCTTTCCTCATCTTCCCATTATTGGCATGATGCCAAACGAAGGAAGAGTGCAATACTCTTCCAGGGAATCCTTTGAAGGGGATATTGGGAGTGATGGTTTTAAACCCATCGCTCCTCAGGGCACTTGCCTCATCAGCAAGTAAGGCCTATCACTCCTCAAAGAGGACACTTGCCTCATCAGCAAGTTAGGCCTATCACTCCTCAAAGAGGACACTTGCCTCATCAGCAAGTTAGGCCTATCACTCCTCAAAGAGGACACTTGCCTCATCAGCAAGTTAGGCCTATCACTCCTCAAAGAGGACACTTGCCTCATCAGCAAGTTAGGCCTATCACTCCTCAAAGAGGACACTTGCCTCATCAGCAAGTTAGGCCTATCACTCCTCAAAGAGGACACTTGCCTCATCAGCAAGTTAGGCCTATCACTCCTCAAAGAGGACACTTGCCTCATCAGCAAGTTAGGCCTATCACTCCTCAAAGAGGACACTTGCCTCATCAGCAAGTTAGGCCTATCACTCCTCAAAGAGGACACTTGCCTCATCAGCAAGTTAGGCCTATCACTCCTCAAAGAGGACACTTGCCTCATCAGCAAGTTAGGCCTATCACTCCTCAAAGAGGACACTTGCCTCATCAGCAAGTTAGGCCTATCACTCCTCAAAGAGGACACTTGCCTCATCAGCAAGTTAGGCCTATCACTCCTCAAAGAGGACACTTGCCTCATCAGCAAGTTAGGCCTATCACTCCTCAAAGAGGACACTTGCCTCATCAGCAAGTTAGGCCTATCACTCCTCAAAGAGGACACTTGCCTCATCAGCAAGTTAGGCCTATCACTCCTCAAAGAGGACACTTGCCTCATCAGCAAGTTAGGCCTATCACTCCTCAAAGAGGACACTTGCCTCATCAGCAAGTTAGGCCTATCACTCCTCAAAGAGGACACTTGCCTCATCAGCAAGTTAGGCCTATCACTCCTCAAAGAGGACACTTGCCTCATCAGCAAGTTAGGCCTATCACTCCTCAAAGAGGACACTTGCCTCATCAGCAAGTTAGGCCTATCACTCCTCAAAGAGGACACTTGCCTCATCAGCAAGTTAGGCCTATCACTCCTCAAAGAGGACACTTGCCTCATCAGCAAGTTAGGCCTATCACTCCTCAAAGAGGACACTTGCCTCATCAGCAAGTTAGGCCTATCACTCCTCAAAGAGGACACTTGCCTCATCAGCAAGTTAGGCCTATCACTCCTCAAAGAGGACACTTGCCTCATCAGCAAGTTAGGCCTATCACTCCTCAAAGAGGACACTTGCCTCATCAGCAAGTTAGGCCTATCACTCCTCAAAGAGGACACTTGCCTCATCAGCAAGTTAGGCCTATCACTCCTCAAAGAGGACACTTGCCTCATCAGCAAGTTAGGCCTATCACTCCTCAAAGAGGACACTTGCCTCATCAGCAAGTTAGGCCTATCACTCCTCAAAGAGGACACTTGCCTCATCAGCAAGTTAGGCCTATCACTCCTCAAAGAGGACACTTGCCTCATCAGCAAGTTAGGCCTATCACTCCTCAAAGAGGACACTTGCCTCATCAGCAAGTGAGATCTTCTACCCCAAATAGGCAATACTTGCCTCATAGGAAAAATAGGTCTGTTACTCCAAACCAGCAACCTAGATCGATCACTCCAAAAAGAGTGCATCCATCTCAGCAGGGTCCTTCTTCTACTCACCCTGCTGTCAATCTAGCTTGGAGTGTAGTTAAGGGATCAAAAATCCCCTCTACATCTCAATCTGAGGATCTAAGAGGAAAATCCATTTTGGGTCCTGCTCCTAACATGCCTCAGCTTTCACTTAAGCATAAGCAAAAGTCTAAGCAAAAGAAAAAGGCATCCTCCTCTGTCGACCCTAAAATTAACGAGCTGGCTCAGCAAGTTAATGATCTTTCCTCCCAACTGAAGGAATTCTTCCTTCAAAATCAAAAGGGCAGCACCTCTGCTAAAAAATGCTACAAATGTGGCAGCAGAGGTCACATTGCTTCTGATTGCGTCAACTCCAGGGAGGCTCCTGAAGTTGACATTCAACCAAATCCTTCAGCGGTTGCTTCCTCTTCCACTATAGTCAGCGAAAGGTCTCCTTCTGCTGATCGTTTAGATAGTGGAGAATCAACCGATCTCTCTGAGGAGAACATTGCTGACTTCATAGCTGCTCAGCGAATCTTCTTGCCTCAATCTCAAGAGATCATTACCACTGGCAGAGGTAGCATTCTGGTTGAGTATGGGAACAACAATCAAGTCAGCAACTTGACTGTTCTTGATACTGGAGCCACTATCACATCTGCTGATCAGTATCTCATAACTCCTGCTCACCATCTTGATAACTCTCCAAGTGATGAGAATACTAACCCCAGTGCTCCTCTTCCTCTCTCTACTGATGACACCGTCAACAGTGAACCCATCTTTAATCCTGCTGACATGTCTGTCAGTGAGTTCAATAGTGAACCCATCTAAATCCTTCTGTTAAATCCATGCAGGGCTCGCTAGGAAAAGGTGTGTGGTATTTGGACAGTGGCTGTTCAAAACACATGACTGGCTCAAAGACCCTGCTGGATAACTACGTAGAGGCTGCTGGCCCTACTGTAGTGTTTGGTGACAACTCCACTGGACAAACAGAAGGTTATGGTCTTCTCTCAAATGGACTCATAAAGTTCAACAAAGTCGCTTATGTCAATGGATTAAAACATAATCTCATCAGCATAAGTCAACTTTGTGATGCTGACTACAAGGTGATTCTTGATAAACATCAAGGCACTGTGGTAAACATAAACAAGGAAGTAGTCTTGGTTGCACCAAGAAAACGAGATGTATATCTAGTTGACTTCACTCCTATCAAGACTGATAGTGAGACTTGTTTCTTCTTGCCAAGTCGGCTGCTGAACTAAACTGGTTATGGCACAAGCGTATGTCGCATGTGAACTTCAAAACCATTAACTCTCTGGCCAAAAGAACCTTGTTCGTGGCCTCCCTCATCTTTCTTTTGAAAAGGATAGACTTTGTGGTGCTTGCGAAAAAGGTAAAAGCCACAGAGCTACTTTCAAAACTAAGCAGGCCAACTCTATCTCTGGCTGCTTTCATCTTCTTCACATGGATCTTTTTGGTCCAGTGAATGTCCAAAGTCTAAAGGGTAGCAAATACACTTTAGTAATCGTGGATGAGTATTCACGATACACTTGGACCATATTTCTTCATTCTAAGAGTGATGCTGCTGAAGAGATTATCAATTTCATCAAGAAAATGGAGAATCTCAACAGCATTAGGGTGAAAGAACTCAGAAGCGATCATGGCACTGAGTTCAGAAACCACACTCTTGAAGCCTTTTGTGCTGATCAAGGGATCTCACAAAACTTCTCTTCTACAAGAACCCCTGAGCAAAATGGAGTCGCTGAAAGGAGAAATAGAACTCTCATCGAAGCAGCTCGCACCATGCTCAGTGAGTCCTCTCTACCCAGCAAGTTCTGGGCAGAAGCTGTTAGTACAGCTTGTCACACTCAAAATCGCTGTCTTATTGTCAAAAGACATGACAAGACAGCGTATGAGGTACTGAAAGGAAAGGTACCTCAAATCAAATACTTCCATGTTTTTGGATGTCCTGTCTTCATCCTAAACAACAAGGATCATCTAGGTAAGTTTGATCCTAAAGCTGATGATGGATACTTTCTTGGGTATTCATCCATCAGCAAGGCATTCAGAGTATTCAATACTCGCCTTCAGAAGGTTGATGAATCCATACATGTTACTTTTGATGAGAGTTCATCAGCACTAAAGGACATTCAATCTTCATCTGAGGTCATTTTTAGTGAGTTAGCTGACCCTCCCTCTGAGGAAGCTGACTTATTTGTTGATGCTTCTTGCTCGCTGCCTGATAAGGATAGTTCAGCTGATGCTGAACTAGAGCAAGTTACTGCTCATATCTACTCGATTGAGCCAGTTGAGCCTATCTTAAGATCAATCAGTACAGCATCAGTCAAACCTAGATCACTGACTGATGACGTGCATACTGATGACTCTACTGATGAAGAGTTTCATGATGCTTCAGCAAATGCTGAAGAATGGAGTCTGCTGAAGACTCCGCCATCAATGATAACTCAAATCAGTCGAATGGCTCTGCTGATCATCCTCCAGAACCCATTCTAACTATTGACCTCTCTTCCTATAATACTCCTGCTGAACCCATCGCTTCAACTTCCGCTGCCACTCAACTTGGTGTATCAAGTGCCCCTGCACTTAAGTGGACGTCTAGTCATCCAGCTCACCAAGTTATCGGTGATCTTCAGCAAGGAATTATCACTCGATCAGCGACAAGAAATACATGTCTATATGTAAACTTCTTGTCTATGATCACTCCCAAAAACATAGGAGAAGCAATGGTTGATCCTTCATGGGTCGCTGCCATGCAAGAGGAACTTACCCAGTTCCAAAGACAGCATGTCTGGTTCTTGGTTCCCTTACCTCCTGGAAAAGAACCAATTGGAACTAAATGGGTTTATCGTAATAAGATGGACGAAGATGGTGTTGTTACACGTAACAAGGCTAGGCTAGTTGCACAAGGTTACCTTCAAGAAGAAGGAGTTGACTATGACGAAACCTTTGCACCAGTGGCCAGACTGGAAGCTATACGCTTATTCTTGGCACATGCTGCTTACAAAAACTTCACTGTATATCAAATGGATGTAAAGAGTGCCTTCCTAAATGGAAACTCGATGAGGAAGTTTATGTTGAGCAGCCACCTGGTTTTGAAGATCCAGCCAAGCCACACCATGTCTATCGCCTTTACAAGGCACTCTATGGTCTTAAGCAAGCTCCCAGAGCTTGGTACGACACACTCTCTGAATTTCTTCTCTCCAACAAGTTTCAGCGAGGATCCATAGACAGCACCCTCTTCATCTATAGAAAGGGTGCTGATGTCATATATGTTCAGATATATGTAGATGACATCATCTTTGGGTCCTCCAGCAAGAAACTTTGTTCTAAGTTCAGCTCCCTGATGTCCTCTCAATTTGAGATGAGCATGATGGGTGAGCTAACCTTCTTTCTTGGTCTGCAAATACGCCAACTCTCAAATGGGATTTTCATTAACCAAGAAAAGTACATTCGAGACATGCTGGCTAAATTTGACTTATCAAATGTGACCACCAAAGCCACTCCCATGGCTCCTCCTAACAATCTCCATGCTGACCCTGATGGTAAGCATGTGAATCCTACTCTCTATAGAGGAATGATTGGCTCGCTGATGTATCTCACAGCGAGTCATCCTGATATCATGTTTGCTACTTGCTTGTGTGCAAGATATCAAGCCTCTCCAAGGGAATCTCATCTTCTCGCTGTCAAGCGAATCTTCAAATACCTAAAAGGTACCCCTACACTGGGTCTCTGGTATCCCAAAGACTCCAGTTTTGACCTTGTTGCATATTCTGATTCTGACTATGCTGGATGCATGTTAGATAGGAAAAGCACCAGTGGTGGATGTCAACTGTTGGGGGGGAAGCTGACTAGTTGGTCTAGTAAGAAACAGCATACAGTGTCCATCTCCACTGCTGAAGCAGAATATGTATCTGCAGCGAGTTGTTGTGCACAAGTCCTCTGGATGAAAAACCAACTCGCTGACTATGACTTAGAATTCTCTAAGATCCCCATTATGTGTGACAATACGAGTGCTATTGCCATCACACATAACCCTGTTCAGCATTCTAAGACCAAACACATTGATATTAGGTACCACTTCATTCGTGACCATGTCATGAAAGGGGATGTGGAAATCTATTTCATACCCACTGATGACCAACTTGCTGATATCTTTACTAAACCTTTAGATCAAACAAGGTTTAAATATCTCATCAGCAAGTTGGGAATGCTGAATGGTGAATCAGCAACATGACTTGTCATGTCTACTGATGCTTCAACTTATGTCTTATAAGTTGAAAAGTGACCTTAAGGTCAGTGAGCTTAAAATCAATAAATTCTTTTTATGTTTAAAGGTTTTATTTACTTGCTGAACATCAAGCAATGGAGAGCCAGTCTCCATCTAGTCCAGCAGCAAACGGCTGCTGGTAAAGACTTATCAAATCCGTTACTCCCTGTTGCTTTGGGAAAAAGCAAGATAAAAGTAATGGAGAGCTAAAAGTCTCCATCTAGTCCAGCAGCAAACGGCTGCTGGTAAAGACTTATCAAATCCGTTACTCCCTGTTGCTTTGGGAAAAAGCAAGATAAAAGTAATGGAGAGCTAAAAGTCTCCATCTAGTCCAGCAGCAAACGGCTGCTGGTAAAGACTTATCAAATCCGTTACTCCCTGTTGCTTTGGGAAAAAGCAAGATAAAAGTAATGGAGAGCTAAAAGTCTCCATCTAGTCCAGCAGCAAACGGCTGCTGGTAAAGACTTATCAAATCCGTTGATGGCTGACAATTTGCCAAAAATTGTACAAAGTCGCTGACTAACCTTTTTCTAAACTTGGTCAGTGGATATATTTAGATCTCAACTATTCAGTTAGGTGAGCATATCCACTAAGTATACTTGTACAAACGGTTACCTCGATTTTCTCCCTAATGGGCAACTTGTACACTGTACGCGCCGTAACTACTTGAGTACATTTGAAATTGTGGTACAAGTTGTCACATCAAAACTTTTTATACGTTACTCACATACGTATAATTAAACGTATTTTCTATGTATATAATTTCTTTTCTAGTGCTATCTTTAGTACAAAATAATTTTCTTTATATATATTACGTATGAAAGAGAGTCCATGACGATTCGTATGTACAGTTATGGGTCCCATATCCATACCATATATATGTAAACCTTCTCCCATACCATCTTTCACGTTCATTTCTTTTCTCATTCTCTCCTAAAAATCTCTAACTTCTTCAATATCTTTTCCATTCTCTTTCAATCTTTTCATCTTCTCCTCTTCATATCTCATCTTCCTTCTTATTATCTTGATATAAAATGGCCTCTCATTCTGAACAAACTCCAGAAAACATTCCCTCTTATCTCACTTCTGAAGTCTTCGATAATGAAGGCATTCCTCCTTCTAACCAAGTCTCTTTTCAAGCCCAGAAACTAACTGTCAAAGCAAACAATTACTTGGGATCTGAAGAAATCCCTTCTAAAGTCAAAGGATATTATTCTATGCTGGACTTCATCAAAGGATGTCCAGTTAGAAGGGCAATATATAAAAATCCCCATGAGATGTGTCTTCATCTCTTGAGGGAATTCTGGTGGACGTGTAACTATGATGTGTCAAGTAGCACCATTAAAGGCACAGTCATGAAAGGTAAACACACCATCACCATCTCGGCTGATCTTCTAAGAGATGTACTCAGGCTTCCTAAACAATCCAATGACAAGCCCTTTGTTGATTTGGTCCCTACCTCTGTATGGAAAGAATGGTTGTTAACCATTGGGTATGGGACAAACATGGTACCAGCCCTTCCAGTACACAGCAATCCTCAAAAGAAGTATATTCCAGGTGTGTGGAGGTTGCTGTTCACACATGTTATTCAGTGCCTCGGTGGGAACAGTGGATCCTTTGATCAAGCCACTGCTGCCCAGATGCAAATAATTTATGCACTGGCAAAAGGAAGAAACATTGACTTTGCAAATGTAATATTTGAAGATTTGAAGTCAAAGATTACGATAAGAAATCGATCAAGCTCAGTGCCCTTCACACGCTTTCTGTCTTTGATATTCAGACATGTGCTGAAGGAAGAATACATGCCAAATGGTGCTCGATTCATTCTCTCTCCAAGGGTTGCAAGCTCTGTATATAAAATTCCTGCTTGTGACCCTGAGCACTTCGATTTGAAATATGCTGCGCTTACTCCAGCAATGAAGCAGGTACTGTTTACCATGTACCCTGAAATCTATAAGCAAAACCCTGCTGGAGCTGGTATGCTGATAACCCCTCCAACATCTTCAAAAACTCCCAGAATGGCCAAGAAAAGCCAAGCTCTTCCTAAAAGGAAGAAAATATTAAAAAGAGTGGAACCTGAATCTTCCCCCAATCCAATCAGCTTCTCTATTGCTGAAAGGACCGCAACTGCTGCTGATGTTCCTGAAGTGCAGGTTGCTGGGGGAGAGGTTATTGAAGAAGCGGTGTTGTTGTTGATGCTGAAAAAGAGGTTATTGATGTTGATAAAGTTGTCACTGAAGAAGCTAGTGATGATGAAAGTGACTATGAGTTGGGTGGCATTGTGGCAGAAGATTTTCAACTTGATCTTGATAGTCACGCTGAAGAAGATGCCAGTGACATGGATGTAAATGCAAATGATGATGGTGCTGCTGGTGAAAATGCAGCAGCCATAAATGAAAATGTTGAGGCAGTGACTTTTTGTACAAGACCTCCTACTCCTCCTACTCGACCAGTGAACACCATGCTCTCTATGGGTATGCCCTCCTCCTTTCAAGCTGTTCCTGGTTATTCTTCTCACAAGACAGCAGAGGCCAAGTCTCTCACTGCCAAGGACTTAGGCATTTCTTACTCCACCAACTCTGCTGATAGGTTGGAAAGAGTAGAACACCAATTAAATGATCTTACCAAGGCTGCCACTCTCATGGTAGATATCAAAGATAAAGCAGATGATCAATTGGTGAAAACACTACAGAGCTGGTATGTTAAACAATCTGAGAACAGTGCCAGCATCGAGGAAATCAAAGAGAAATGTGTCTCTATGGCTGCTGATCAAGAAAAACTTCGCTCCTCTATCAATATCATCAAAAAGGATCAGCAGGCCATCAAAAACTCTACTCGATCGCTGTGCAAGATTGAAAACTCTACTCGATACTCAGCTAAAAAGGCAGCATCCTCTAGTCAATCTGCTGCTGCTGAAGTAAAAAAGTTGAGTGATCTCATTCCCTTACTGACCACTCAAGTTGAAAGCAACACCAAGGCTATTCAAGCCTTGGAAAAACAAGTGGCTGATCTTCCAACTCCTTCTTCATCCTTCACTGAGGAAGATCGCCAGAGGCATGTTCATCTGGAAAAAGAGGTGGATGAAATCAAGACCCTGCTGTCACAGCTTGTTAAACAGCAATCAGAAAAACCGGCCACTGTGGAAGTTGTTATTAACAATACAACTTCCAAGGGGGAGAAGGTTGATAATGCTGTTTTAGGTCTGGTTACTGAAGCAGTGAACAAGGCAGTCGCCCAAATCTATGAAGACACTGCTGAAGAAACCTTGGATGAAAATGATGATGAAATGGTGGTTAGTGAAGTTCCCCCTGCTGGTGCTGAGGGGGAGACTGAAAAAGAAGCAAGTATGGAAGTTCCCCCTGCTGGTGTTGAGGGGGAGACTGAAAAAGAAACAAGTATTGAAGCTCCCCCAGCTGATATTGAGGGGGAGCAACAAATTGTAGATGCTGCTGAAGAGCGTAGTGACCAAGAGACGGTCAGAGCTTCATGGGAAGCTGGATTTGCTGAGAGAATGGCCGAAGATAGGTCAAGGGAAATGTTGCCAATCTTTCACAGCACATATCTGGCAAATGCTGAAATAACCCCTCTCTCTGACACTCGCCGAAGACAGCTTATTGATTCTGGTTTCTTCAAACCTCCCACTGCTGATCAACTCTCTGTACAATCCTCAGCAGGCCATCAGCATCAACTGATTGATGTATTGGCACTAACTGCTGATGGAAGAACTCAAGATGATGCTATCAAAGAGCTGGATAGAATCAAACAAAATGAAGAGAATGAGAAGAAGAATCTTGAGTTTATAAGACAGCTACCTTTACTTGAAAAGGATCAGCTTGATGATGAGCAAAGAATGTTGCTAAAATCAAGTGGTGCTGAAGCTCTTTACAGGCAGAAACACAAGGATGTTGAGAAGCAGCTTTCTGAAAAAAGAGCCAAGTTTGAGGGGGAGAAGGCTAAATGGCTTAAGTTGATGGAGGATAGAAAGAGGCCTCAAAGAATTATAGCTGCTGAGGCCTTCAAAGCTGAAATGGGTCTTAAGACTAATTTAAAGATCTTGAGAGAAGGTGCTGATAAGCCAACCAAGTTGGAAGGAGTCAAACCAACCAGCTTGGGTGCTTCAGAGTGGGCTGAGGTGTACATGCTGATAAAAGACAAAAAGGCAGCCAGCTACCAGCAACTCCAGAACATGCTGAAGGACTATTTCGAGAAAGCACTGGAGTATGAGACCAAGTTTAAAACAGATCTGCCTATGCTGAGGCAAGTATTTGGTACTCCTGCTGCTATCTCCTCAGCAGGTCAAAGGGCTCAAAGAAAAAGAAAGGAAGAGCAGCGAACTCTTAGACTCGATCTTCCACCTATCTCTGGTGATGCATCTTTAAACACCAGACTACCTCCCAGAAGTGTTTTTGAAGAAGGGAGAGTACTTGAGACACCTGCTGGCATCTCTTCACAAACTTCCAGAACACTCAATTGTTCTTCCGCCTGGACGAAATTGAGAAAGCTTCAACCGGGTTTCTCATAAACATAAGAAGAAGATGTGCTGAAACATCTAACAATAGATGGTTCATCAGCAAGGTGGATGAGGAGCTGGCTAAACCTCATCGATTTAATGACCCAGCAGTTCAAACTGCCAAGCAAGAACACGCTTGGGAGTTTGAAGCTGAAAGTATGTAGATGTCTAATGTAAATGTTGATTGAATCAACTTGTAACTTTTGAAAGTTGATATAAAAAGACATCTTTCCTTCATATCTTTTATTCTTTACAAATACAATCTACTCAGCAAGTCTTCTCAGCGAATAGGGGGAGATTGTTGAGTCAAGGATTCGCTGACCAGACTTGGTCGCTGACGTGGGTCGTCAGCGAGTCATCAGCGAGTCAATGACTCTTGTCAGCGGGCGGGTTAATTTCCCAAGTTGTATGTCAAGGCGGGAAGATTTCAAACCAACAAGAAGACAAGAAGTCACATGGTGGTTCAGCCAACTGAATGTTACCTTATATGGCAAAGGTACAGTTGGGACCAAAACAAGGGTTTCTCTCTTTCATACCCGTTTTGGTATAGAAGACAAAGGCTCCTGGATCAAGTACAAAGAGCCTATTAGAAGTCGACAACCACCATTCTATCACTATCATTGTAAGGCTGTGTTGCCCTAATTCATCCCCTATATAAGGAAACACAGCCGCATCATTATAGTTGTTCTTGTTAACCAAAAAGTGTGTATCACTTTATTTGTAATTGTTTAAGTTTTCCTTCTTTCCTAACTTAGCAATTACATAGTTCATTTGTAGTCTTGTAAGACAAGTTGTAATCTCGACCATGTATTCATCGTTTAATCAATGAGACATATGACTAGACTTGCTTAGACATTTACACTTGAACTTATTCTTGTTCTTTACTTTCTGTTCTTTACTTTATTGTCTTGTTAAAACTAATTTAAGTGTGCAAATCCTGGACTGTCACAATCAACCTGTCGCCACTGATGTGAGTGAGGGGACGAATCCTAGTTGCGCAACCCTCTAACTACATGCCTCAATGAGTTAATAGTAGTGTACAGGGGACTACCGTTTGACAGTACTCAAGCTCATCATATAACATATAACACGTTGAACATACAATATAATTCCCATATCATAAACATTCTTTCAAAGTATCATTTCATATAAAGAAAGCAATTTCAATTATTCATGCTTTTCACCCCGTAAGTAAAACATATAAAAGAGTTTGAAAGGGGCTATGACTCACCTTGATATGACGCACATCATAACCACTTATCCAAAATGGGTACTTCCCATCTATTGCTTCATTGATCATATATTCCATCATGGTCCTCAACCACATTTCAAAGCCAAGACTATCCCTACGAGAGGACTAATATACGTAAGTTCCTATCTTAAGCCATCACTTAGAAATGCCACCTTTGTTTATACGTTTTATTTCTTGGTTTACATTTGTAGTGGTTTTGATTGTATCTTTTGTTCCACTTGATCATTATGATGTTCATTAACTCCATATATTTGGCGTTTATAAGTATATAGTAACTTAAACTTATTTATTTAATACTCTCCGTCCCACTAAATGTGTCATATTTTGAATATTCAAAGTCTTCCTTTATAAACTTTGACCTTAAATATTTTGATTTGTGTTATATAATATTTGATGAAAATTATACCAATAAAAAATACATTTAAAACTCAATCAATTCATATAACTTTTATCAAATATTATATAACACAAATCAAATATTAAGGTCAAAGTTTATAAAGGAAGACTTTAAAAATTCAAACTAAGACATTTATGTGGACGGAGAGTATATCATTTTATCTACCATTCAATCGGTAATTAGTTAAAATAACTTCGAAATCACCATTTAGTTTTCTTGACTTTGAAGTACATACCTTCTTGGGTATCTCCTAATACCCATAATTCATATCATTTAGAGTTTTATAGTGTTAAAATCGTAAACCGAAATAGAGATTTTTAGACTTGTCCTTGCTATTTAACAACCAAGTTAAGTTTTATAACTTTTATTTGACATATTCACAGTGGGTTTAGTATATATATTTTGTTACAAGATTGTTGGAGTTGATTTAAGTTGCAATCTAGTGATTTTTAGCTTATTTTATTGTGAAGAGCTTTTACTTGGAACTTTTCTGTTTTAACACTTATTTTCATGAAATGTTGACTAGGCATTCAAGGTTAAATGGAATTATTTAGACATTGGTGATTTTTCTACAGAGACATATATGTGTCGTATATTTGTGTGAATGTTTACTAAATTTTTAGACATTGTTTGCTATCCCTAAAAATTTCCAAATCAAAACTGGTCAGAATGGTTGCTGCACTGCGACTCAAAATGTTTTATAAAAGATTTCTATGATGAACCTCTAAGAAAAATCTCCCAATTTTATTTTAAGTTAGGGACACTTTGAAATCAATTACCACCAAGTTTAAGCTCCTGAAACCTATTTGTTAAGGAATTAAAAATCATCAAAGTTGACTCAATATTAAGACAGAAATCCAGTTTTGACCACTTTTGGTAGAAAAATCATAACTTTCGTTTTACAAAGTGAATTGACTTGATTCTAACTACATTCAAAAATAAACTCTTTGAACTTGATTCTAGACTCAAAATGTTTTATAAAAGATTTCTATGATGAACCTCTAAGAAAAATCTCCCAATTTTATTTTAAGTTAGGGACACTTTGAAATCAATTACCACCAAGTTTAAGCTCCTGAAACCTATTTGTTAAGGAATTAAAAATCATCAAAGTTGACTCAATATTAAGACAGAAATCCAGTTTTGACCACTTTTGGTAGAAAAATCATAACTTTCGTTTTACAAAGTGAATTGACTTGATTCTAACTACATTCAAAAATAAACTCTTTGAACTTGATTCTAGACTCAAAATGTTTTATAAAAGATTTCTATGATGAACCTCTAAGAAAAATCTCCCAATTTTATTTTAAGTTAGGGACACTTTGAAATCAATTACCACCAAGTTTAAGCTCCTGAAACCTATTTGTTAAGGAATTAAAAATCATCAAAGTTGACTCAATATTAAGACAGAAATCCAGTTTTGACCACTTTTGGTAGAAAAATCATAACTTTCGTTTTACAAAGTGAATTGACTTGATTCTAACTACATTCAAAAATAAACTCTTTGAACTTGATTCTAGACTCAAAATGTTTTATAAAAGATTTCTATGATGAACCTCTAAGAAAAATCTCCCAATTTTATTTTAAGTTAGGGACACTTTGAAATCAATTACCACCAAGTTTAAGCTCCTGAAACCTATTTGTTAAGGAATTAAAAATCATCAAAGTTGACTCAATATTAAGACAGAAATCCAGTTTTGACCACTTTTGGTAGAAAAATCATAACTTTCGTTTTACAAAGTGAATTGACTTGATTCTAACTACATTCAAAAATAAACTCTTTGAACTTGATTCTGACTCAAAATGTTTTATAAAAGATTTCTATGATGAACCTCTAAGAAAAATCTCCCAATTTTATTTTAAGTTAGGGACACTTTGAAATCAATTACCACCAAGTTTAAGCTCCTGAAACCTATTTGTTAAGGAATTAAAAATCATCAAAGTTGACTCAATATTAAGACAGAAATCCAGTTTTGACCACTTTTGGTAGAAAAATCATAACTTTCGTTTTACAAAGTGAATTGACTTGATTCTAACTACATTCAAAAATAAACTCTTTGAACTTGATTGCTGACTCAAAATGTTTTATAAAAGATTTCTATGATGAACCTCTAAGAAAAATCTCCCAATTTTATTTTAAGTTAGGGACACTTTGAAATCAATTACCACCAAGTTTAAGCTCCTGAAACCTATTTGTTAAGGAATTAAAAATCATCAAAGTTGACTCAATATTAAGACAGAAATCCAGTTTTGACCACTTTTGGTAGAAAAATCATAACTTTCGTTTTACAAAGTGAATTGACTTGATTCTAACTACATTCAAAAATAAACTCTTTGAACTTGATTTTAGACTCAAAAATCGTTCAAAAATACCTTTCCAATCCCGAGATATACCCTTTCAAAGTTGATACATGTTCCTGACCAGTTTCTCCTTGGTAACCCAAATGCATGCTTTACTTTATGGCTTCACCCAACACCCACTTTGACATTTTCAATGTATTTACTTTAATTTGAACAATATTCTACCATGTTAATAGTGTTTCTACAGATTTTATAGCTAGTATTTTGTACAAAGTTATTGGATTCAAAGGTTGATTTCATAGTTTACGATGATATACTTAAACTATATCATCGTACATTATAAAACATTTTTTGTCTTTTTGGGGAAAAAAAAAAAAAAAAAAAAAAAAAAAAAAAAAAAAAAAAAAAAAAAAAAAAAAAAAAAAAAAAAAAAAAAAAAAAAAAAAAAAAAAAAAAAAAAAAAATACATTCATAAACTAGAAAACTCGAAAAAGAAGCAAAAACACAGAGCAACATAACCCAAGCAGTTATGATGACGTCAGCTGCGAAAAACCACACTTATCAGGAGACAAAATCAACCATTCTCCAGCGGGTTGACAATCCATCTATTCCAAACATAATCTCTCTTCCTGTCTCGAGTCGAAATCCAAAGAAAGGAAAGAGATACGATAGAGTTAAAAGTATCATTAACATTAACTTGGGTGCCATTGTGATGAACGTTGTTCCTCTCCTTCCAAATGTGTCACCACCAAACGAAGAGAATAGCTTCAAGAATGTCTCGTTTAAGTTTGGTAAGCTGTAATTCTTTGTACCAATTCACCAATTCAGAAGTCGGTCCATTAGGAATTTTTAAGTGAATCCAATCACTAATCTTGATTCTTACAGCACCCATAAATGAGCAGTCATAAAAAATATGGCTGTTGTCATCAATCCCATTATCACATAAATTACATCGGACCGAATCCACATCTATCCCTCGCCCAAACAAGTTAATATGAGTTGGAAGCCCATTACGAACAAGTCGCCAAACAAAAAGATTTATCTTTTTAGGCACACTATTATTCCATATCGACTTAGTGCCATTCGGGAGAGATTTATGATCAATGAAATTCCGAATACAAGCAACTGAAAATGTAACATTACCTTCCAAGTTCCAGATCCAAGAATCATCACCACCATTGAGATTGTTTGGTAGTATTTGAAGCAAGTTGTCAAACTGTTCCTGCTCCTTTCCATTTCTCACATTTCTTCGCCAATTCCACAGCCAAGTCGTACCTGGGCGTCTATCATAAACAGTGCAATCCCTGAAGAATAGTAACAAAAGGCTTGTAGTCAAGTAGTATGCGAACTGACCGAGTAACTATAATATTGTGTATTCAAATGCCCTGAAGAACAAATAAAATAATGCAAGAATATAATACCACATACTTACGTACATTGCTAGTGTGCTAGTGGTAGTAAAATTGAACATTTGTAACTTCTCTCTTTTATAGACATGTTACGTTTGACAAAAAAAAACATAAAAGGTGATCCCATTTTGATTATATATGAACAAACCATTTGTAACTTTTGTCTTGTATATAAGAAAAGATGAGTCTCATGTCCAAATTATAAAAAAAGCAATATATAACAATTAGGTATGTGATGCAACACCTAAATTTGGAAAGTATTACCCGACCCGGCCCGACCATAATAGAAAGATCATTAGATCAATGACCAAAACCATCTAACTCAAATAATAAATGATTTGAACGATCGACTCAAATAATGACTTCGGTAATGCTTAATTTTTTGTACTGCTTGTCAGGGGTGTGGTTAATCAGGAGTAGGACTTCAATGATTCCTTGTTGCAAGATGATAGGCCTTATAAGTAATTTTTCAATATCCACATAAGCACTTAGTCACTTAGAGGCTACCCAATGGGTAAGACTCATCCCTCAAGGACTAGTCCCTGTCAGCGCCACATCAGCAAAAAACACTCAAAGGACTAATCCCCCCAAAACATACCCAATGCACTCATCCCCCAAGGACTAGTCTTGGACCCACCAATTATTTAATTATACCATTTTATCCAAACTTTACACTTTTAACCCTCTAAACTATAAATAAAATACATTTTACTCCATTAACACAAATTATAAATAAAACACACAACTTCATTAAAAATAAAAATAAAAATACATTTAGAACATAAAAATAAAAAACAAAGTACAATAAAAAAACACACAACCTAAAAATGGGGAAAAAAGAAGAAAAAAAAACACACAACGACATTTTTATTTTTAAAAACTAAACTAAACCTAAACTAATTGGGTCCGAATAGGAAGTCTTTGTACTCCGCCATGAGTTTCTTCTTGGCTTCCTTGATGTACCTCTTCTCCTCTTCATCACACTCTGTTTGGCCCATGAACGAAAGAGCCGAATACATGGTGCGCTTCCTTTCTTCCTCACGAATGACAGCCAAAGATTGTTGTTGTTCATCCAACACTGCCTCTTTTTTACACCCAAGTCTGTCGAGTCGGGCGGCTAGGTCGGAAGCTGAAGAACGAGCAGACCCCGCATCGGAAGAAGCAGAGGTTCGTGAAGCCTTTGACTTAGTAGGGGGCGCGTATACGTATCCGGACCGAAAAAGTCATTATCACCAAGGTCCACCGGCTCGTATTGGGTCTCCTCCTCCTCGTCGTCACTATCAACAACATTAAGAATGTTTTTCCTTTTATGCAGGCTTCGCCCCAGAACATCATGAGCGGATGGAGCGAAGAACTTTGGCTTATCTTTCACAAGCAACCAACACTCGTACATGGTAAACTGAGTTCTGGTTTGAGTAAAGTACTCTGAACGTGCTTCCTCCACGACTTGGGTATCGTTCTCACCACTACACCGATGATCATCATAGCCTTTCCAGATTGCATTGAACTTTGCCACATTTGTTTTGATCTTTCTCCACTTGCTACTAATCTGATTGGGTCTTCTTGGGTTGTTGAGGAATCTTGCATTGTACTTCTCTATGATTTTCCCCCAAAAACAATCAAGCGATTGGTCTTTGCCAATTATTGGATCTTCTGTAGCATCGATCCAACACTCTGTGAGAACTTTCATCTCAAGCTCGGTCCAATGTGACGAGTTTGCAGCAGGTTGTTTGTCTTTCTTGTTGCGTTTGGCCATGCTTTTGACTCGGCCCTTCTTTGGTTGTGTTTCAGGAATGGATTGGGGCGTGGGAACAGATTCGGGTGTGGGAGCAGATTCGGTTGTGGGGTTAGATGGTGGTGTGGGAAAGGAGTGTTGATCAGGTTGTTGAAAACATGCTGCTGACGATGACCCCCCATGGTAGAAATTAGGGGGTTGTGTAGCGGCAAGTGAAGCATAATAAGCTGCCATGAATTGATGATAACGGGGGTCATTAGGAGGTGGGATGAACGGTTGTGGTGGTGGTTGGTTAGGGAACGATGGATTCAAATCGTTCACAGCGTTAAAGAAGAAGTCGTCGGCTTTTTGGTTGTTGAAGTTTGACATGATTTGTGCTTAAAATGGATTGAAATGTGTTAAAATATCTGAATAATGAAAGTGTTGTGTGTTCTAGTGCTTATGGAGGTGTATATATAGGCTTTTTCAAAAACTAGCCGTTAAAGGACTAAAAGTGTAAACTTTTCGAACTGCAGTTGGTCAAAACAGCCGTTACAGGGACCTGTTTTGCCAACTTTTGAAAGTTCAAATTTTTTGTCTTTTCCCTTTTACTAGCCGTTGGAAATTAATAAAAAAAAAACAAAATCACACACAAACTCTCGTCCCTAGAGGAACGACACCATCGGACGAGGCATGCGAACGAGCGAGGGACGAGTCCCACCCAACGGTGTGGACTCGTCCAAGGAAGTCGAACGAGCACAGGGACGAGCCCATAGGGCACCCTCTTACATAATATGCCTGCTTGTAACAAGAGAGGATATTGCTTGTATCCATATCCATATATGAATAGAGGGAGAGCTAAAGCCTAAAACATTTAAGGCTTATTGTAAACAATGCAACGTGATATATGATTATAAGGCTTAAGTGTGTGAGAGAGAAAGTAGAGAGAAGATGGAAAGTATGGAAATATATTAAAAGTTAGTTTACAAAGGGAGGTGAGGGGTTTATATAGGCTCACATTTTGCACTAAAACCCCTCACTAATTACACACAAGTCCTTGTCTAATTACATTAACAACCTTCCATACTAAACAAGATTAGACACAAGGACAATTCTATTACAATGTTACAAACACGCACTAACTAATTATATTAAAGCTAACAATCTCCCCCTTTAGTGCGGTTTTGTGAATGGTCATCTTCTTGATCTCTTTTTCTTTCTCTGTCTTCGATTCCTTTTTCGTTGATGATTCAGGCTTATCTTGTCGAACTGATTGTGATTTGAAGGCTCGCTTTCTATACTTATGGTAATTCTCCTTCCAGAACTTCTTTGGCACAAAATGGTACTTTGGATCTTCTGGGCGATTTGGTGGTTCAATGATGTTGTCAGCAAAATCAACTGGGGCATGTTATGAGGACCTTGTTCATTATTAGGAGAATATCTGACCCAAGTACCTTCTGGAACATGAATTACTCCTTTTCTTTCCTTTGGAAGCCTAGCCTCAATGATCTGTCTCGTTCTTTCTCTATGATCCAATCTTGATTTGATCTTCTTAATCACTCTCATCAACCTCTTCTTTTCCTTTACTGACTCTTCGAACTCAGCTAGACTTTCAAATACAGCCAAACATTGCATCAGTGTGCCATCTGAATACTTGGAGAGTTCGTCGAGTCTTATAAAAATCTTATGCCCTTGATCACTAGCAAACACAAACCCTCGGGGATTATCAAACACGGCTCCAGTGTTAAAGTTTTCGAGGTTGATTCCTTGAATCCTTTGGTTGGGTATGGTGAGGTTCACTTTCTTTCTTTTCTTTTCAACTGCCAATTGGAAGTCTTTTTGAGTTTGACTCAAAATAAGACTATCCAAATATCTCTTCACAGCATAGTAGGCTTCTTGATTCTCTGGATCAGGCTGAATAAGTTTGCTTGCAAAGTGATGGAGGAGAAAAATGAGATCATCAGCAGATAGCAGATTGAACCTGGCTTCTCCAAACATATACCGACGGTTATCTTCACGTCTCACTATTAACCAGATTAAGCCAGGGGGTCTTGCAAACCCGGGATCACGCCATTCCTTGAAATGAATGCTGACAACTTCTACAATCTTCAATTTGAACTGGTTCTTCCATACTTTGTTGGCTTTATGACACTTGGCTTCTATGAGATCCTTTAAGTATTTTGCCCTTTGGTGATCAAGATCATAAGCCCTTCTAGCCCGTATTTCATCAACGTCTATCTTTACCAACTCTTGTTCCTTTGAGAAGATCTCATATGCTTTTTCTTCAAGGAATTTTGTGGATTTGAAGAGTCTGGTTGGAATTCTGAGATAATCAATCCTCCTTTCTACATTCTTTCTGAAACCACCATCGTTTATTCGAACAATTGGAGCTCTGGTGATGTTTTGGAGATGAGGATTGTTAAGGTGGTGAATTAGGTTATGAAGGTTCATTTGGTTGAGAGCGGGGTTTGGTTGAGGAATAGATTGGTAGGTATCAAAGCCTGGGGGAATATCATCATCATCAGAGGAATCATTAACACCATTAGGATCATTATCTCTTGGATCATTCTCAGGAAAATCTATTTCACCAAAATCTTCACCAATAATCAAGGGATCACGAAGTAATCCTTGAAAATGAGCATCATCACGAAAATCTGAGCCAATAACAACATCAGTAACAGCACTGGCTCGAACCATTGATTCATCAATACGAACTACTTCTGTGTGCTCAACATTATCAACAACAACATTATCAACAACGTGCTCTACAATATCAACATCTTGAGGAGGATCTCGTGATTGTGCATCATCACGAACATCTGTGTCATCTATAACCTCAGTAGCAGCACTGGCTCTTACATTAGCCACATCCTCATCCATATTCTCCCCCTCGTGTTGATCCTGATCATCAGAATCATCACGTCTTTGTATAACAACGGCTTGCCTGCATGTGGCCTCAAGTTCAACAATTCTTTTCTGAGCCGCTTCAAGTGCTGCATCGGCAACAAACTTATCTTGTTCTGCTTGCTGCTTTAAAAGATTTATCCTGTTTTGGTGATCATAGCGAGCTTGGAGGGTTGCAAGAATAGCTTTGTCAAATGAATCAGTTTGATCATCGAGGGAGATTAGATGGGCATATAAATCACTATAAATTTCCTCTAGACGAGTATGTCTAGGAGTAGAAGCATGTGCGGATCCAGATTTAGAATTATTATCGGATGATGATGATGAAGAAGATGAGTGAGAAGGCGACGGTGAGTTACGAGAGATGATTGGTGGAGGTTGAGTTTGGGTTCTTTTTGTGTGGAGAAGACCTGCAGCGTCAAGAGCCATGATGTCTGCACGCTCTTCCGGATCATATGGAATGTTCAGGCGTTCAATGGCTGCAGGAGGACTATCAGATTTATCGCTTTCAGAGGGTTCAGCCTTTATCTTGATGGAGCGCTTCGGTTAGTGACGGTTCAATGGAAGAAGGAGGTACGACCGACGTAGATGTCGTTGTCGCAACTGTAGGCTCCGGAGGGTTTACAGTGCGGCCTGAAGGTTGAGGACCAACAGGACTTCCTGATGGTTGACGAAGCAAGGCTTCAACATCAGTTGTTGCGTGATGAATTGGTTTGGCTCGAATGAACCAAACAATCTCACGGTTGGTGGGACTTCCGGGATCCTCTGGATTGCCCGTTGAACTGGGAGTTGGGCTAGGAGGAAGCCAGGCGAGCCTAACTTCCTCGAAGCTTCTCTCCTCAGCGCCTGTATTCAGTGCTTGCTCGATGATGGCACCGACAGGTCTTCCATACGGTCCTGGAAAAGGTTCACGAACCAATTCTCTGTATGTTCTGGCAACGTCCAAAGGACGTGCGTGCACATTATCAAGTGGCCTAAGTGGCGATCTAGACTCAATAGTGTGATCAAGAAAGGTTGGGAGAGAGGCAAGAGTCTCCGCTGCTTCAATATCGGCTTCCTCCGAATGAGGAATCGATAGTGGATGCGGCTGGTGCCTGTGCAAAAATGCATCTGGATCCTGTAAAGAGGATCCAGAGCGGCGAGGAGGTGAAATATGCGAGGGTGGGGAGTCCTCGGCTTCTATCCTAGGGTTGTCATCCCAGCGAATTAATGGTTCAACTATCGAAGGGCCAACGTTTTCTTTATGCCCTGTTCCTAGCCCGGACCGCTCATTCTCTCCATTATGTTTTTCAACCACTCCCTCCAAACCACCTTGTCTCTCCGGAGATTCTATGTTAACCTCTTCCTCAATCGGTGGAAGAGTTTTGGAATGTTTGATCTTGAACTTTCGGATTTTCTTTGATTTATGTTGAATTGAAGAAGATGTTTGAGATTCGGAAGAAGTGGAGGATGAAGTGAAAGGAGAAGGAATGGTGAAGGATTGTTCAGGTGGAGGTGATGGTTCATCACGAAGAAGTGTTTTTGATTTCGATTTGGATTTAGACTTTGACTTGTGATGGGACTTGTGTTTCTTTCTTGGTGGAGCGGAAGTCGAAGAAGATTGTGCAGATGAGCTTGGTGCCTCTTCTCCTGCTAACCCCTCATTTCTTTTCCTAGACCTACGACCCTCACCAGGCGACCTATGCGGGCTAGCAATTGTAACACCCCAACAAGGCGGAATCATGGGGTATCACTTAGAAAAGCACAGCACGACATGGAAATTATGTAGAGTCAAACTATATGCATTCATAGGATTAAAACAATCCACAAACTCACTCAAATGTATACAATAATCAACATCAATCAAAGATACACACTCAATATTAAATGAAAATGTTTAAATGATAGTAGTTGATCCTAAGCATAACCCATTAAAGGGAAATAAGGATCACGGATCCAGAAAGTCCAAAGCAAGTCCAATCTTAGCAATGCAAACATAATATCATCCATTTTGTCTCTGATTAACCTGATTACCTGAAAAGTGTACTAAAATGCGTCAACATAAAGTTGGTGAGTTCGTAGGGACAAGTAATAGGAAACAAGTGTGTCGGATAACAACCGTTAACGATAAGCGATGATTAGAATACCTAATCATGTCCAAGGAAACCCTAAAAGGTTTCACGTTAGCACAAATCAATAAATCAACATTTCAATTACAATATCATTATACATAAACCGTTACGCCTTACTTGTCAAACAATGCGCCATTAAACCGTTACGACTTACATGATAAACAATGCGCCATATATCGTTATTTTATATATTTTTTTTTTTTTTTTTTTTTTTTTTTAATCAACAAATAAGCAATTAACATCTCGGTCCATATCATAACAAGTGAATCAATCAAACAATACGATGCACATACACTTCTTACAATTCTACTTTAAAAGAATCATCGATGCTTATATATAGGGTCACCCGCAGCCTTCCCACCACATCTATTACTCATAAAAAGTATAATTGTCTTCCATGTATGTACAACTATCCAAAGTACAACAAGTATTCATAAACGAAATCATAATTAACCGAGCAACAAGTCAATACATTAAACAAACAATCAATCAACAAGCATGTACACTTTCAGCCCGAATCTCAATTGAGTAGGGAGGGTTTACGAAACTCACCTGAAATGCCTGTCAGACAGTAGGAGGTATGTAACAGTCTGAAATGTACCCGAATATCCCAAACGTATTAGCCTTCGGTAAAGGAAACTGTATAGAATAACCCATTTTAATAGAATTATCAGTTTAGTAAGAAACTGACGGATGAAGGACTAAAACTGCAAACAGTTTAACGGTTCAGGACTGAAACTGTCAGAAATCTAACGGTTTAGGACTGAAAGTGTCAGAAAATCTAACGAAGTTAACGGTCAGGTTATAATTTATAATTCTTGTTTTTAATTCAACATGGGAAGCTTATAAAGAGTTTAATAACATGTTTAATGATTAAGTAACCTTTTTTTAACGAAGCTTGATGATGAATGATGATAGCAAAAAGGTGGTGCATGGCTCACGGTGGTTCGTGGTGGTGATGAAGAGTTGCAGCGGCAGTAGCTTTTCATGGTGGTGGTTGTACTAAAACGAGCAGTAGCAGTAGCTTATGGTGATGATGTCTTTCCGAACAGTAGCTATAACGAGCAGCAGTAGTTGTTACAGTATGGTGGTTCTCGACAACGCGAAGGAAGTATATATATATATATATATATATATATATATATATATATATATATATATATATATATATATGTATAAGTTGGTGTAATGGCCATGATCAATGATAATAACAAAACTATGGCAATAACAGAACAGTAGCACTTCACGAACAGAAACGGTGGTGGTGATGTATCAAACGACAGCCTCGGCTGTTTAATGGCAGCAGAGGTTCGATGATGATGATGAAAACTCGAACAGTTACATCATCGAGTAGTAAAGTGGTTCAGTGGTTGCTCGGTGGCAGCAACAAAACAAAACAGCAGCAGGAATCGTAACAAGCAACAGCAGCAGTAGTAGTAGTAGCAACATCACGTGGTGGTGTTGCTTGGAGAGGGTGGTCGTGGTTTGTATGGGGGTGGCTCGTGGTGTTTGAAGATCAAAGGTGGTGGTTGGATGGTCGTGGCACAATAGTAACAACATCAGTAGCAGCAACAGTACATGGTAGTTCGGTTTTGATGGTGAAGGGTGGTGAAGGCCGATGATGATCCTTGGAGGTGGTGGTGTGAAGGTGAAGTTTGATTTATATGTATCAGAATCTATGTATATTGGGTGTTATGCGTCACATGCAGGTCTCCATGTGCTGTTTGCTATACAACATGTTCTTTTTCAACCAATCTGGTCACTAGACAACGTGGGGTGCATTAAAGGAAAAGGAAAAAGCAGAAATAATTGAGATGTATCTATTAAAGGCAAGAACATGACAACGAAACAATCATGAATCCTTATTAGTTTTTCAATGATTCCAAAGTCTCAATTCACGGATACATCATCAGTTTATAATTATATGCCGACAGAGATACCATTTAATTAATAATCATTATTTGCTAAATGTTTAACCCGTGATTTTAATCTAAATAGTTGACGTTATTTTGTCAAACTTTAAATTTGATCTTATTAAGGCTTTAGACATAATACCTTATGATTTTGTATTTTTCATTAGTCGTCTCTTATCAAATTTATAAAGATTTATTGTTGGTTCATAATTGTATATTTGTATACAACTAGATGTAAAATGGTATAAAATAAATATTTTTATTTCCTTTTTATTTATAAGTTATTTCAAAGTATCTCTGTGAAAAACTAAAAATTTCACATACGTTAAATATTTGGAAAATATATATATATATCAACATAGATAAAAGAACTCAAGTATCTGGTTTGTTCTCTTAAATTGTTTACAGAAAATATTGAATTATTCAAATTTATATTTACTCAGATTTTTGCGAGTTGTTACATTATTCCCCGGTTAAAAGGATTTCGCCCTCGAAATCTAGATTGTATCGAATAAAATTATACTTAACTTGATTTACGTTTTATCTCAATGACAATAAATCGATATTAGAGGACATGGCATCTAAGTATCTATTCTACATTAGACAATCACACATAATTAACAGAAAGATACAAGGCGCATCCCTAATTGATGCCTTCTACTCTCAACAGAGTAGGATGAACTCATATGATTCTAAACATAATCCTTCTACTCTCAACAGAGTAGGATGAACTTACACACAATCCTCCACCGGATTAACATTTAGAGATAGCATATATAAACATTCTATAATTTGTACATACTTAATAACCAACAACTTGTATTCCCATAGTATAGCATAGATGATTTGTCTAGACACAGGTAAGTCTGACTAAGGCACTATACAGGATTCAAATTTATTTCTCTTTCCATATTTGACCGTTAGAAACGGCTCCTTCTTAGACTATAAAATAAGATAACAAGCCAGATCTCTCCATTCATATTAACTTAATATTTTCCTTCCTCAAAATCTAACCGAAACGAACACTTATACCAAAAATGTTGAGCCCTTTTCTAATTGTGATTTACATAATTATCATAGCTTGGTTACTTACTGTGGCTCAGCTCCCATTGGATGAGGCTTATCCGTGGTTAGTAGCGTTTGTTCTTGGTGTGGTTCCCTTACTATTCGTCGCCACATGGGTTTCTTTGTATGGTTTTTAAATATGTTGTATCCCTATTTGTTGTATTTCCGCTTAAATAATGTAACAAGTTTCACTTGTATTGTACGAATAATGAAATACAACTTTCTTCGATCTCTTTTGGGATTGTTGTCGATTAGGGAAATTCCCCAGTTAAAAGAATTTCCCATATTTGTCTTGATAGATTTTTATACCAAGTTCATTTGTGTATTTTAATCGTTGATCGCCCGTCATAATTTTAGCCTTTCAAATAATTCTTATTTTCAAATTTGAAGTTCTTTTACCAAGACACTACTGTTATCCAGTTGGAAAAGTCGACATATTTTTGTTGATAACATTTGTCTCATTTTCTTAAATTCAATCATTAAAGGAGATCCACGGGTCAAAGAAACAAATATTACCTGGATCACTCCTGAAACAATAGTTTGGATCAAAAATTCATCTAGGGTTCAAAAAGATGAATTAGCAATTGATATGGTTCTTGAAAAAGAAGCAGTGAAGAAAAATAGTGATGTGTGGAAGACGGTCTATTCATTAAGCTATTAATTAAGTTGAGGATTTTCTCGACATAGTATACGCTTTTGAGTAAACTGTTCAGCTCTTTTTTTCATTTGTTCACAGCCTCCCCCCCCCCCCCCCCCCCCCCCCCCCCCCCCCCCCCCCCCCCCCCCCCCCCCCCCCCCCCCCCCCGCCCCCCCCCCCCCCCGCCCCCCCCCCCCCCCCCCCCGCCCCCCCCCCCCCCCCCCCCCCCCCCCCCCCCCCCCCCCCCCCCCCCCCCCCCCCCCCGCCCCCCCCCCCCCCCCCCCCCCCCCCCCCCCCCCCCCCCCCCCCCCCCCCCCCCCCCCCCCCCCCCCCCCCCCCCCCCCCCCCCCCCCCCCCCCCCCCCCCCCCCCCCCCCCCCCGCCCCCCCCAGAGCGACAGAGAGAAGGAAAGACCGACACCCGACCCCCGCCCGCCCCCCCCCCCCCGCCCCTTCCACCAAAACCCACCCCGCCCCCAGCAGCCCGAAAGAAAAGGAACCCCCCCCCCCCCCCCCCCCCCCCCCCCCCCCCCCCGCCCCCCCCCCCCCCCCCCCCCCCCCCCCCGCCAATTTGTCTTTAGCTATTCCGTTCCCAGCTTGTTTTCTAACAGATCTCCGACTTTCTCTTTGGTAAGCTACCTTTTTGTACTCTTTAAATGATATGGTGATTATTTATGTGTTTATATGAAACATTTATCTTCTTGTTTGCTTAATTGATCTATATTGTTGCACCACATTTAATATTTTTGTTTGTCATAAGACAATGAAAAACTCCGGTGCCTCTTCTAGCGATCCAAAAGGCAAAAGGCCAATGACTCAAGATGAACTTGAAAATCTTGAGAAAGTGGCCAGAGAAAGCAATAGGGTCAAAAGGATCAAACGGGAGGCCAAGATGCTAGGTATCTCCTATGAAGACTACAAGGTGATGGTAGACGAGGATGTCAATCTTGTTGAGAAGCAAACTACCGAAGATGAAAAGCTGGCAAAAATTTTATCTCAATTTTTAAAAGAGGAAGAATCTATTCTTGTGAACCGTCAAATAAAAGAAGATGAAAAGTTCGCAAAAGCCTTAGCTCAGCAAGAAAAAGATAATCTCTCACAAAGGGAGAAGTCCATTTTCGCCATGTCATCTGAAGAAGAAGAAGAAGAAAGTGAAGAAGAAGAAAATGATGAAAAAGAAGATCCTAATGTTCAACCCCTGAGGAGAAGAAAAAGAGATGTTGCTGGGGAAGCAACATGTCAGGGTCGAGCTCTGACAGAACTCCTAATTCTTGAAATCAAGAGGGATTTTATAGAAATATTTGGAATCTGTTATAAATTTTTGTGTTATAAATCAAATCTTAAGTTGTCCAGGATGTGTTTTTAATTAGAATAATATTGTTGATAATGTTTCTTATGTATTTGTTATGTCAATTGTCTGACCAAAATTTATTGTAGATAAGAAGAACTCAATATAATCATGGACGCATGGCAAAACCCGATGATTGGTACTAGTGAATGGGGAACATCAATCGATGATTTTTGCCAAGACTGGCTTCTCCAAAATACAGTACCAACATCACAGCTAGAACCCCCAACAGAAAATGTCAGTGCATCGTTCCCAACTCTTGTTGATGCAGTACATCATGGAGTTTTATCTCCAATCCCAATGAACCCTTTATATCAAAACTTCTCTTTCGATACACCAGAAGCAACATTCCAGTTGAAATCAACATTCCAACCGGAACCATCATTCCAACCAGAATCTTCCGAGGAGGGTAACAGGGCACCAGGCAAACGTCCAATGTCAGACTCGCCCACACTATACCCCAATCAAATTAGTGACACATATTATGAGGTCTCAACCTCGAACAGGGTGGAACCGGTTGATACGATAATGAATCATGGACCCGAGTTTGAGAGGCTCGTAGAAGACTCATGGGCTTATATTTGCAAGCTTTATAGCCGTAAGAAAAAGTCCGCAGAAGTATCATTCTTGAAAACCCAAAGAAATGTAAGGCCAAGAAGGTTTTACCAGTTTGTGAAATATAATACTACTTTGGTAGTATTTGGGGAAGAAATGGACATATCGGAGATGCCAACACCGATATGCTCATGTACAGGGACACCTAGGACCTGTCGCGGGTGGACTACAGAGGGATGGACCTCCACTTGTTGTACAACTGCTCTTTCCATGTATCCGTTGCCCACATATGTCGGGCCAAGTCGTATTGTAAGGTTGCCGGGGAGAAGAATGGGTGGTGGTACATTCACAAAGGTCATAGAGGAATTGTTGTTAGCAGGGTACGATCTCGATTATCCAATTGACTTGAAGGATCATTGGGTTAAACATGGGACTAACAAGTATGCAGTGAATAAATAAATATGTGATCTTTTGTATTCACTGATTGGTAGTTATGTTATAAAGTAGAATTGCTCATTATCCCTAAGAAACAACTATTATCGGGATGTATGCATTTTTATTTTATTTTTATTATGATTATTATTTTTCTTATACTAGAGATTCACTTTCTAACTACCCAATCTAATCATGTCTGTAGTCAACACTATATTGTTGCCTAAATGCTTTATTGTGTCAAAATTATTCTTCGTCGGTCATTTTGAAAATTTGACATCATCGCTTACGTTATATAAGCAGACATCGTAGTGAAATAATATATTTTACTCCAAAGTATAAAGTCTACTAACAATGAAATCTGAGAGCTTTACTCTACTGATATCATCTATACAGAAGAACTCATATAATCCTTTAATTACTTAACTTCTCATGACCATTATGTTTGTCCTTGTTCTAGCCATCTCCTTGAACACAAGCCAATTATTACTAAATTAATCTCAATACTCATATTAATAGCATTTCCAACAATTTGTTCGCACTAGATCACATAACTATTTCATAGTATTTTACTCATTTACATATCATAGTTTCCAAAAATTCTTATCTCATCCTATTAGTCAATCATAACTATAAGTCTGAACTAAGTCTATAGTTCATAATAAATCCTTGGTCTAAAATTATAGTTTATAAGTATCTAAGATCTTAATAATATGTATTATAGATCTTATTCTCATACTGTTATTTCAACAATGACTGATAATTGCAGACAATTATAAGTAATATTATTTAGACATGGGTCATCCGGTAATGCTTATAATATAGGGCATACCATTGGCCAGCCCATCACATTACCAACTCGTCCAAAATACCCTATGTCTGTACTACCATTTCAATTAACATAGATTTCAAGTCCACACAAATTTTAACAAGTTAGGTCTCGCAATTCACACCCGAATATCAAAATTGACCCTCAAGTAACACACAATTTCCACATCAAGTCCTTCTAAATCATTGCATGAATATGGTTATCTCTACGGGGATATTATCATGGCAATAATCTAAGGCTTCATCAATCATATAATTTACCATCAACAATACAATCACGAATCATTCAACACGATATAAAGGGGGTCAAGTCATAACAAGGCGGGTAAAGCATAGTCTGAATCTTAACCTCAACATTCAATACATTAAAGATGTTTGTATACAGGGTGTACCAGCGGCTAACCCTCCACACCGTTAATATATTGAATGGATGTCGGGATTCAGTTCCGTTATGCTTTCTAAGTATTGGTCAGGTATGTATACAGGGTGTACCAGCGGCTAACCCTCCACCTAACCAACACTCATTAAGCATACCGGGTTACCTACTATACTTTATCCACGAGATCATTAACTTTATATGACATAGGATAACCATAGATTTGTTGATCAGGCGCCTCTAGGGTTATCGAGTGTTATACTCTGTTAATGCCATCATTTCACTTTGTTGGGGGACAAATAATAAATACTTCCAAGATTCCACACATTAACGTTTATCACAATAATTCCACAATTCATGGTGTATCCCGACACTATCATATACGTCCATCAAGTTGTCACATAACAATCAAGTCATCAAATCATAATAAACCTACGAACTCCGTTTAAACAATTTTTATGCATCATACAGTTCACGTTGCACACAAAATTTCCTACCATGCATGCTATTATGAAATGTGGGTGCAATGGCTATAGACTAGGTCAATCCACCTAGCTCTCTACAACCACGGCTCTGATACCATTCTGTAACACCCCAACAAGGCGGAATCATGGGGTATCACTTAGAAAAGCACAGCACGACATGGAAATTATGTAGAGTCAAACTATATGCATTCATAGGATTGAAACAATCCACAAACTCACTCAAATGTATACAATAATCAACATCAATCAAAGATACACACTCAATCAATGTTTAAATGATAGTAGTTGATCCTAAGCATAACCCATTAAAGGGAAATAAGGATCACGGATCCAGAAAGTCCAAAGCAAGTCCATTCTTAGCAATGCAACACAATATCATCCATTTTGTCTCTGATTAACCTGATTACCTGAAAAGTGTACTAAAATGCGTCAACATAAAGTAATAGGAAACAAGTATGTCGGATAACAACCGTTAACGATAAGCGAGGATTAGAATACCTAATCATGTCCAAGGAAACCCTAAAAGGTTTCACGTTAGCACAAATCAATAAAATCAACATTTCAATTACAATATCATTATACATAACCGTTACGCCTTACTTGTCAAACAATGCGCCATTAAACCACAATTAATCACATCAACAATCAACAAATAAGCAATTAACATCTCGGTCCATATCATAACAAGTGAATCAATCAAACAATACGATGCACATACACTTCTTACAATTCTACTTTAAAAGAATCATCGATGCTTATATATAGGGTCACCCGCAGCCTTCCCACCACATCTATTACTCATAAAAAGTATAATTGTCTTCCATGTATGTACAACTATCCAAAGTACAGCAAGTATTCATGAACGAAATCATAATTAACCGAGCAACAAGTCAATACATTAAACAAACAATCAATCAACAAGCATGTACACTTTTCAGCCCGAATCTCAATTGAGTAGGGAGGGTTTACGAAACTCACCTGAAATGCCTGTCAGACAGTAGGAGGTATGTAACAGTCTGAAATGTACCCGAATATCCCAAACGTATTAGCCTTCAGTAAAGGAAACTGTATAGAATAACCCATTTTAATAGAATTATCAGTTTAGTAAGAAACTGACGGATGAAGGACTAAAACTGCAAACAGTTTAACGGTTCAGGACTGAAACTGTCAGAAATCTAACGGTTTAGGACTGAAAGTGTCAGAAAATCTAACGAAGTTAACGGTCAGGTTATAATTTATAATTCTTGTTTTTAATTCAACATGGGAAGCTTATAAAGAGTTTAATAACATGTTTAATGATTAAGTAACCTGTTTTTAACGAAGCTTGATGATGAATGATGATAGCAAAAAGGTGGTGCATGGCTCACGGTGGTTCGTGGTGGTGATGAAGAGTTGCAGCGGCAGTAGCTTTTCATGGTGGTGGTTGTACTAAAACGAGCAGTAGCAGTAGCTTATGGTGATGATGTCTTTCCGAACAGTAGCTATAACGAGCAGCAGTAGTTGTTACAGTATGGTGGTTCTCGACAACGCGAAGGAAGTATATATATATATATATATATATATATATATGTATATATAAGTATATATATATATATATATATATATATATGTATAAGTTGGTGTAATGGCCATGATCAATGATAATAACCAAACTATGGCAATAACAGAACAGTAGCACTTCACGAACAGAAACGGTGGTGGTGATGTATCAAACGACAGCCTCGGCTGTTTAATGGCAGCAGAGGTTCGATGATGATGATGAAAACTCGAACAGTTACATCATCGAGTAGTAAAGTGGTTCAGTGGTTGCTCGGTGGCAGCAACAAAACAAAACAGCAGCAGGAATCATAACAAGCAACAGCAGCAGTAGTAGTAGTAGCAACATCACGTGGTGGTGTTGCTTGGAGAGGGTGGTCGTGGTTTGTATGGGGGTGGCTCGTGGTGTTTGAAGATCAAAGGTGGTGGTTGGATGGTCGTGGCACAATAGTAACAACATCAGTAGCAGCAACAGTACATGGTAGTTCGGTTTTGATGGTGAAGGGTGGTGAAGGCCGATGATGATCCTTGGAGAGGTGGTGAAGGAGAAGTTTCATTCATATGTATCAGAATCTATGTATTATAAAGGAGATGTATGAATACAATTTTACATGGTATATTGGGTGTTATGCGTCACATGCAGGTCTCCATGTGCTGTTTGCTATACAACATGTTCTTTTTCAACCAATCTGGTCTCTATATTATATTAGTGTATGATTGATGTCCATAATTGATGGAAAGGAAAAGGAAAAAGCAGAAATAATTGAGATGTATCTATTAAAGGCAAGAACATGACAACGAAACAATCATGAATCCTTATTAGTTTTTCAATGATTCCAAAGTCTCAATTCACGGATACATCATCAGTTTATAATTATATGCCGACAGAGATACCATTTAATTAATAATCATTATTTGCTAAATGTTTAACCCGTGATTTAATCTAAATAGTTGACGTTATTTTGTCAAACTTTAAATTTGATCTTATTAAGGCTTTAGACATAATACCTTATGATTTTGTATTTTTCATTAGTCGTCTCTTATCAAATTTATAAAGATTTATTGTTGGTTCATAATTGTATATTTGTATACAACTAGATGTAAAATGGTATAAAATAAATATTTTTATTTCCTTTTTATTTATAAGTTATTTCAAAGTATCTCTGTGAAAAACTAAAAATTTCACATACGTTAAATATTTGGAAAATATATATATATATATATAGATAAAAGAACTCAAGTATCTATATTAATATTTGATATAAAATATATATATATCAACATAGATAAAAGAACTCAAGTATCTGGTTTGTTCTCTTAAATTGTTACAGAAAATATTGAATTAATCAAATTTTATATTTACTCAGATTTTTGCGAGTGTAGGCGGCTGTCGGCGTTGAGCTGCCATACCCCCGTCTAAAAACACTCTATAATTCATGAGGTCACTATCCCCATGGGGCACCAAGCGAAGAAGCGAAGCAGGAATTGGCATAAAAGGAATGTTTTCTACACCAGAGTTGCCATATACAGTTGAATAGCGAGGAAATCGAATTCTGTGGGAGCCAGGGAATCGTTGTATGTTGTCATGCGTGTTAAGTGTTCCCTGAAGAATGATTGTCAGGAAACGGATGAAAGGAATATATTTCTTGGTGGCATTATACTTCCCTTTGACATTTAGTCTTAGATGATCCCAAGCAATTGCTGCAAAGTCGATATGTACATCGAAGGCGATAGCAAACAAGTATGTCAGAGTTTGAGAAGTTATCGCTTCTTGACCTTTTCTTGAAGGCGAGAGACAATAGTTGATGATCGAGCATAAAGTGTACCACAGTCTGTGAAGATTCTTCTTCTTGAATTCACCAATAGTATTGAGAGGACCGTTATAGCCAAGTTCTCTAACCCGTTGAAGCATCTCACGAATAGGTGGTGGATCTACAAATTCGGTGGCTCCCTCGCGAGAAGTAGCCGTAGGAAAACCAATTGCTCTACGGAAATCTTCAAGCGTGAACGTGAAAGCTTGAGTTGATCCATCAGTAGTGAGGAGCTCAAATTGGAAATATGGTATGCTCGTTCTTCCTCTTGGGGTGACATATTCGATGGTACGCCAGAGTTGATATAACAGCTCTTCTTCGATACCCGGTGCAGTTACAGTAAAGACATGAAATAGTGGATGGTATGTAAGCATGACCGGTATGATTCCATGATGACAGGAAAATGGTATTATCAACTGATAGTTGTTTGGCATGTTTTCTGTCGCACCATCTTCGAGGAAATTCATTCTGCGGTTAAGAAGAAGACGAATGGGAAACATTGTTTCCAAGGTTAATTTACTCAAAAAGGATTTAATCGTACACCGTTTTTCACAGAAGATGTGAAGGCAGTACAACAAGGCGTTCGATACCTTGCTTCTTAGGGAAAACCAATGTAAGATTGAAAAGATTTTTAAGAAATTAAAGACACATCAAAAAGTGTTCTAAAACTCATTTTCCAAAGGACAACAAAGGTAGTACATCAAGGCGTTCGATACCTTGCATCCTAAGTAAACTGAGAGATAGAGTTTGAACAGAGTTTAGCATAAAAAAATGAATTTTGTATAAGAGAATGTTCAAAAAGTCGTGCAAAGTTTTTCCAAGTGAGACGACACAAGCAGTACATCAAGGCGTTCAATGTTGTGCATCTCACTGAAATTATTTGCAAGAAATTAAGAACGAAAGAAAAAATAAGCACAGATTTAAAGAAATACAGGGACAAATGTTTGTGAAGCCAGACAAATCGATGAACATGGAATTTGTTCAAGAAAGAGAATTTGGCTCACAAAGTTGGTATAAGAAAAATTTCATTAAATATCAAACCTGAATGAAAATGAGATTTTGAGGTTTGAAGAAATATGAAAAATTTCTTAAAATGGTTGAAAACCGGTTTTATAAAAGAATTTGAGAAAAACTGTGGAGTAAAACCGGTTTTAACAAATGTTATTTAAATCCGGTTTTCAGATAAAATGATATGAAAAACCGGTTTTCATAGAGAAGGAAGAATTTTAGTTGTAATACCGGTATTCAAGGGGAAAACCGGTATTAGTGAATAAAAACTTTGGCAGAGTACCTTTTGTTAAAAAATGAGTAAAAGATAACTAATACCGGTTTTTGAAAGCCGGTATTAACAAAGCATCAAGATACTTAGTATAACACCAAGTATCGATGCACTTGTTTTGAACAGGCAACCATGAAAACAATCAAGCACAGACAAGAAATACATGCAATCATATATTCAAGCAAGGAAGAATTACAAATGAAAGCAATTAAAGCACATACGATCATGATCAAAGTAAAGCATATAAATATGAATGAAGTATGATGAAATGACATAATCGAAAATGAGATTATACCTGCTAGAATGAATGACAAATAAGGAAAACAAATCACAAACACACAAGTAAAGCACCCCTGGAAAGATAATCACAAAATATTGTTAAGGAATGAAAACCGGTAATAGTAAAGAAATTAATGAAAGCCGGTTTTAGAAAAGAATTATGAAAGCCGATATTAAATAAGAATTATGAAAGCCGGAAATAATGAATAAATAAATGAAAGCCGGTATTAGTGAAGAATATACCTGAAAGCCGGTAATGAATGAATTTATAAACTAAATCCGGTTTTCGATATTGGAATGAAGAAATTATGTTGCAAATCCGGTTTTCGTTTTGGAAAGGTTTTAGAAAAAAAGAAAGCCGGTAGGAAAGCCGGTTTTAGAAAAGAATTATGAAAGCCGATATTAAATAAGAATTATGAAAGCCGGAAATAGTGAATAAATAAATGAAAGCCGGTATTAGTGAAGAATATACCTGAAAGCCGGTAATGAATGAATTTATAAACTAAATCCGGTTTTCGATATTGGAATGAAGAAATTATGTTGCAAATCCGGTTTTCGTTTTGGAAAGGTTTTAGAAAAAAAGAAAGCCGGTAGGAAAGCCGGTTTTGAATGAGAGAAAGCCGGTTTTAATGAAGATTTAAAATACTTAGAAAATTTTTGAAGGAAGTCAAAATGAGGTCAGAACCGGGTATTTATAGAGGTCAGAACCGGGTATGACATCCGGTTTTCGGGTCAAACCCGGTCAAATCCGGGTTTTTTTTTGGGAATGTATTTTAGGGACTTAGAAAAATTTAGAAGGAAAAAGGTTTTAATGACGTGGAAAAGTTTAAGCAAGGAAAGAAAATTCTCAAATGACAAATATGAGCATGACTATCCATAGGGTTTGCCTGAAATCTAGCGCACATGAATGTAGCAAACATAATATCCGGGCGACTAGCAGTTAAGTACATGAGAGATCCTATCATACTGCGATAAAGTTTCTGATTGTAAGGTTTGCCATTAAGGTCAGCATTAATTTTAGTGCGAGATTCCATGGGAGTACCAATTGGTTGACAATTAAGCATATCAAACTTTTTCAACATGTCAGAGATGTATTTATTGTGAGTCCCAAATATAGATGGTTAATTAAACCTGACTGGCAAGTACAACTGATCTTGATGGACAAGTTCAGTTTACGATCCAGATATGGATAACAAGAAACAATTGACTAGATAAAAATGCAAGAACAAATTGGCAGAAACTATATAAAGATATATATAAGTATAATCAAGTATGTAGCATTGAGACACGTTGTTTTCTTTCTAATGTATTTGATTTATTGATATATAAACAAATACAAGGATTGTTGCGGAACAAAGATAAACACCCAAGTGTAAGTATCTAAACAATCCTGAAAAACAAGTGATCTAAATAACTTGGAAATACTCGTAAGTTTACTTAGATTATATCTCACAAGTTGCAATGCTAAAGTTTCAAGCGCTTTGCAAGTTGTGAGAAGACTTCATATTTATAGACCAAGTTCATGATGACATGGACAAGATCGTATAAAAGTGGGGGGGGGGGGGGGGGGGGGGGGGGGGGGGGGGGGGGGGGGGGGGGGGGGGGGGGGGGGGGGGGGGGGGGGGGGGGGGGGGGGGGGGGGGGGGGGGGGGGGGGGGGGGGGGGGGGGGGGGGGGGGGGGGGGGGGGGGGGGGGGTGGGGTGTTGTGAGCATTTAAGGAATTAAACTTAATTCCTTACATGCTTGTACTTGGAAGAGTATATAAGTCAGTGATGTGACTTATAGTACTATGTTCCAAACCTATACTTTTACCTTGTACCTTTTATTAATAGATAAATCTATTAACTGGGTAAAGGTGTGTAAAGTAAAAAGTCTTCCTCGTAATCAGTGTAAAGTGTTGTAAATACTTTACACTGAGATGCTTCAGTCTTCGATCTGGTAGAATCACTCTTTGCTCGCTTCTGAGATGATTCTCTTCTTCATACTTCAGTCTTTGACTTCAGAATGAATGCTTCAGATTTGTCTTGATCTGAACTGAAGTGAAGCTTCAGTGAAGGAATTCTGAGACATCTCAGAATTCTGTACAAACGTCTTCACTAAACTTCAAGCTATTTCTGAACAAATTATACTTGGTCGATTTCCGACCTAATAAATTCCCCCTATTTGTTCTGAAATAGTGCATGCATCTCAGACTTCTATCTATACATGTTTGTAAGTCTGAAATGCAAGTTTTGTTTAAGTTGTAAAAATTTTCTAAGTACATCTTATAGATCATTGATGTCTCGGAATTTTACTTGTGGTTTTCTAACTTAAACTTACCATCTACTTATTGGTTACAATTTGCAACATATATATACAAACTGAAATGTTTGTTACAAGTGTAAATATATTACAAGTACATGATAAACTGAAAAGAAACTACTTCTTGGCAGGCCTTGAACCAGAAGGTGCCTCAGTAGGTTTTCTCTTCAGTGGAGAATGATCCTTCTTTCCAAACAACCTGCCTTCAATCTCTACCTTGGCCTGCATCTTTTGTTGTATTCTGGATAACCATGCACCAATCAAGGCAGATTTCGGCTTCCCCTTCAGAATCTGGATCATCTCCCTATGCTCAGAAATTCCAAACTCGTGCACTGAAACCTGATGGTATTCTTCAGCTGCCCTTCCTTCTCTTTTAACAACCAAGTCAAAAAGCTTCAATCCATCAGTTTTTGTTACTTCCATATCAACTATTTTGGCTGAATGAGATCGATGCTTCATATAATGCTCATATTGATCCCTTTCATGTTTTCTTTCAATTTCAATAGCATCATCAAACATTGGTTTGAAGGTAGAAAGATCAGCATCACGAACATTCTTTCTTGATGATCTTGGTCCAGTCACTTTGGGCTTAATGGATGGTCTGAGCAACTCTTTCTCAACCTTCAGAACTTCGGCCAGAATTTCCTTCCTTTTGATCGCCATTTCTTTTTCTCTATTTTTCTTTAAGTCTTCAATGGACAACTTAAAGGTCAGACTTTCTAACTTTTATTCCAGAGGAGAGTAGTTCATCCCACACTCATACTCAAGCATATCAACAATAGCCTTTTGCACTCTTGGATCATTTTTGATTTTCAAGTATCTTTCCAATGATAAACCAAGAGCTGCAGCATCTATATGATCAAGGGTCCCCATCTTCAGATGTTGTTCCCTTTCTCTTTCTTTGTTTTCCCTCCACATAATAAATTGATTGGAAACCTGCTTTTGCAACGCTTCCAACTTCTTACTATCAGCCTCAAGATCGTGCAAGGGATAACCATGCTCATCCACATTCTCACCAACAATGATTCCAGAACCCTTAGAACTTTTCTTTGGTTCTTCTACTTCTTGAGCCTTGCCTTTGCCCTTATCTTTCTTCTGAACTTGTTCCCCCTGAACTGAGGCACTACCAGATGGTACCTCAGTTTGCTTCTTGGTTGTTTCAATCATTTCTTGAGTACTAGCCAGCAAACCAATAGGCACACTTCCCCCTTTGGGAATCTCTGAAGGCATTTTAGCATAAAGGTCAATTGAAGTTTTAATTGCCTTCAGTGGTTCCCAACTTTGTTGTTCTAGGCAATCACATATACCCTTTGCCATTGTAGCAAACTGAGCCCTTAATCTGAATGAAGAATTAAGGTTCAGTGCTTCTTGATCTTTGACATCCTTCAACATCTTTCTATCTTCTTCAGTGAAAGAAGCAGGGGGAGGAGCAATAACAGTTTCTTTCTTCAGAAGAGTTAGAATTTCATCTAACTGTTTGGACTGATTCTGAACTGAACCTTCAAGCTTGGACACTGAATCTTTTACTTCATTTACAGCCTTGTCCACTTTGTCATTTGTGTCTTTGGTCAGTTCAGCAATCATCATTCTAACCTCCTCACCAACCTTCTCAGAAACAGATTCTGAAATCTGAGCAGCTAGATTCTGAGTTAGCTCAGACTTCAGATTATCCAAAATACCAACACTTATAGAAGCCCCAAGTTCTTTCTCATTTATACTTGGCTTCTGAACCAACTCATGCACTTCTCTTCCAACAGCCATAAAATCTTGCTTCAACAGCTGAACACAAGATGTCAAGTTTGCAACCACCGAAGCTTGCACATCTCTCTTTGTTAACCTGAAGGCTTCTCTGATTGCAGAGCTCACCTTGTTGCAAGTCATCACCAGCTCATTCAGCTTCCCAACTACTAGTCCTTCGTTTCCAGCAACTTTGGTTAACTCAGTTCCAAGAAACATCTGAGCACCTTTCATATCAGCCACAGAACTAGTATTGGCAGTTAGAGATTTGGTTAAATCCTCCACCCTAAGAATAAGGCTTTGGACTTCGGTTTGAGTTTTCTCTAACTGTGCTTCTACATTTAAAGGAGGTGGGGGTTTTGCAGAAGCAGGAGCAACAAATGGTAGATTACCAAGCCCTTTAAGTACATTATTCATTTGTAAATCAGTTGGACTCTCAGATTCTGTCTCAGAATCCAAGTCCTTCTCTATTGGGGCATCATAATTGATAGGCGGTGGGATGTTGTGAATTTGGGGGTGAAGAAATTGAAGTGATGGAGTAAAAGTTGGATCGGTGACATAGGCAGGAGTAGTGCCTGGTGGAAAAATTGGATGTTGATGAGATGGAGGTGGTGGAACATAAGGATCATTTTCTTGAATTTGGATTTCTGGGGGAGGAGGAGGGGCGTTTGCGAGGATGGTGGCTGGCTCAGAATCGGATTGATTCGCCTCCAATAATCCCTCGTCAAACTCAAAATCAGCAAGAGAATCAAGATTCTCCTGAGGTAGCTCATCGTCATCCCAGAAAGCATTCACTTTCACAATCTGGTCAGATATGCCCTGGTTTGGGTCACTAGTACCCTCACCAGATTCTGGTTCAACAGCTGCAGAAGCAGTTGTATCATCACCAGTTTCAACGATTGGCTCAACCGTAGTATCATCGCCAGGGACAATAGATACAGGTGCTGGAGCTTTGATAATGCTCAACAACTTATCTCTAGGTCGTCTAACGGGTCCTACATTCTTTTGTAGCCCACTTAGCGACCTTTCTGAACCAGCTAGTGTGGCTGAAACAGTTTTATTAAATACCTGAAGCATAGCAGAGGAGAGTTCAGGCTCATTTTCAGCAGTGGATGCCTTTGAGAAATCTCTGCTGTATTCTGGTACTGAAGCTTCAGGTCCAGCTTGATTATAAGCATCACCAAGAATATCCATGAAACATAAGCTCAGAAATCTTGGAAAGGCAATATGCAGACTTCTCTTTCCTTTTAATTTTGTAATAAGTTGAGAAAAGAGAATCTCAGCAAAGTCTGCTTGTATCCCATTCCAAATATAATACCCCATCTCAACTTGGGGTAATGAAAGTTGGTCCAACCCTCCATGGTTGCCACCAAGACTTTCCACAATTTGGGTCCAGAAGAACCTCCAGCAATTGCCAAATCCAGACATAAATATGTGTCCGGAGGTCTTCAGATTACCATCAGCATCCTTCATATCGCCATGACCGGTGGCGACTAGAACCTCCCTGAAATTGACTCCTTTGAGTCGTTTAGCAAACACTTGGGAAGGTTCGAGGTAGTTCAGATGAAGGGAATTTCTAAACCCCTCAAGAGTGATAACACACTTCTTGGTGCCCTCATTGAGAGTGAAGGAGATGGATTGTTCATCTTTGCTCACCACAGCTGTGTACCAGAATTCAAGCAAGTATCGATGATACAATGCCTGAGGATTAGCGGTCAGAGCATAATGGAAAGGGGATTGCTCCCAAAAATTATTAATTCTTCCCATTAGAGTTTTGGATTTCACATTTAATTGAGCCAAGAATTGCTCATGTTAAATCGGATTTGTGAAGGAGTGAAATTCTTTGGCCATGTGGCAGATGTTTTCACATCATTTGATGGAGTATATTTAAAATTTATGAGCGATTTGGTTGCGAAGAAGATGATGATTTAGACATTTTAAGAATCGAAAGATGAAGGTGAAAGGAATATGAAGAGTTAAGGAATTTGAGAGTAAATATGAGAGAGATTGATGATTGGAAAGTAAATGAAAAACGAAGTAAATGAAAGAATGAAAAGGAATTTGAATTTAAGATGGAACAAAAAGTGATTTTCCAATTAAAAACAATTTCTGGGGTCAAGTCCGCATTAAATGCAGAGACGTTTGAGTGACCCCACCCTGCACACTTTTTCAGAAAAAGTACTCATTTCTTTCCCTTTTACGGCGCAACTTGTGTGACACATAAGCATGACCAACATAAGTTAAAAACATAGTATGCAGTAGGCCACGTGTACACACAATTGACCAAGTATCAAAAATATCTTGAAAAGATTGTTGTATTTCAGTGATGACAAAACAAATTCTGAGCATGGTCAGTTCCAACGAGATCTGAACCATCTCAGTTAATAAAATTCAACTGAAATATTTTGATTTTCTGAAGTGCTTCAGTTAAATACGTTTTTCTGAGCAAAAGGTTCCCCCTCAAAAATGAAGGTTTATTTTACAATTTGAAAAATATTTAACATTCCCCCTGAAGTGATGATCCATGAATTAATAAGTGCCAAGATAGTATCACAAAGGCGTTCGATAGCTAGGCAAGCAAAAATTACATGGATCGCTCAGACTGGTGAACCAGATCAGTGTCACTGAGGCGTTCATAACAAGATTACCAGTCTAAGGATTTAACATACCCAACTCACTGACCAAATGTTTAAAGGTTTTGACATCTAAAGGTTTTGTAAAAACATCAGCGAGCTGCTTATCAGTGGGAATAAAGTGCAATTCAATATCTCCTTTCAGAATATGATCACGAATGAAATGATACCTGAGGTCGATATGCTTGGTTTTCGAGTGCATCACAGGATTGTGAGATATGGCAATGGCACTAGTGTTATCACAAAAGATTGGAGTCTTTGTGTAAGTAACACCATAATCAGTCAGCTGGTTTTTCATCCATAGAATCTGAGCACAACAACTTGCTGCAGAAATATACTCAGCTTCTACAGTGGATAGTGATACTGCAGTCTGCTTCTTACTGGTCCAGCTTACTAATTTGCCACCAAGGAAATGACACCCACCTGTGGTGCTTTTCCTGTCTATCTTACAACCTGCATGATCAGAATCTGAATAACCCATTAGATCTAGACTGGAGCCTTTGGGATACCAAAGACCCAATCTGGGGACACCTTTAAGGTATCTGAAGATCCTTTTAACAGCATTTGCATGTGCTTCTCTGGGATCAGACTGAAATCTAGCACAAGGCATGTTGCAAACATTATGTCTGGTCTACTTGCAGTTAAATACATCAGTGAACCAACCATACCACGATATTTTGTATGGTCCACTGGTTTTCCATGTGGATCAGAATCCAAAGTTAATGGAGCAGAAATAGGAGTATCTTTTGATGAGACTGAATCAAATTGATATTTCTTTAATAAATCTCTGACATATTTTTCCTGGTTTATGAAAATACCATCTTCAGTTTGTTACTTGAAGTCCCAGAAAATATGTCAGTTCACCCATCATACTCATTTCATACTCAGAAGACATGATTTTAGAAAAAATTTCACACATCTTCTCATTTGTAGAACCAAACACAATATCATCAACATAAATTTGTACTAAAAGGATATCACTTTTATCATGCAATATGAACAAAGTTTTATCTATTGCACCACGTTTAAAACCATTTTTAAGAAGATGTTTAGTAAGAGTATCATACAGGCTCTGGGTGCTTGTCTCAGACCATATAAGGCTTTGTTCAGTCTGTACACCCAATGTGGTTTTTCTTCATTGATGAATCCTGGTGGTTGATACACATAAACGACTTCTTCTAGTTCTCCATTCAGAAATGCACTTTTGACATCCATTTGATAGACTTTAAACTGATGATGAGCTGCAAAAGCTAAGAATATTCTGATAGCTTCAAGTCTAGCAACTGGTGCAAAAGTTTCATCAAAATCTATTCCCTCTTCTTGTGCATATCCTTTTGCAACAAGTCTTGATTTGTTTCTTATGATGTGACCATCTTCATCCATCTTGTTTCTGAAGGCCCATCTTGTCCCAATTGGTTCCTTCTTCAGGTTACTGGGACAAGGAACGAGTTCCCATACATCGTTTCTTTTAAATTGGTTGAGCTCATCTTGCATGGCTTCAACCCATCTTGGGTCTTGCATAGCCTCGTCAATCTTCTTGGGTTCAATTAGAGATAAGAAGCTGACATTTAAGCATTGATCGCTTGTGGCTCTTCTGGTCTGAACCCCTCTACTGGACTCTCCAATAATTTGCTCGATTGGATGTGCTTTTGTCCATTTAGAGTATTGACCAGGATGAACAATGATATCAGTGCAAGAGCTTCTCTGAGTAACTTCAGGAGGAGCTTCAGAAAATACATCTTCAGCTTCTTCTTCTTCCTGCAGATCATGACTTGCATCATGAAATTCTTCAGATTGAGGTTGCTTAGTGGAGCCTGATATCATAGGAGAAGCAGCATATACATCTGATCCAATAGTTAGTTCAGAAGGTAGTTTGAAACTGACTGGAGGATAAAATGGAATGTTGCTTGGCTTGTTTATTACTGGTTCTGAACGGAGATGTTCAGAAGCAGGTTCAGGTGACTGATCAGTTTCAGCAATAGGATCAGAATCACCAAAACTTATTGGACTTTCTGAGGGTGGTACAGGAATGGAATTTTTAAAGATTGCAGAATTGGATTCATCAAAGGTAACATGAATTGACTCATCAACCTTTTCAAGTCTCTTGTTAAAGACTCTAAAGGCCTTGCGATTTGATGAATATCCTAGGAAGTACCCTTCATCAGCTTTTGCATCAAATTTTCCAAGCTGATTAGAATTATTCAGAATGTATACTGGACATCCAAATACATGGAAGTATCCAATATTAGGCTTTCTATTTCTGAGTACTTCATAGGAGGTCTTCTTGTGTCTTTTGACATAAACAGATCTGTTCTGAGTGTAGCAGGCAGTTGCAACAGCTTCAGCCCAGAAATTCTTGGGAAGACCAGATTCATTCAACATACTTCTAGCAGCTTCAATCAGCGTACGATTCTTTCTTTCTACAACACCATTCTGCTCTGGTGTGTGGGCTGAGGAGAAGTTCTGAGATATGCCAGTTTCAGTGCAGAAGGACTCCAGAGTGGCATTTCTGAATTCAGTGCCATTGTCACTTCTGAGCTGACAAACTTTTCGCTTGTGCTTGAGCTCAATTTGTTTGATGAGAGCAATGATTTCAGCAGCAGCTTCACTTTTGGACCTGAGGAAAATCACCCAACAGTATCTTGAATATTCATCAACGATAACAAGGGTGTACTTCTTTCCTGCTCTGGTCTGAACATTCACTGGTCCAAAAAGGTCCATGTGAAGCATGTGAAGAGGTTCAGTTATACTAAAGCTTTGCTTTGTCTTGAATGAAGCTCTTTTCTGCTTACCCATTTCACAACCTGGACATGGCTTGTCTTTATTGAAAGACATAGAGGGTATCCCATCAACAAGTTGTTTTCTAGACAACTTATTGATGTTCTTGAAGTTCAGATGGGATAATCTCTTATGCCACAGCCAGTTTGTGTCTTCATCTGCCTTTGAATAGAAACATTGTTCAGAGGTAGAAGGATTCATATCAATGACATAAATATTTCCCTTCCTTGGTGCAATCAGTACCACCTTTCCATCTCTGTTGAATATGGTGCCTTGTGAAATATCAAATAAAACCTTGAAGCCATCATCACACAGTTGACTGACACTGATCAAGTTATATTTCAAACCGTTCACATATGCAACACGTGTGAATTTGACTTGACCATTATTCACCACACCATATCCCTCAGTTTTTCCATTACCATCATTTCCAAAAACTATTGAGGGCCCTCTTGCACCCTATATTCCTCTAGCAGGGTCTGATAACCAGTCATGGTTCGGCCAGCAGTACTGTCCAGAAACCATATGTTCTTCTTTCGGTCTCCCTGCACACAAACAAAGATTAGTTCTTTTTGGGAACCCATCTATGGATGGGTTCACTAGACTCTCCCTTAGCAGTCTCAGATTTCTTTGGTTTATGAGGAACAGAAGGGTCAAATGGGATTTCAGTCATTATTCCAGATGACACAAAAGTAGTTGGTTTGATGGAGTTTTCAACCTTTTTCTTTTCAGATTTCTGCTTGGTTTGCTTAGAAAAAGGTTTTGCATTTTGTTTAGGTTGAAGAGGAGTGGTTTCAACATTTTTTAAACGTGCATTACAACTCTGCACTTGTCTAGCCAATAGTTGAAATTGACTTTCTAACCTTAACAAAATTGATTCTTCATTAGACCTAAGCCTTACCTGAATCTGAGGTAGATGGCTCAGTGGGGGAGAGATTTTTCTTCTTCTTTAGGTCTTTAGGAACCTTAGATGAAGTCTGAGGGGATGGCTTTTTGGATTTAGCCTTCCTTTCTGAAACAGTTGTCTGAGCTGTTTCAGATTTACCCTCAGATTGTTCCTGGGCTTTATTAGTTACAGTTTTTTGCTTGCCAACTTTAGGAAAAATGATTTCAGGCTTTATTTCCTTTGGAAGTGCATCTAAATCAGTGATTATGGATGCCAAATGAAGATCACCAGACTCATATGCTGCTCTTTGTGATGCAAAAGTATTTTTAATTGCAGCATCTGGCCTTGGTGCTTTCATCCAAGATTTAATGATTGCTTGTTCTTTTTCAAGGATGGATTTTAATTCTTCCTTTTCCAATTCTAAAGTTGCAACCATGGACTGATAACTTTTTAGAGCCAAATGAACATCTTTCAGTTCTTTCAATCTGGCATGACTGGCGTTCAGTTCAGAAGCATTATTTTCAAACATTTTTAGGCTTTCTGAACGCACTGTCTCAACAAATGAGATGTCAGCCTCTAAAAGAACCAAAAGGTCCAGTTTGTGTTCCTCATTTTCTTCAAAGCCAAAATTACTGACCTTTTTCATTACAATATCCACCCAGCGACCAGATTCAACATCGGTTTTGACCAAATGACCTTGATCTTCTTGTGCCATGAAACACATGTCCCTAACTTCTTCTTCATCATCAGATGATTCATCAGAGTCTTCCCATTTTTCAGTTTTGGCAATCATACAACTGTTGCTTGAGTTGTCTTGTGCCATGAGAGCCATATGTGCCTTTAACTTCTTGTATTTGGCCTTATAGCTATCATCAGATTTCTGAAAAATAGAATGGTTAGGAGCAGATTGTGATGATGATGGTTGACTAGATCTGCATTCCTTCATGAAATGTCCTTTCTTGCCATATTTAAAGCATTCAAGATTAGACTTGTCAATAGAAGCGCTGGAAGCAAAAGGTTTGCCAGATCAATTTGATTTGGCCTTAAAACGATTGAACGTTTTAGCCAGCATGGCAACCAGATCATCATTGTCATTCTCATCACAATCATGAGTGACATTAGCAGACACCAGTTTTTAACATTTCAGAAACCATCTTCTTCATCGAGTCAGAAATGTCACTCTCAGAAGATAGTAGAGCAGTACTATGTGGTTCAGAATACTGAACCATACCAGAACTGGTAGAAACATGATTCTTGGCATCCTGCTCAGCCAAAGCTCTCTCAGCTTTGTTCTCTTCAGTATATCTGAAGGCTCCATAAAGGGAAGCAAGAGTATGACTGTGCAAAGTTTTGCCTTGTCTCAAGACCAAGATTAAATTTTCCCATTTAGAAGGTAAAATGTCACAAAATTTTTCCAACAAAATTTCTTTATCTTTGGTTACCCAGGGCTTTCAGTTGGTTTACCAGATTTGTAAATCTGATGTAAGTTTGAGTTAAAGTTTCCCCAGGGACAGCAAAGAAAGACTCATATCTTTTGTTTAAAGCAACTTTTCTTGTGACAATTGTCTCATTTGTGCCTTCAAACTGTGTCATTAGTTCCTCCCACATTAATTTGGAATTTTCAAGTAAAACAAGAGTGGGCATTAGGGTTTCAGAAACTGCATATAAAATCATATTTTGTAACTTAGTGTCAAGGTCTACAAGTCTATGATCTTCCTTAGACCAATGATCCTTCTCCTTAGGTGACTGCCTAGGAGTCCCATCGGTATTTCTGACAACAGTAGAAGCATTCATGGGGACAAAGGGTCCTTCTTTTAAGATATCGGGCAGGTGTCTTTCAACACCAGCAATATACTTTAGCATGCATGCTTTCCATGTTTGAAAGTTTTCACTGTTCCCATCAAACTTGGGAACAGGATTATTTGGAAAGTGTACGTGTACATTATGTGATGGTATATTGTTGTTGATGATAGGGGGTGGAGTAGATGGGGTAGTGTTATTAGGGTCAGAACGTTCTTGTTGAAAGTCAGCCATCTATGCAGATCAAAGGTTAAAGAATTGATATAATTCAACCTTGCTGCTCTGATACCAATTGTGAGTCCCAAATATAGATGGTTAATTAAACCCGACTGGCAAGTACAACTGATCTTGATGGACAAGTTCAGTTTACGATCCAGATATGGATAACAAGAAACAATTGACTAGATATAAAATGCAAGAACAAATTGGCAGAAACTATATAAGATATATATAAGTATAATCAAGTATGTAGCATTGAGACACGTTGTTTTCTTTCTAATGTATTTGATTTATTGATATATAAACAAATACAAGGATTGTTGCGGAACAAAGATAAACACCCAAGTGTAAGTATCTAAACAATCCTGAAAAACAAGTGATCTAAATAACTTGGAAATACTCGTAAGTTTACCAGATTTGTAAATCTGATGTAAGTTTGAGTTAAAGTTTCCCCAGGGACAGCAAAGAAAGACTCATATCTTTTGTTTAAAGCAACTTTTCTTGTGACAATTGTCTCATTTGTGCCTTCAAACTGTGTCATTAGTTCCTCCCACATTAATTTGGAATTTTCAAGTAAAACAAGAGTGGGCATTAGGGTTTCAGAAACTGCATATAAAATCATATTTTGTAACTTAGTGTCAAGGTCTACAAGTCTATGATCTTCCTTAGACCAATGATCCTTCTCCTTAGGTGACTGCCTAGGAGTCCCATCGGTATTTCTGACAACAGTAGAAGCATTCATGGGGACAAAGGGTCCTTCTTTTAAGATATCGGGCAGGTGTCTTTCAACACCAGCAATATACTTTAGCATGCATGCTTTCCATGTTTGAAAGTTTTCACTGTTTCCATCAAACTTGGGAACAGGATTATTTGGAAAGTGTACGTGTACATTATGCGATGGTATATTGTTGTTGATGATAGGGGGTGGAGTAGATGGGGTAGTGTTATTAGGGTCAGAACGTTCTTGTTGAAAGTCAGCCATCTATGCAGATCAAAGGTTAAAGAATTGATATAATTCAACCTTGCTGCTCTGATACCAATTGTGAGTCCCAAATATAGATGGTTAATTAAACCCGACTGGCAAGTACAACTGATCTTGATGGACAAGTTCAGTTTACGATCCAGATATGGATAACAAGAAACAATTGACTAGATATAAAATGCAAGAACAAATTGGCAGAAACTATATAAAGATATATATAAGTATAATCAAGTATGTAGCATTGAGACACGTTGTTTTCTTTCTAATGTATTTGATTTATTGATATATAAACAAATACAAGGATTGTTGCGGAACAAAGATAAACACCCAAGTGTAAGTATCTAAACAATCCTGAAAAACAAGTGATCTAAATAACTTGGAAATACTCGTAAGTTTACTTAGAGTATATCTCACAAGTTGCAATGCTAAAGTTTCAAGCGCTTTGCAAGTTGTGAGAAGACTTCATATTTATAGACCAAGTTCATGATGACATGGACAAGATCGTATAAAAGTGGTTGTGAGCATTTAAGGAATTAAACTTAATTCCTTACATGCTTGTACTAGGAAGAGTATATAAGTCAGTTGATGTGACTTATAGTACTATGTTCCAAACCTATACTTTTACCTTGTACCTTTTATTAATAGATAAATCTATTAACTGGGTAAAGGTGTAAAGTAAAAGTCTTCCTCGTAATCAGTGTAAAGTGTTGTAAATACTTTACACTGAGATGCTTCAGTCTTCGATCTGGTAGAATCACTCTTTACTCGCTTCTGAGATGATTCTCTTCTTCATACTTCAGTCTTTGACTTCAGAATGAATGCTTCAGATTTGTCTTGATCTGAACTGAAGTGAAGCTTCAGTGAAGGAATTCTGAGACAGCTCAGAATTCTGTACAAACGTCTTCACTAAACTTCAAGCTATTTCTGAACAAATTATACTTGGTCGATTTCCGACCTAACATTTATTTTGACAGATAAAAATACCGTTTGACATTTGTTTGACTTGAAGACCAAGGAAAAAGTTTAATTCACCCATCATACTCATTTCAAAATGTTTGACCATTAATGCAGAAAAGTTTTTGCAGTACTTAGGATTAGTGGACCCAAAAATTATGTCATCTACATAGATTTGGATTAAAAGAATGTCACTACCTTGACGTTTGATGAACAAAGTAGTGTCAATTGTACCTTTGCAGAATCCAGATTGTAATAGATAGGCAGACAGAGCATCATACCAAGCACGAGGGGCTTGTTTCAGACCATACAAAGCCTTGTCTAACCTGTAGACATGATTTGGACGTTTAGGATCCACAAAGCCCTCGGGTTGACCAACATAAACTTCTTCTTTCAGCACACCATTCAGAAAAGCAGACTTGACATCCATTTGATAAACCGTAAAGTTTTTGAATGCCGCATAAGCCAGGAAGATTCGAATGGCCTCAATGCGAGCAACAGGAGCAAACGTCTCATCATAATCTACACCATCTTGTTGGGAAAATCCTTTTGCAACCAGTCTAGCTTTGTTCCTAACAACAACCCCATTCTCATCCTTTTTATTTTTGAAAATCCATTTGGTCTTGATCGGTTCTTTATGAGTGTATGGATTAGGAACAAGTTTCCATACTTCAAGGCGCTCAAATTGAGATAGTTCTTCTTGCATGGCTTTTACCCAATCCGGATCACGAAGAGCCTCATTGACATTACTGGGTTCAACCATGCTCAAGAAGTTGACAAATAAACATTCATTTGCGGAGGCAGCGCGTGTGGTTAGGCCAGCGTTTGGATCCCCAATAATCTGAGTGGGAGGATGAGGAATCATGGAGCGAGACCATTTCCTGGAGTGAGGAAGTGGATCAGCGGGATCATTATTTTCATCAGGATTGATAAAACCTGGAGAATGTTGTTCAGCGACTTGCTCAAAGCTAGGCTCATTGGGTAGAACAAATTCTTCTTCATCAGAGTCAGAATCAGTTGATTGATTGGATCCTGGAGAATTTTGCTGAGCAGGCACTGATAAAGGATCATTTGGTGCTGACGACAAGTTAGAAGAAGTTGACCGAAGGTGGAGAAGATGAATCATTAGAAGAGGTTGCAGGAGATGAACTTTGTTGATCAGCAGATGAGCTCTCAGGTTGAGAGGAATTGGAAGACGACTGTTCAGGTGAAGCCAAGGGTTGGACCAAAGTAGAAGGACGATCATGATAAAAATCTTCAAACAAAATGTCTAACTCTTTAGTGGTTGGTTTGGAGAAACTCTGTTTATCAGAAGATTTGTTCTGTGTAGCGGAAGCTTGTGGACATTGAAGATCGGGTCTTGAACCGTGTTGTTCAAGAACCATTCCAGAGAGTTCATCAAATTTAACATTCATACTCTCTACAATTTGCTTGGTTCGACGGTTATAGACACGATAAGCAATAGATTCTCTTGAATAACCAATAAAATAACCCTCGTCACCTTTTGGTTCAAATTTTTCAAGATTATCTCTATCATTTAGGACATAACAGACACACCCAAATATATGGAAATAGTTCACATTGGGTTTTCTCTTGTTGATGACTTCATATGGAGTAATGTCAAACCTCTTGTTGATGATAGATCTGTTTTGAGTAAAGCAGGCAGTTGCAATGGCTTCAGCCCATAGATTTGGTGGTAATCTAGAATGAGCAAGCATAGTACGAGCAGCTTCAACAAGAGTTCGATTTCTTCTTTCAACGACTCCATTTTGTTGAGGTGTTCGTGCAGCTGAAAATTGATGAGTGATACCGACAGAAGAAAAGTATGATTCAAGAGTAGCATTCTTGAATTCGGTACCATTATCAGAGCGAACAATACGAACAGAAGTTTGAAGATTTACTTGTGTCCTTTTGATGAAGTCAATGATTACTTGAGGAGCCTCACTCTTTTCACGAAGGAAATAGACCCAAGTATAGCGAGAGTAATCATCAACAATAACAAGAATGTATCGCTTAGCATGAATGCTTTGGACACGCATAGGGCCACACAAATCCATGTGAAGGAGATGAAGAGGAGCATCAGTGCTTAGATGCTTCTTTGGTCTATGGGACGCTCTCTTGAGTTTTCCAATTGAACATGCAGAACAAACATGATTGGTGTCATACTTGAAATCAGGTAGACCATCGACGAGTTGTTTATCAACAAAGGTATTAATTGTATGGAAATTAAGATGAGAGAGACGACGATGCCATAGCCAAGATTGTTGGGCAGAAGCTTTAGACAGAAGACAAATATTTGAAGATGGAGTTGGAATATTGTTGAGATCAATGGTGAACAAGTTGTTATCTCGTGAACCAGTGAAAATATCAACACCATCTTCGGTTTGAACTTTACATTCATATCTTCTAAAGAGGACTTGCAGATCATTATCACAAAATTGGCCAACACTGAAAAGATTATGGCCCAAACCTTCAACGTATGACACACGTTTGATGGTGATGCCATTTTGAACAATATCCCCATAGCCAAGAATGGGGGCTATATGATCATTTCCAAATCTAACCGTTCCCATGAAACGTTCAACAAAGTTCTTTAGCAAGGATTTATCACCAGTCATGTGTCTAGAGCATCCGGAATCGACATACCAGACACAGATGAGAAATTCCTGTAAAATCAGGAAGTAAGGTTTTAGGTACCCACTTAGACTGGGTCCATGAAAGGTTAGGGGTTCATCATGCAATCACATTTATTAGAAGAACAAGTAAATTAAAGAGAAAACAAACAAAAACATAAGGTAAACATAAACATTAAACAAACATACGATCAAACACACAATCCATCATGGAATTTATTGAAAGCAAGTAAACACACAAACAGAGTTCAAATGTAAAGGTACGGATTACAGAACAAAATACTTATTACAAAGTTTGAGAACAAGATGGACTAGTCCTAGAAGCATTTGATCTATCTAGAGCATTAGGTCTACGAACTATCCACTCCTGTTTTACAGATGTAGAACTTCCATCAAGCTTGACTTTCCTAGAAGCATGTAAGTATCTATCTTTAGGAAGCCATTTACTTCGACAATTTAAGCACAAGTAACCTGAAACATGAACATTTTTAGAGTTAGTGGATGACTGTGTGTATGTTCTTGACAGGTTTCTTCTTGATGGTCTCTTTGGCAGGTGGTGTTTGCTTTTTGTAAGTGGGAGAAAACCAACCATACTGATCTTGATATCTAACTATTCCTACAGCATCATCTCTAAATACCTTTAAGACGTTCTTAGGTGTAACTGAAGATTGCTTAGGAGAGCTAGGATACCTATGATATCTAGGTTGTGAAGAAGCATGATTACCAATTGGAGGTTGTTTCATCTTAGTGAGTTGAGGTTTTGGGGTAGGAGTCTTCTGTTCTGTAGAAGTTTTGGGTACTTTGTTGGTCTTTGGTCTTTGAAACTTCTCATGAAATGGGTTGTGCTTCGAAGAGTGTGATTTTGGAATCCTTTTCAATGAAAATTCAACCTTTTCTTCCTTTTGAACAAATTGTTTTTCAAAATCAGGATCATATGAATGATCTTCTTCTAAAAAGTTGTTTAGATTAGGAAGATTTGAGAAATCCATTTTGGCATATATAACTTTAGATTTGGATTCCAAACTCACACCTGGGACATTTGGTTTAGGATGACAAGGACTTTCTTTGGATGAGTTTGAAACATTTGTTTCATTTGAAAACTTTGAGTGACTTATTTCACCTGATTTGACCGGACAATGACTTCCCTTGAGTAAATTTGAAGCTTTTTCAATTTTATTATCTACAAAAGCTTGAAGAACAATATTCTTGTACTCCATTTCCATCTTAATTTTATTAAGTTCAGCGAGTAATTTCAATCTTTGTTCTCTTTCTTTTTCAAACTTTTTTGATAAAGTATCAAATTCATTCAAGTAAGTTTGGGTTTCCTCAGAAAACTTGAGGGGTTCAGTATCAAAAACGTTTGGAAAGAAATAATCTATTTCAACTTCGTGTTCACAATCAGTTTGAACAGCAACGTGAACACCTTCAAAACTTTTCTTTTTGATACACCGTTCCTTTTCTAAATCAAGTTTTAATGCATCAATCTCATCCAAGTAAATCTGGGGGTCAATTGGGATCTCATTGGTAGGAATGTCAAGGTCTGTTTGAATTGAAACATTATATGTCTTAACAGAATCCCATTCAGTTTGCACAGCAGCATCAACAAGATCACATGCAGAAATATAGGAAAAAGAAGAAGAAGACATCATGTCTTCACAAGCAGAGCAGTTAGGTTCAGCACAATCATAGACAACACCAATTGGTGTGGTAGGAACAACTGGCACAATCTTGTGACAGTGATTTTGAGGCATCAGATTATCTAGCAAAAGTTGTTTTTCAGCAAGTGTTCGTTTTAGATCTTCAATTTGTTTTTCCGAAACACTTTGTGGAATATATGGTCGAACTGAAGCAGGTTTTGGAACAGAACTTTCTTCAACTTGTTTAGTACACCCAACAGGCGGAACTGAGATGTACAGAAAGTCGAGTATTCAAAACAAAGGATAATAGATAACATTCACCATAGCTTTAGTTGATAAAAATAATTTTACAATGCACAAGCATGTGAACCAATTCCCAAGTACAATACGTCTACCATACTTGAATATTGAGTCCACGAAACAAATAACAAATACATGAGATGATATACTACAATGATCAGGGCGGATTCCATTGCCCGTCACAAGGTTTGATCTTTGACTCCCAAGTGCAATGCAAATAATCATGATGCATATAATTCCTCAAAGCTTACGCTAATTCCTGAAAAGCATGAAGAAAAAGTGTCAACTACAAAAAACGTAGTTGGTGAGTGCATAGGTTTACAAGTAAATCTCGTTACATATCCATTTCAAAATAGTTTGAGAAATCCATGGTAGATTATAAAGTTCTCATTTGTCACATTTATCGTGAGAGAAAAATATATCAATCGATTAATCATTCATCATACCAAAACCATTTGGTCATCAATACTTCAATATCGCCAATTTCAACAGCTTTCAAGATTCCATATAAGGTCCAATACCCAAACCGTATGTTCAATCCACAATTTCCAACCATAATAATATCAATACCTCTTGGTCAATGGTAAGACTACCATGACATAATTTGATGAGATTGTTCTTGAGCCACTACTAAGACCGGTTATGTCCCAATAATCAATATATAGTCCCAAATGATAAGATAATGATAAGCACATGCTGTCAATCACGTGCATAAAGATAACCAAGGGTCGTGCCATGGAGACGCCCATAAATATATAGTAGTTAGAGCACCGCGAGGCCAGACTGGCGATGAAGGTGACCACAAAGGCAGACCAAACATCCCACCGTTACCTATAATAGTGGATGAGGGGACAAGTCCTAGTTGCGCAACCCTCTAACTACAGGCCTCAAAGAGTTAATAGTAGTGTACAGGGGACCACCGTTTGACAGTACTCAAGCTCATCATATAACATATAACACACGTTGAACATACAATATAATTCCCATATCATTATCATTACTTCAAAGAATCATTTCATAAGAGAAAGTCATTTTAATTAATCATGCTTTTCACCCCGCAAGTAAAACATATAAAAGAGTTTGAAAGGGGGGCTATGACTCACCTTGATATGCCGCATATTATATTCACTTATCCAAAATGGGTACTTCCCATCTATCGCTTCTTGATCATATATCCGTCATATTCCTCAATCACACCAAGCCAAGACTATCCCTACGATAGGACTAATATACGTAAGTTCCTATCTTAAGCCATCACTAAAAATGCCACTTTCATTATGTTGTCATAAATTTTGGGATCCAAGTATATTGTTAATATTCGCATCTTTTTGGTTGTATAGAGTGTTGGTGTAAAAGGGTCACTTTCATTATACATGTAGTTATAAGTTGTTAGAATTTCGGTAACTTGCCTTTGATTATCATGGTTCCCAATGTGTGCTTTGCTTGATTATAATATTTGACATTAGTAACTTCATAATATTAATATTTATGAATACTTTCTGATTTATAACTATTTATTTAATTTAATATTATTTAATTAATTATTTATTCATTTTCTTGATTTATTAACCAAATAATTCTTTAAAATACTTTTAAGTACCTCACTTGCCTTTATAATTTGTGGCTAATTATATTTGGGTTATATTCTGATTATTATGCTTTTTAACTTAAAATATTGTGATATATATATATTTATTTATGAATTATTTATTTATTTATTATTTATTTATTTATTTATTTATTTATTTATTTTTTTTTATTTTTTATTTTTTATTTATTTATTTATTTATTTATTTATTTATTTTTTATTTATTTATTTAGTCACTTTCATCATTGTTTGTGATTATTTAACCAATTTCATGATTTATATAATTTATTTATTTATTTATTTACCTTTTTAATTATCATTTAAATTTATATTAATAGAAATTCTTAGAAATCACCACATAACTTTTTGGCTAAAAATCTCAGGCCTTTTAGGCAACTTTTATCATGGAAAATCATATCAATTCAACCTCTCTTGTGTCTTGCTCATTTTGAGGATTCTAAGCTTATAAATCGTTTACCGAAATAGTGATTTTAGCCTCATTTTCCAAGCAATTCAAATGCGTCAAAATGGATTTTCATCCTTATTTCATTATTTCCAGAATGTTCATTATATTTTGGTGTCTTAAGTCGTGATAGTGGTGGTGGTGTGATGTGTGCAATTAAAGCTTTCGGTTAGTGCTTATATGAACCGAATTAGTGATTTGTAGGCTTGCCTTTGCCATTTAATAACCAAGTTAAGTTTTATAACTTTTATTTGACATATTCTCAGTAGGTTTATAATACTTTTTGTTACGAGATTGTTGGAGTTGATTAAAGTTGCAATCTATTGACTTTTAGCTTATTTTGTTGTGAAGAACTTTTACTTGAAATTTTCTGTTTTAACACTTATTTTCATAAAATGTTGAGTAGTCATTTTTGGTTAAGTTGAATTATTTGGACGTTGGTGATTTTTGTACAGGGACATATATGTGTCCTATATTTATGTGAATTTTTGCTAAATTTTCAGACATTGTTTACTACCTCTAAAAATTACAAAACCAAAGTTGGTCAGAATGCTTGCTGCTATGCGACCCGAAATATTTTATAAAAGATTTCGATGATGAACATTTAAGAAAAATCCCCCAATTTTATTTTACATTAGGGACACTTTGAACTCAGTTCACACCAGTTTAAACTTCTGAAACCTATTAGTTAAGAAATTAAAAATCGTCAAAGTTGACTCAACATTAAGACAAAAATCCAGTTTTGACCACTTTTGGTAGAAAACTCATATCTTTGGTTTGGTTTAGTATTTTTGAGTGATTCCAGTTGGAGGTTAAACTTAACTCTTTTATCTACACTTTTATTTTGAAAGTTTTTCTTGAAACGGCCCTCACATGCCCAGTTTATCCGTCCAAAGACAGAAGAATAATTCTGTCAGAAGCATTTGGGCCAAACAACTCACCAATGACCATTCTTGCTTTATTAACACTTGAGTTCATCATTTACAAGATTAATACTTTATTTTTATACCTCTTAACATCAAATTTCCAGATTATTATACCTCTTTTAACATATTTTTCACTTAATACAAGTCCATCCATCTCATAATCCAACAACAGATTCAACTTTCTTAGATCTAACATGTATTCATTCAAATCAACACTTTTCAATACCAATCTTTATAGATCTAACTTTCAACAACATAAAACATCTTTTTAATGAAAAATCTCAGAAATATATTCTTCAAAATATACAAAAACATATAGATCTATCAAAAGGAAAATCACTTTAAAAGCTACTAATCTATAACAACACTTTTGGGTCTTAAACTTGTTGAATCCTTGGATCTTTCTCATAGATTTCGACATGCATATGCATGAGGAGAAAGATCCTATCAACTTTGCCTTCATCAAGTGTATATAACAAAGAAATCAAGAAGAAAACATAAACGTTTGATAAAACCTTTGAATATAAACAAGAACAAGATTAAATCTAGTAAAAAGGATGAAGATTATACCCTCTTGAACTTGGTTTTGAAGATGGAAAAGATGCAGAATTTTCGTGGCCTTCAACCCTCAAACAACCCTTAATCTAAGCCTAAAACAACCCTTGAACCTTGCTTGTATTAACCCTTTATTAATCTAACTTAAAACCCTTATTATTAGTATGAGTTTAGATGAGATTTAGCCTTGTTCTTGCCTTGTTTTGCTTGGGCCGAATTGAAGAAGAGAAGAAGGGGGAGGGAAAGTTTTTGAGAGAAAAGAGGTTGTGTGTGAGAAATGAGTGAAGAGTGTGTGTTGGAGTGGTGAGTTCCAAGAGTGAAAAGAGTGTAAGTATAATTTGAAATGAATGTGTGTGGTGTGAAGGGGGGGGGCCCTCAAAGGGGGGAAGGGTTTTTCTCTTTTTTTTTATAAATTTGTTGTATAAAATGTATGTATGTTAGGTGTAAGTGTATATATTTGTAAGGTTAATTGTATTAGTTTGTAGTGTAAGTAATTTTTTAGCTATGTGTATATATGTATGTATGTCGTGTATGTATATGTATATATTTTTGGGTGTTTTAATTTGTTACAAAGCTCATTGGTGGTAATCTTGTATTTGATTTAAGCATATATGTATATATATATGTACTTATTATGATTTAAACGCTTTTATGCGCATATGAACTTATAAACATATTTTGAAATAGAAATTTTATTTTTCGTGACCAAATTTACTTTAATTAGCTAAATGATTAATTATTGGACATTTATAAGATTGTTGATTGTTATCTCAACTTGTGAGACTCACATTATTATTTATATAACTTAACTTCTCGAAATAAAGTTTTTGGTTTGTTGACCTTTCATCAAGTCCAATTAGAATTAATTTGTAGCTTGAGATTGTGTTGAATGATTATAGTTATTGTTCATGGCATTTCTAAGATAGCTAGTCATTTACGGTATTTCATTGAACTAGAGGGCAATTATCACTATGCCTTAAATGTCTAGAAGGTCAATTTTCTTAAGAAACCTCTAGGGATAGATATCTAGATAAATAGAAGTAAATTGTCCTAGTCGGAAATTGAGGGTTGTTACATGTTTAGACTCATTAGAAAGAACCACAAGTTGTTGGTCACTCGAATTTTCATCAAGTTCAACAATTGTAACAGAGTGAGTTTTTCTTTTAGGAACAAGAGGAAGATTGAAAAGATCATTTGACTCATTGATTTTGTCATAATTACATTTAATTGCACACTTTGCTAGACAATCCTCTTTCTCATAATCACCATAACTTGGTCGAACATATTGAATGGTCATGCCATATCTCATTAAGTTGGCGTCATATAAAGGTGGAACTTCCTGTTGTGCTTTGAGCAAATTCTTTGGATTTTCAAAACCCAACCCTTGAGTAAACCCATCGGCAAAATCTCTTGGCTTGTTCAAAAAGATTTGTTTATTCGATCGATCGATCTTGTAAACTTTCACTTGATAAAACTTGATTTCATCTTTAAGTTCATCAATTTTCTTATCCAGTTTTTGGTTATATGAATCTTTTATGCAACAAGCATAATTTAAATCAGAGATTTTGTCTTCTAATTCTTTTAAAGCAGGGTTGGACTCTTCAATTTTAATTTTCAAGGACTCAAGATCTTCAGCCAAAGCATTTGCTCGAAACATTTCATTGGACTTTGCAATTTGCATCTCTTTGATGGTCTGGGTTAGGTCAAAAACTTTGGTCTCAAGTTCTTGTTTTGCTATGAGCAACTCAGAAGAAGGAGTAAAGGAAACAGAAACTTGATTAGCTGTCAAATCATCAAAATCTTTTTGCAGTTTGTCATGTTTGTTTTGAAATTCAATCAAAGATTTTTCTTTCTCTTTCAAAGATTCAATTAAATTAGAAACTTCATTTTGCAAAGATTCATTAGTTTCGACAGCTTTATTCATGTATTGATCAAGATCACGTTTAGAGATTGTGCATACCTCATCATCATCAGATTCAGAACCGGTACCACCTTCATCAAGTTCCGTGGATCGCTTGATCTTGGTCATGAAACAGACATTGGCTGCAAGTTCTTCAGTCTCTTCATCAGATAGGTGTAGCCATTCGTCATTCTCAGCAAGAAGAGCAATACCACTTTCCTGTTGTTTCACTAGCAAGAGCTTGTTCTGGTAGTAGTTTGAATTTTTCTGACGAGGTTTGGTGCAATGGATAGCAAAATGACCAGTGAGACCACAATTGTAGCATTTTCTATCTTCATCTTCTTCTCAAGAACCCTCTTTTCAAACTTCTTTGGTGCTTCATACTTCCTTTCTCCACCAGCATTGTCATAGTGATTGTCAAATTTTGGAGCTTGGGAGTTCTTGACATAGGAAGACACAGATGAAGTTCGAAGTTGATTGTTTGTAGGTTTCTTTGTGAAGAACTTTTTCTTGAAGGATCTGGTGAAGTAGGCTAAATCTCTGGACATCTCCTTTTCCTTTTCATCCATTTCAGGATCACTGGGATCACTTGATTCATCATCATCAACAATTTCAACGACACTTTTTCTTGAAGATCTGGACAAATTTCTGTCAACAACTAAGGCAAGAGGATCGGATGAAGAGCTTCCTTCATTTTGCGTTTGTTGCTTTTGAACCGCTCTGAGATTCACTTTCAACTTCTCATAAAGAGTGTGGATGTTGAGTTTGCCAAATCCATCCTGTTGATTGAGTTGATTACCATAGACTTGCCATTCATCATGAAGGTGTCTGAGGAATTTGATGTTAAGTTCCATGTCTGTCTTCTTCACTTCATTCTTTCGTAGTTCATTGATGACATTGCAGTAACGTATGTACACTTCCTCCAAAGATTCACCCTTCTCTTGCTTGAACGTCTCATACAGAGCAAGAACATTGGACAATCGAATAGTCGAAGACACCTCAGAACCTTGGAATTGTTTCTCTAGTTCATCCCAAATCTCTTTTCCAGTTTCATATGAATCAACATTGCAGTAGATATCGTTAGGAAGTGCCATGTAGAGATGAGATCTTGAGAGATTGTCAGCTTGAGTACGGTTCTTCTGAGCAGTGCTCCAACTTTCTTTGGGAAGAAGTTCCTTAGTGACTGGGTTTTTGTGAACTGCAGGGCCTTCATCATAAGAAGCTTTGATGTCATCACCAAGAGGTTGTCTTGCGATCCAATCTAAAAACCTCTTTTTCCATTGAGGATATGACCCGCGATACAAAACGGGAGGTCTTGAATCGGAACCGAGAATCAGTGAATCAGTCATTGACATTTTGAGAAAATTCAGTGGAAAAACCGGTTTTCAGAAAAACAGTATTAATACCGGTTTTCACAAATTGTATACTAAAACCGGGTTTCAGAAATTATGTACTAAAACCGGGTTTCGTCTTGAAACTTGGGCAGAGTAACTTTTCCCTAAATTGAAGAAATAAAGAACTAATACCGGTTTTGGAGGAAACCAGGTATTAAAATATTCAAAAGAACACAACCACACAAATTCTCAACTAAAATCGGTTTTCAAGAGAAATTCTATACAAATACCGGTTTTGGTAAAATGTATAGTAAATCCGGTTTTCGAGGGGAAAGACGGACAGAATTTCGACTTGTAAAATGAAGAAATTAAGAACTAATACCGGTTTTGGGGTAAACCAGGTATTTTCACAACCAATATTAAAAAGAAACCCAAATCTTCACTAGATCCGGTTTTCAATAAATTCTTCACTAAATCCGGTTTCAAGAAATTCTTCACTAAATCCGGTTTTCGTGGAGAAAGTTGAGCATTACGACGAGATGGAAAATGAAGAAATTAAGTACTAATATCGGTTTTGGTGTAAACCAGATATTTTAGAATATAAATACGAAATTTAAAATTTTTGTCCAAACGGAAAACCGGAAGGAATACCGGAAGGAAAACCGTAAGGAAAACCGGAAGGAAAGCCGGTTTTACAACTGAAATTCAAAGGAAAATGAAAACCGGAAGGAAAACCGGATTTCAGAACAGAAAGCTAAAAATTCAATTTCAAGCCATTTGGTTTAGAATTAGGATTTGAAACTTTTCAAGGATGATTATAGGAAGGTAATGAGTGGAATGAAACTAAAAAGGAAGGAACTTTAACATGTTTAGAGGGTAAAGATTGGAACTTTCGGTAAAATGGGAAAAACACAATTTAGCACAAAATAGAACAAAATCAAGCCATGGATCTAACACAAGTTGTGATTTTGCTCTGATACCAAATGTAAACAATGCTAAATCGTGATTAAGGTTATAAGGCTTAAGTGTGTGAGAGAGAAAGTAGAGAGAAGATGGGAAAAGTAGAAATATATTGGAAAAAGTTTTTTTAAATTACAAAGGGAGGTGAGGGGTTTATATAGGCTTACATTTTGCACTAAAACCCCTCACTAATTACACACAAGTCCTTGTCTAATTACATTAACAACCTTCCATACTAAACAAGATTAGACAAAACTAGCACGGTGCCCGCGCAATGCGGCGGCGGTGGTCGTGACGGCGGTCAGTGGTGTCAGCGACGGGTGGTGATTGCACGAGCAGCGACTATAGGTGGTGGTGGCGGTGGCGGTGTTGTAGGTTGATGTAAATGTAATTGATGTAGAGGTAATTGATCTAAAATGGTAGTGGGGATGTTTTAGAAAATAAAGACTAATGGTGTAAACTATTTCATTAAGGATATAATGGTCATTTTGCATCTCTCCTTTTTCAAACTTTTCAACAAAGATGCATAATTTTTATATAGTAGTATAGATAATAATAATAGAAAAAAATTAACGGAATGTGCTTGCCGAGAGTTAAACTCGGGTCAATTGCTTGCTAAGCAATTATCTTAACTACACCCGTGCTCCCGGTTACTTAGTTATTTTTCATAGTATATATCATAAGAGAAAGGTGAATATAAGGCTGTCCGACACCTAAGCTCGGGTGTGAAACCTTCACATACTAATTTTTTTAATATTTTTGTTTAATGAATAAATGTATGGGCCCCATAATTTTTATGGTTAAAAAATTATATGTGATGTTCCACACCTAAACTTAAGATCTTAGGTACCTAACAGTCTTATATAACCATCCCCATATCATAAACAGTACAACATATATAAAAGTAATTAATATATATTAGTTCAACATTTTGTCTAGAGTCATTATTATTATAGGGTAACCAATGATGTAATAAAATGACATACGGGGTTTAAGGTGTCCCACCGACTATAGTACTATACAGTACATGTTTTGCAATTTTTGGTTTATAACGAGGTAAGCCACCTACGTTGCCCCGGAAGACATTGACATTTCACTTGTATACGGTTTCGTACTTTGCCTTGAAACTTTTTTCTAATCCTAAAAAATAGTTGACCGTAAAATAATATGTACATCATCAGCACTGAAAAACTTCGATATCAATGATATGTCGTAATGCACTCGTATATCAACATAAGATATAAAATAGTTATATTAATATAAATAAGAACACTTGAATAATAATAATTTATTAATTTACTGCAAATTTTATAAGTACATAATATGTGGCTAAAACAACAATAACACATATAATATGTATAAAAAAATGTATAAGTAAAAAGGAAACTTCATGCCTAATTTTACCATTTACCAATATTCATATACCACCAATACGGCAAAATAATTATTTATGTAAATAATATGTTAATTTTTTATAGATATTTGTCACAAATAAACAAAAACATGATAACTATTAATTCTTCATGACAAAAACCAATTATAGTTTATTGTTGCTAAGTTTACTATTACGTAACCAAATAATAGTTGTTAATAAAGGCGTTGTTAATAACAAGCATTTTCGTGCCCCAAAAATTAGTTTGGCCCAAAACTTAATATATATTCAAACTATGCATCAAAAACGATGCACGGGTTTTAGTATGGGTGGTGATCTGTACACTATTATTTTTTTTGACCGTACATTACCAAACATGCTTTACATTATTGTATTGTACAACACCTCAATATATGTTTACTAGTGTAAGGTTAAAAACTAGTGGTGTACAGAATACTACTCAGTAGGATTTGAACGAACAATGTAACTATTAGGGAGAATCATTGGTCGGGGAAAAATGTCGGTCGACGTTTATAATTATATTATAAAAAGAGTAATAATAAAAAGGTTGATTTTGTTTTAGTGGCCACGTTTATCATGCCGTCTTAGATGGTATTTTGTTTTTTGAAAGGTGAATTTCGTTGAAAACTTCGTGTCGTGATTCGACAGCGGAAGGTCTAACATACGTTGTCTTAACCGGGTCCGCGCTAGAGAGCTCCCTCGAAGTAGAAATGCCTATTTCAAATACCCGATGGGGGAAAACCCCCCTACCAATCTACCCGAAGGCACGACGATTAATAGGGGTAAACCCTGTCCCTCAGACCTGAACCTGCGTATACTCAAATCAAGCCCTCATAAATAAACTTAATTCTATGTCCTCAAGGCTTGAACACAAAACCTCATACAAGGAGATGGTATTTTGTGAACACATAAACTTGCTACACCATCTCTCTTTATTCAGGGCCTCGATGATTGGTTTGAGCCTATTACCCATTCACTTCTATTTTTATTTTTATTTTGGTTTTTAGTTTTTTGCTTTTTGGTTTGCGGGCCCAATATAACCAACACATATAGGCCCATCGCCTATGTAATATTCTGGGTATTTTTATTTTAGAGCATCTTTAATATTCAAGGTTACACACAGTCACACACCACAACACATTGGAATATCTTTGAACTTTTGAAGTATCCTCAATGCAAAAAAAAGAAAAAAATGCTAATAATTTATTAATTTTATCATATTATCTTTCCAATAACTTCAATCCGTCAAAAATTTATCTACTTCAATTTCAAAAATCTTTTAAAGACTTTTTAGATTTAAATAACAATAGACACAATAATCTCTTTCATTGCGATGACTTATAGTTTTTTAAATCATTGCCAAATAACTTATATCATTAGTCTTCTTTAAGAAATCATCAAGTCTGACAAGAATATGAAGAAAAAGAAAAGTTAACACTGACTTCTACGGGTTTTTGAGTCATAATACTTTGACGATGTATCAGGAAGGCTGAGATATAAGCAGTCTTATCCCTACTACCACAGTGATATAAAAATGTTGTTTACAAGTTATAACATAGAAAAGGACATCCGTTATTGCAAGACATAGGATAGAACCCTTGACATATTTCTCTAAAAACAAAAGCATTAACCGCAGAGGCGGCTCAAGCCGTTAGGGTACCTAAAGCAAAATTTCAAGTTGAGGCCTTTTTCCCACAATCGAAAAATCAGCGAATTCCATAAAATAATGACTTAATCGGGACAATAGTATTACCTTTGCGTGATTTATTATAACTTATTCTACTACGGCTATCAGTATGAGACAAAATGAAAAGATGCATACGTTATATTAAAAAAAAAAAAAAAAAAAAAAAAAAAAAAAAAAAAAAAAAAAAAAAAAAAAAAAAAAAAAAAAAAAAAAAAAAAAAAAAAAAAAAAAAAAAAAAAAAAAAAAAAAAAAAAAAAAAAAAAAAAAAAAAAAAAAAAAAAAAAAAAAAAAAAAAAAAAAAAAAAAAAAAAAAAAAAAAAAAAAAAAAAAAAAAAAAAAAAAAAAAAAAAAAAAAAAAAAAAAAAAAAAAAAAAAAAAAAAAAAAAAAAAAAAAAAAAAAAAAAAAAAAAAAAAAAAAAAAAAAAAAAAAAAAAAAAAAAAAAAAAAAAAAAAAAAAAAAAAAAAAAAAAAAAAAAAAAAAAAAAAAAAAAAAAAAAAAAAAAAAAAAAAAAAAAAAAAAAAAAAAAAAAAAAAAAAAAAAAAAAAAAAAAAAAAAAAAAAAAAAAAAAAAAAAAAAAAAAAAAAAAAAAAAAAAAAAAAAAAAAAAAAAAAAAAAAAAAAAAAAAAAAAAAAAAAAAAAAAAAAAAAAAAAAAAAAAAAAAAAAAAAAAAAAAAAAAAAAAAAAAAAAAAAAAAAAAAAAAAAAAAAAAAAAAAAAAAAAAAAAAAAAAAAAAAAAAAAAAAAAAAAAAAAAAAAAAAAAAAAAAAAAAAAAAAAAATATAACAATATAAATAAGAACACTTGAATAATAATAATTTATTAATTTACTACAAATTTTATAAGTACATAATATGTGGCTAAAACAACAATAACACATATAATATGTATAAAAAAATGTATAAGTAAAAAGGAAACTTCATGCCTAATTTTACCATTTACCAATATTCATATACCACCAATACGGCAAAATAATTATTTATGTAAATAATATGTTAATTTTTTATAGATATTTGTCACAAATAAACAAAAACATGATAACTATTAATTCTTCATGACAAAAACCAATTATAGTTTATTGTTGCTAAGTTTACTATTACGTAACCAAATAATAGTTGTTAATAAAGGCGTTGTTAATAACAAGCATTTTCGTGCCCCAAAAATTAGTTTGGCCCAAAACTTAATATATATTCAAACTATGCATCAAAAACGATGCACGGGTTTTAGTATGGGTGGTGATCTGTACACTATTATTTTTTTTGACCGTACATTACCAAACATGCTTTACATTATTGTATTGTACAACACCTCAATATATGTTTACTAGTGTAAGGTTAAAAACTAGTGGTGTACAGAATACTACTCAGTAGGATTTTAACGAACAATGTAACTATTAGGGAGAACCACTGTTCGGCGAAAATGTCGGTCGACGTTTCTAATTATATTAAAAAGGGTAATAATAATAAAGTTGATTTTGTTTTAGTGGCCACGTTTATCATCTCGTCTTAGATGGTATTTTGTTTTTTAAAGGTGAATTTCGCTTGAAACTTCGTGTCGTGATTCGACAGCGGAAGGTCTAGCATACGTTGTCTTAACCGGATCCGCGTTAGAGAGCTCCCTCGAAGTAGAAATGCCTATTTCAAACACCCAATGGGGGAAAACCCCCCTACCAATCTACCCGAAGGCACGACGATTAATAGGGGTAAACCCTGTCCCTCAGACCTGAACCTGCGTATACTCAAATCAAGCCCTCATAAATAAACTTAATTCTTATGTCTTTCAAGGCTTTAACACAAGAACTCGTATAAGGAGATGATATTTTGTGAACACATAAACTTGCTACACCATCTCTCTTTATTCAGGGCCTCGATGATTGGTTTGAGCCTATTACCCATTCACTTCTATTTTTATTTTTATTTTGGTTTTTAGTTTTTTGCTTTTTGGTTTGCGGGCCCAATATAACCAACACATATAGGCCCATCGCCTATGTAATATTCTGGGTATTTTTATTTTAGAGCATCTTTAATATTCAAGGTTACACACAGTCACACACCACAACACATTGGAATATCTTTGAACTTTTGAAGTATCCTCAATGCAAAAAAAAGTAAAAAATGCTAATAATTTACTAACTTTATCATATTATCTTTCCAATAACTTCAATCCGTCAAAAATTTATCTACTTCAATTTCAAAAATCTTTTAAAGACTTTTTAGATTTAAATAACAATAGACACAATAATCTCTTTCATTGCGATGACTTGGAGTTTTTTAAATCATTGCCAAATAACTTATATCATTAGTCTTCTTTAAGAAATCATCACGCATGGTGGTAACTGACAAGAATATGAAGAAAAAGAAAAGTTAACACTGACTTCTACGGGTTTTTGAGTCATAATACTTTGACGATGTATCAGGAAGGCTGAGATATAAGCAGTCTTATCCCTACTACCACAGTGATATAAAAATGTTGTTTACAAGTTATAACATAGAAAAGGACATCCGTTATTGCAAGACATAGGATAGAACCCTTGACATATTTCTCTAAAAACAAAAGCATTAACCGCAGAGGCGGCTCAAGCCGTTAGGGTACCTAAAGCAAAATTTCAAGTTGAGGCCTTTTTCCCACAATCGAAAAATCAGCGAATTCCATAAAATAATGACTTAATCGGGACAATAGTATTACCTTTGCGTGATTTATTATAACTTATTCTACTACGGCTATCAGTATGAGACAAAATGAAAAGATGCATACGTTATATTAATCTGTCAGTTAATTATTTTAAACTTTATAGTTTAAATCGGTTAGTGTAAATATCATACAATATAAATAAATTCTTTACCTATATTCATTATGTTCATATATCATATATGTATCACATTATTATCGTCAAATCGACTTCTTAATTAACCGGTTGTTCATTAGATCACCCAATGACTTAAATTGGAAAATAACTCAATTTAAATGATCTGTTCAAAACAGTTTTTTTTAGTACAATTATCAATATCAATGTCGGACAAATGAGAACGTAGGTCTATATTATATAAAATTTTATAATTATTTTAATTGGACTCAAAGAGATGAGGCTTTTAACATTTAGGGGCCTAAAACCTTGTTTTACTTGTCTTACCAGCCACTAGTGGTTAGTCGTTAAAGATGATATATTTGACATGTGATGTAATATTTCTAATTTCTTTCATTATCAACAATTCAACATATCACTGTTATTATGTCACTTTCAGCACGTTAAGTCATTTTGGAACCATGTGACCCTATATCAGATAAGTAAACAAAAGTAAAATATATACTTCTTTGTATTTTTCAAGTTGTATATAACATTTTGTGGTGGATTTATGTCCACATGAAAGTAGATAAGAGGATACATCTAAAAAAAAGTGTATATGATACGAGCCACAAGACAAACAAAAGCTTGAACCGTTTACAAACAGTTTATCTAGAAAGTCTATTACTTAGTTTTGTTATATTTGTTTATCTATTAATATCTTTTGATTCCCTAAAATAGAGGAAGTACGTGGGGATGCCCACTATCCACTCTACTAGTTAGTTTCTTAGCAGTTTGCATTTCCCTTTCATTGTACTTTGGCTTTTCAAAGAATTATGTGAAGAAAATTGATAGCAATTGTTTGTCTCTCTCTATTTCTATGTTTCTTGGAGTTTGACCCCCTCTAAGGGTTATCCATCGGTATATAAAAAGACGATGCAATAGGATAATTTGATACGACTACGAGTGTCTCCCAATATTTCTCTATCATATAATCTCGTTAAACGATACTTGAAAGTTCTCAATTAAGTTAATTTGCTCTATCATATCCATCCTACGACATCCCCCTTATCTTTTTAAGGTAATTCTATATAAGTTACTAAGTTTTTTTTATTATTATTTTTTTTTTTGTTATATTAACGTTTGTGTTGTTAACTTACTAACGTTTAGTTTTTAGTCTACGTATGATACAGCTATTAAAACAAGTGTTTAAAGTCCCGTACATTTTTAGGCCTCGTATTTTTTGCCTTTATCACTATGTACATGTAAAAAAAACCATTCATTTTTTTTTATATATATTTATCATAATCCTTATCATATACGAGTATATGCAATAGAAGACACCATTTCGAATTTCGCTTTAAGCGCCCACAAGGCCACAAATGAGACGTCTATGTTCTAGTCACAGGGTAAGTATTTTGGCAAAATATTGAAACTTTTATTTTAAAAAAAAGGGTTAAGTACCTTGAAATGTAACGAATTATAACCAAATCTCTATAGTAGAAACGAACTAAGGTTTTGGACATTGCATGTTAACAACTTGATAAATTGTAATTAATATAATAAAATAATACTATGTATAAATATAAATATAATAAATATATTAAATATATAAATTAAACATAAATAATATAATATAATATAATATAATATAATATAATATAATATAATATAATATAATATAATATAATATAATATAATATAATATAATATAATATAATATAATATAATATAATATAATATAATATAATATAATATAATATAATATAATATAATATAATATAATATAATATAATATAATATAATATAATATAATATAATATAATATAATATAATATAATATAATATAATATAATATAATATAATATAATATAATATAATATAATATAATATAATATAATATAATATAATATAATATAATATAATATAATATAATATAATATAATATAATATAATATAATATAATATAATATAATATAATATAATATAATATAATATAATATAATATAATATAATATAATATAATATAATATAATATAATATAATATAATATAATATAATATAATATAATATAATATAATATAATATAATATAATATAATATAATATAATATAATATAATATAATATAATATAATATAATATAATATAATATAATATAATATAATATAATATAATATAATATAATATAATATAATATAATATAATATAATATAATATAATATAATATAATATAATATAATATAATATAATATAATATAATATAATATAATATAATATAATATAATATAATATAATATAATATAATATAATATAATATAATATAATATAATATAATATAATATAATATAATATACTAGTGGTTAGTCGTTAAAGATGATATATTTGACATGTGATGTAATATTTCTAATTTCTTTCATTATCAACAATTCAACATATCACTGTTATTATGTCACTTTCAGCACGTTAAGTCATTTTGGAACCATGTGACCCTATATCAGATAAGTAAACAAAAGTAAAATATATACTTCTTTGTATTTTTCAAGTTGTATATAACATTTTGTGGTGGATTTATGTCCACATGAAAGTAGATAAGAGGATACATCTAAAAAAAAGTGTATATGATACGAGCCACAAGACAAACAAAAGCTTGAACCGTTTACAAACAGTTTATCTAGAAAGTCTATTACTTAGTTTTGTTATATTTGTTTATCTATTAATATCTTTTGATTCCCTAAAATAGAGGAAGTACGTGGGGATGCCCACTATCCACTCTACTAGTTAGTTTCTTAGCAGTTTGCATTTCCCTTTCATTGTACTTTGGCTTTTCAAAGAATTATGTGAAGAAAATTGATAGCAATTGTTTGTCTCTCTCTATTTCTATGTTTCTTGGAGTTTGACCCCCTCTAAGGGTTATCCATCGGTATATAAAAAGACGATGCAATAGGATAATTTGATACGACTACGAGTGTCTCCCAATATTTCTCTATCATATAATCTCGTTAAACGATACTTGAAAGTTCTCAATTAAGTTAATTTGCTCTATCATATCCATCCTACGACATCCCCCTTATCTTTTTAAGGTAATTCTATATAAGTTACTAAGTTTTTTTTATTATTATTTTTTTTTTTGTTATATTAACGTTTGTGTTGTTAACTTACTAACGTTTAGTTTTTAGTCTACGTATGATACAGCTATTAAAACAAGTGTTTAAAGTCCCGTACATTTTTAGGCCTCGTATTTTTTGCCTTTATCACTATGTACATGTAAAAAAAACCATTCATTTTTTTTTATATATATTTATCATAATCCTTATCATATACGAGTATATGCAATAGAAGACACCATTTCGAATTTCGCTTTAAGCGCCCACAAGGCCACAAATGAGACGTCTATGTTCTAGTCACAGGGTAAGTATTTTGGCAAAATATTGAAACTTTTATTTTAAAAAAAAGGGTTAAGTACCTTGAAATGTAACGAATTATAACCAAATCTCTATAGTAGAAACGAACTAAGGTTTTGGACATTGCATGTTAACAACTTGATAAATTGTCCAAATTATGTGATATGACATACGTGACAACCCATATGAGTCGTCACGTGTAAATTTTTGATTGGTCAGCTCATGATTTGAACATTTTTATTAAGTTCTTAACACACAGTATCCAATCTGATAGTAGTACCCATTATAGACATTTGATCATAGTTAGTTATATTTCGGCGCTCTTAACCCTAAAAAAAACTACATACCGAAGAATACAAATATATATTTTCATGGGTTCGTACTAAAAGTGACTTGTCTTTTCAATTGAGATGCAACATTAACTATTGAGCTTTTAGTGGACGCTGGCTCGTCCTATATTTTTATTTTCCACGAATATTTGTGTCGTGTTATTATTTCATACCAAGAGAGGGGGACTGATATATAAAAAGCATTTCCATGTGCTTTGATCACATGCACTTTACTGTATGTGTATTATTGAAGCATATATGAATTACAATGTTACATGGTGGTTGCGATTTGCCAAACGTGGATGGTAATTTTTTTGTGATGATTGTATTGTTTAAGATAGTAATTAGTTTTATCATCTTTTTAACGTACGGCGGGATCTATTAAAAGTTTTGTTTCAAAATTAGTTAATTTTGTTAGTAGCACAAGGTATATCAGAATGTTAAATCAAAAGGCCTTTAAATAGGCTTACATGTAAACGACTCTAAACGAGAAAATAGGAACCACTAAACCACTTAACCACTACTGCAGCTAAAGAAGGGAAATACCGAAATAAAAGGTCAAACATGACCAAGTAAACAAACAGACTTGACTGACTCTAACGTGGGTATACACGTGCCCTTATTCAATGCAAAAATCAAAGATAGATTAGTAACCAACTTGCACACGTACACGTGCCATGATCACATGCAACAAACACTCCCCTAAACGGGACATTTTCACACTTCCAGTTTACCAACTCCAAGCATATTCCTGAACTTGATAAAATCATCCAGCTTCATTGGCTTCGTCATCACATCAGCCAATTGTTCTTTAGTCCCACAAAACACCAACTTGATCAGCCCTTTTGCCACAAGATCACGAAGGTAATGAAAACGCACGTCGATATGGTAATTTTTTTGTGATGATTGTATTGTTTAAGATAGTAATTAGTTTTATCATCTTTTTAACGTACGGCGGGATCTATTAAAAGTTTTGTTTCAAAATTAGTTAATTTTGTTAGTAGCACAAGGTATATCAGAATGTTAAATAAGGCCTTTAAATAGGCTTACATGTAAACGACTCTAAACGAGAAAATAGGAACCACTAAACCACTTAACCACTACTGCAGCTAAAGAAGGGAAATACCGAAATAAAAGGTCAAACATGACCAAGTAAACAAACAGACTTGACTGACTCTAACGTGGGTATACACGTGCCCTTATTCAATGCAAAAATCAAAGATAGATTAGTAACCAACTTGCACACGTACACGTGCCATGATCACATGCAACAAACACTCCCCTAAACGGGACATTTTCACACTTCCAGTTTACCAACTCCAAGCATATTCCTGAACTTGATAAAATCATCCAGCTTCATTGGCTTCGTCATCACATCAGCCAATTGTTCTTTAGTCCCACAAAACACCAACTTGATCAGCCCTTTTGCCACAAGATCACGAAGGTATTGAAAACGCACGTCGATATGTTTTTTTCTGATGATTGTATTGTTTAAGATAGTAATTAGTTTTATCATCTTTTTAACGTACGGCGGGATCTATTAAAAGTTTTGTTTCAAAATTAGTTAATTTTGTTAGTAGCACAAGGTATATCAGAATGTTAAATCAGGCCTTTAAATAGGCTTACATGTAAACGACTCTAAACGAGAAAATAGGAACCACTAAACCACTTAACCACTACTGCAGCTAAAGAAGGGAAATACCGAAATAAAAGGTCAAACATGACCAAGTAAACAAACAGACTTGACTGACTCTAACGTGGGTATACACGTGCCCTTATTCAATGCAAAAATCAAAGATAGATTAGTAACCAACTTGCACACGTACACGTGCCATGATCACATGCAACAAACACTCCCCTAAACGGGACATTTTCACACTTCCAGTTTACCAACTCCAAGCATATTCCTGAACTTGATAAAATCATCCAGCTTCATTGGCTTCGTCATCACATCAGCCAATTGTTCTTTAGTCCCACAAAACACCAACTTGATCAGCCCTTTTGCCACAAGATCACGAAGGTAATGAAAACGCACGTCGATATGTTTAGTTCTTCTATGCATTACCGGGTTCTTCGACAACTTGATGGTGGAACTATTGTCACAAAATACCTTCGTCTAATGCCTTCGTGATACACCTATTCAATATGTGACAAGCCCATGATGCCGCCTCTGCCCAAAACACCTTTGGTAAAAAAAAATTCAACAAGCAAACATCGGACCATGTTCATTATGGTTCGATTACGGCGTTCAGCCGTCCCATTCTGTTGCGGTGTGTAGGCTGTTGTGAGTTGTCTCCTAATCCCATGAACCTTCACAGAATTCATTGAAGTGAGTTGAGGTAAACTCTCCTCCCCTATCGCTTCTTACAGACTTGATTTTTACCCCACTTTCATTTTCAACAAGTGCTTTAAACTTCTTAAAAGTTTCAAAGCAGTGAGCTTTCTCAACAAGAAAATACACCCATGTCTTTCTGGAATAATCATCGATGAAAACTAAAACATATCTCTTCCTTCCTTGAAAAGGTGGGTTGATGGGTCCACACAATTCAGTGTGGATTAGTTCAAGTTTTTCTCTTGCCCTCCATGTGCTCTTCTTAGGAATAACTTCCCGTTGTTGCTTCCCAAGGTTGCATACTTCACAAATTTGAGCTTTTCCAGTCACATTAGGCAAACCACGTACCATTTTCTTGTATTGCATGGTGCAAATTGCCTTCGCATTCACGTGGCCATAACGTCTATGCCACAGTTGTGTTGGGCTCTCATCTTCTATCTTGAAACATCCTGGTTGGAAAGGCTGCATGCTGGCACGTAGAAGGAACATACGGTTTTTTGTCATCAAAGAGGTGATAATCAAACCATGAGTTGGATGATAGATCTTGCACTCCCCCTGTCGAATAGTCACAGTAAGGTTCTTTTCTTGTAACTGGCCGATACTAAGAAGATTCGAGGTTAAAGCGGGAACATGATACACATTTGTCACGACATGTACTCTTCCTCCAACCTCAAATCGTATGTCGCCCATCCCCTTTACTTCCAGCCTCAAGTCATTTCCCAACCTTACTATATTTTGATAGCTTTCATCGAGATGGACGAACCACTCCTTCGTCCCCGTCATATGATTCGAACACGCTGAATCAAGAAACCACGTTCCCATAATGGGACGGTCCACATCTTTCACCTGCGTCATCAGCACCAACTCTTCCGACACATCAAATTCAGCATAGTTTGCCCAAGTCATATTGAAAATGCCCAAGTTTGTGACAACGATAACATTCAAACATGGACTCGCCACGTCCCCTTCCCCGACCTCGGCCTCGGCCTCGGTTAAAGGTACCTCTTCCCCTTCCACGACCTCTCCTCGGGCCGCCGTCGTTTTCAACCTTCATCACCTGTTCATCACTCGCCCTGGGCTTCAACTTTTGTTCATGAACGAGTAGAGAACTATGCAGTTCATTGACAGAAAGTTTGTCTATGTCCTTCGACTCCTCAATAGAACAAACCACATAATTGAAATTTTCTGTCAAAGTTCTTAGTACCTTTTCGACATTCTTCACTTCCGACATGTCTTCTCCAATCGAACTCATCTCATTGGAGACCGTCATCACCCTTCCAAGGTAGTCGGTTACCGACTCACCTGTCTTCATTTTCAGCATTTCATACTCTCTCCGTAGGCGCTGTAATTGTGCCCTCTTGACACGTGCATTCCCTTGGTACTTCACCTTCATCGCATCCCAGAGTTGTTTGGCAGTGCTCTTCTGTGTGATAGTTCTCAAAATGTTCTTGTCAATGGAATAAAACAAGAAATTTTGAGCCTTCAAATCTTTCAACTCATCTCCTCTAGTGTCTTCTGTTGTGCAGCAGAAAGTTGTGTACACGACTCAAGTTCAGCGAAACCTGGGTCGATAACACCCCAGTACTCCTTTGATCGAAACAAGTTTTCCATCACAAGACTCCAATGATCGTAATCACCGTCGAACTTAGGAACGATCGGTGCTTGGGAACTGCTTCCCTCAGACGCCATTTGAAATGCCTCTCTTCTCTCACTGAATTGATTTGAAGTGTTTGCTCTGATACCACTGTTAGTAGCACAAGGTATATCAGAATGTTAATTTACTCCAAATGTTCAGTGTTCTCATTAAACAATCAAAAGGCCTTTAAATAGGCTTACATGTAAACGACTCTAAACGAGAAAATAGGAACCACTAAACCACTTAACCACTACTGCAGCTAAAGAAGGGAAATACCGAAATAAAAGGTCAAACATGACCAAGTAAACAAACAGACTTGACTGACTCTAACGTGGGTATACACGTGCCCTTATTCAATGGCAAAAATTGCACACGTACACGTGCCATGATCACATGCAACAAATTTAGTTTGAGCAAAAAATAAAATGCATTTGCAAGTCTCCAAGTGATAACAATAGATCGTGGCAACTGGCAACACCAATAGGTTAATTTAGGAATAATTTTTTTTCTTTGTATGGCTGTGTTCATGTGCATAAAAGCTGGTATTAGTTTAATCATAAAATAAAGTGAAAGAAAAACAGGAAAGTCAAAAGATACAATTGATGTGATAAAAATATCGAAGAAAGGAGTAGAGTAAAGTCATTTAATTATAATGTAATAATAAATAATTAAGCATACTTTGAAGGAGTGAAATATATGTGTCAATACTCTAGCTTTTAAACGTGTAATATATTAATACTCTAGCTTAAGGGAAGGGATGGACCCTCCTAACTAGAACCGACCAAAATAATACTTACATGGATGTGAAATGAAACTAACTCAAAACACAAAGGAGCACCCATCGTGACCGTCAAAAGCATCCCACATAGTTGTCGTTTGGCATTCTCACAAGCGCTGAAAACAACTCTCTACAAGGTGGCTACCCAACCAGATTCTGTTGAAGCTTGGGTAAGGTTGTTAATTCTTCCCCGTTGCACTTTGCAGGTGTTTAGACCTAAATGTAGGCAAGAAAGTAGGTCTGGAAATAGAAAGACTTTGCAGCATCGTTCTATTATGAGTTCTTTAGCCATGTGGGGGAACGAAGATGGTATTGCCACGCTAGTTGATAATATTTTACGAGGTTCTGATTTGGGGACTTCGGGTCCAAAAGGCGCTGATATTAATAAGGAAAGAACTGCTACCAGCACCAATGTTAGACAATGTCTTCGAAAGGTTGCGGATGGTCACTTTACTGCTGCGGTAAAAGTGTTATGCTCATCTGGTGTTGCTCCTCACAATGGTGACACCTTGAAGGCATTAAAAGCTAAACATCCAAGCATGTCATCGCCAAATTTGCCAAACATTTTATATTCGACCCTCTAGGACCACTTCTTTTCGCCCTTGTTTTGCACCCTCTAGTGCATCAGATTCGAGATAAGTGCAAACTTCTTCTTCTTCATGCTTGGTATCTTGATGATGGGACTGTTATTGGGGAATCTGAGGAGGTTGCTAAAGTGTTGGATATAATTAGAACAACAGGCTTATCCTTGGGGCTTGAACTGAATATTAAAAAAACCGAGCTATTTTGGCCCTCTTGTGATGGTAGGAAGTCTCAGAAGGGCTTATTCCCCGATGCCATTGGGAGGCCGTCATTGGGGGTGAAACTTCTGGGAGGGGCTGTTAGTAGAGATGCGGGTTTTATTAGTGGGCTAGCAAAGAAGAGAGCTGCTAATGCTGTTGATTTGATGCCTCCTCCCACAGCTTCGCGACCCACAGAGTGAGCTTCTATTACTACGATCATGTATGGGTATTGCCAAACTTTTTTTTGGCCTGAGGACCTGTCAACCTGTTCATGTGGAGGAGGCAGCGCGTTTATTTGACACGGGACTACGTGGCGCTATTGCAGACATTGTGGTTTGTGGTGGTCCTTTTTTTGGGGACCTCCAATGGAGATTGGCTTCCTTACCTATTAGGTCTGGGGGTTTAGGGTTATATTCGGCAGTTGAGGTTTCATCTTATGCATTTGTGGCATCAAGGGCCCAATCTTGGGTACTACAGGATCACATCTTACGAGACAGTGGTATATGCGGTATGGATTCTGATTATGCTTGTGCCTTGGCTGGTCTTCGTGATACGATTCCCAGCTTTGATGTTGACGGTTTCACTAACAAGGACACCGTCCCCCCTAAAGCCCAACATGTATTGGCGAGTGCCCTTTTTAGTAAAACTGTCCAAGATATGGAGGTACACTTTGACTTGACAATCAGACAAAAAGCCATTTTTAAGTGTCTACAGGCACCACATGCTCAAGATTATCTCCTTGTTGTCCCTATAGATGGGTTAGGACAACATATGTCACCGGTAGAGTATCGCACTATACTAAAATACCGTCTCATGATCCCCTTATTTCCTATTGATGAGATATGCCCTATTTGTCGGAAAGTTTGTTTGGATTCCTTTGGGGAGCATGCGCTTCACTGTAAAGAGCTCCCGGGGTTCAAATACAGACACGATTTGGTTAGGGATGTTCTCTTTGACATTTTTAGGCGGGCTGGGATTTCTGCTAAGAAGGAAGCGCCAGTGAATTTCTTGACTGACCCGTTGGAAGGGAGATCTACTCTCAGACCTGCTGACATTTTGGTCTTTGGTTGGACTGGGGGAAAACATGCATGTGTGGATTTAACAGGAGTCTCTCCTCTTGTGAGCTTAGGGTGCAGCTTCACAGCCGGTCTTGCCGCTTTAAAAGCTGCCTCATGCAAAGTGGCCAAACACGAGAAGGCGTGTCTTGACAACCAACACGTATTTATACCCTTTGCATTTGATACCTTTGGATTTCTTGCACCTGAGGCCGTCGAGCTACTTGGAAGGGTCCAACGGGTCATGCATAGTAATGTCATGACGCCACGATCGATGAATGTAGTTTTTAAACGTCTTAGTTTTGCTATACAAAAAGGAGTGGTGGCGCAGCTTGTTGCCCGTTTGCCTTTTATTTCTATGTAAATTACTATATCTATCCGTTGTAATTCAAAGTGTTTTTCTTAATTAGTCAATTATAACCAAAGAATGAATTAGTCGAAAAACAAACAAAAAAGTAAGTTTATACATGGATGTGAAATGCAACTAACACAAAGGAGTAAAGGTGAAATTAAAAAACAAGAAGAAAAAAAGTTTGTTTAAATGGATAAGTTCTACATCAATATCATCATCCTAGACTCCTAGTAATGAGTGATACAACCTAACTCCTAAAACCTTTTTGTTTCGTGAAAACCACTTCACCCCAACCTCAACCCCACCAAAACATTCCTAGTTATTATATTTACAAAAGTTACTCTATATAAATTCTTCTCCTATAATTTAAACACTTTGGCCAAATTAATTTCATATTTTTTTTCTGATGGCAATTTCTGATATCATAGTTAGTAACATGACAATCTTGTACTTGGTCATAATAATGGTCATAAAGGGATACGGGCAGGTAATCGGGAAGAGTTATGGGGGAGCATGGATGTTGGTTCTTTCGACTACAATGGTCGTGGTACTTTTAGTATGCGCGCTTACGTGGGACTTGTCGCGTAAAGTTGCCACGTGTGCGATTGTTACTCGTGACAAAAATGATGTAACGCAGATGTGTCGAGGTGGTATATGTTGGCATGGTGTTGCTGTTAAGTCCCCCGCTTCTGAAATTCGGCTTACGCTTCCTAGACGTCATGTTATGAACCGGCCAGTTATGATAATTTAAGAGAAAAATTATGTAAAAGTGATTGTTACCAAAAAAAAAACAAAGCTGTGTTGTAAGAATATTAGTGTATAGAACTATAGATGGAAGATAGTATAGGATGATTCTGCTTTGTTTTACCTTTTTATGACTTTTTTTTTTCGTTGTAACGAAAAGTTTATTTCATTCACTAGGTAATATATTTGTAAAGATTGAATTTGTTACTATGACATTTATTTGAGTTACACAAAATACTTTTGTTGTGTAATTGGGTTTGCAGAAGGCTTTTTTTTTGAAAAATATGTAAAAAAATGGTTTAAAATATACTCTTTTATGTACAAAGATGATCCCGTTTTACGGGATATCCTTGTTATAAAGGAAGGACATTTCTGACTTATCAATTCTCGAAATTTGTAAACAAATTAATGGTCATTGTTTATTTATATATACTAGTCCTAATACTCGTAGCTATATAAATTGTATCATAAAGATATTCAAATATGCCTCATACATGATTCGTGAGTATGAAATAAATTGTGGTTAAAATAAATTGACGATCGAAGCTAAATGATAATAAACAGTAATGATAAATATAATATATGTTTAGTTAGAGTTTTGGATTTACTTAAATTTTTAGAACCACATCAAAATCGGAACTTGTAAGCATAGTGGATGATGGCAAATAGCCTTGTGATTTCGGATTGTAAACTCAAATTTTTGAAGTCTTTATGTTAATAACTTATTATAATTAATATAAGTAATAGGAGTTGAAAAATTGAGAAAGAAAAAAAGACAATTTATTAATGAGAAAACGATCAATCAAATAAGATTATAATGTCTTTTGTATTAATAAGCCAAGAGTTAGAGTTTAAATCTAAGTCTAATAAGGAAATTGAATTTATATACAACTAAAAAAGCTAATTTAACAAATAAATAAATTAAAAGGACACGTGTCAATCAAAGATTACGCCATGTGTCGTTTCAAGAATATGTCAATCCTGTTTTAGTTTATTGGTAGATTGATAGCATTATATATTTTTTTTAAATATGAACGAATGAAAATAAAATGTCCGTCTAGCAAGATGTTAAAAAATACAATCTAAAATACACGATTTACGCAAACTAGATCGGTCACAACTTACAAGATATAAAGGTTAATAATTAATCTGCTTTGTACGAATATCAGATAAATTAAAAATAAAGAATGCAAAAAATCTGTTTTACATGTTCGACTCCCTAAAAACATTCAAGTTCCGTTTTTAACCATGTTGACTGTATCATAAGATGTATGTGATCGTAACTGGGCTATTTATAGAACAGGGAACTACTTATGGTGATAGGGAGTTAATGTTTCCTTGACAACAAATTAACTTGATTATTGGAGTTATGTCTTTAATGTTATTCGATAAATATGGAAAGTACAAAAGCATGGTAAAAGGTATAACTTTTGTGCCAAACTATCTAACTTTGTTTAGGTATACTAGCACGTTACTCGTGTAATGCGCCGGTTTTCGTGGCGGCGACGGTGTGATGGTGGGGGACGGCTGTTGGTGGTAGTTGCGGCGTCGAGTGATGTTAGATGATTGATGTAAAAGTAATTGATGTAAAGGTTAATATGGATATTTTAAAAGAAAAATGGCTGATAGTGTTATATACTCATTAAGAGTATTTTAGTCATTTCCTCATGTAACTTTTAACATGGGGCTATTTTCTTTATTATATAGTATAGAAGTATAGATATAGAAGAGCTATGTCTTGTGGGTTAATGAAGTTGCTTAATCTATAGTATGATATCGTAATCAACATTTCTCATGTAACTAGTGGTGGAGACATGTCTCATGAAACCAAAAGGTCAGTGAATGTTATCTTGTTTTATTTCATTTTTAATATAATGTTACATGATCTATCTTATTTTATTTTGACAATTAAATATGTCAGTGAAAAACTAACGATAAGTTTTAAATGACCATTAGTTATAAGCTGTAAGATGACATTATTGTTAAAGGGGTGAGTTATTTTGAGAACCACTAAAAAAAAGAACGCGAGAACCAATCTCAGCCCTCCATTCATCAAGATCAGGAAGGGCATGTTTGTCATTATGAAAAATCAATATTTTGTCCAGCTCTCTCTCTTTCTCTCTCCTCTTATTAAATTAATAAAAATATCTAATTCATTAAAAAAACTTTTATCTCACAAACCGTACATCGTTAGACGGAAAAAAAAGCATGGGTAGTCTTGAAATTTCGTCCTCTTTCATTAGAGATGCGACTCGATATACTTTTGAAGACTTTTTAAATGTCGTTTTTTTTTCCATCACGTTCATCCTACACATGTGTAGGACAAGTAGAAACCACTAAAAGGTTCATCCTACACATGTGTAGGACAAGTGGAAACCACTAAAAGGTTCATCCTACAAATGTGTAGGACAAGTGGAAACCACTAAAAGGTTCATCCTACAAATGTGTAGGACAAGTGGAAACCACTAAAAGGTTCATCCTACACATGTGTAGGACAAGTGGAAACCACTAAAAGGTTCATCCTACAAATGTGTAGGACAAGTGGAAACCACTAAAAGGTTCATCCTACAAATGTGTAGGACAAGTGGAAACCACTAAAAGGTTCATCCTACACATGTGTAGGACAAGTGGAAACCACTAAAAGGTTCATCCTACAAATGTGTAGGACAAGTGGAAACCACTAAAAGGTTCATCCTACAAATGTGTAGGACAAGTGGAAACCACTAAAAGGTTCATCCTACACATGTGTAGGACAAGTGGAAACCACTAAAAGGTTCATCCTACAAATGTGTAGGACAAGTGGAAACCACTAAAAGGTTCATCCTACAAATGTGTAGGACAAGTGGAAACCACTAAAAGGTTCATCCTACAAATGTGTAGGACAAGTGGAAACCACTAAAAGGTTCATCCTACACATGTGTAGGACAAGTGGAAACCACTAAAAGGTTCATCCTACAAATGTGTAGGACAAGTGGAAACCACTAAAAGGTTCATCCTACACATGTGTAGGACAAGTGGAAACCACTAAAAGGTTCATCCTACACATGTGTAGGACAAGTGGAAACCACTAAAAGGTTCATCCTACAAATGTGTAGGACAAGTGGAAACCACTAAAAGGTTCATCCTACAAATGTGTAGGACAAGTGGAAACCACTAAAAGGTTCATCCTACAAATGTGTAGGACAAGTGGAAACCACTAAAAGGTTCATCCTACACATGTGTAGGACAAGTGGAAACCACTAAAAGGTTCATCCTACAAATGTGTAGGACAAGTGGAAACCACTAAAAGGTTCATCCTACATATGTGTAGGGAAAGTAGAAACCACTAAAAGGTTCATCCTACACATGTGTAGGACAAGTGAAAACCACAAAAAGGTTCATCCTACAAATGTGTAGGACAAGTGGAAACCACTAAAAGGTTCATTTAATATTTTGTCCTCTTTCATTAGAGTGGTCATCATATATACTTTCGACGACTTTTTAATTCAGAGGGTGGATGGATACGGTACGGGCGGTAGCCCTTAGTCGAACGGCGTTGCCCGTTCAGGGGGGCTTCGCCCTTCTCGGTAGGCTACCTCGAGGCATTTATAAAGGGGTTGGAAGCCGGACGCATTTGGGAATGGTTTGGATTTGATGGGTGGCGATCCATGAGATGGTGGTGGTTGGATACGGTACGGGCGGTAGCCCTTAGTCGAACGGGCGTTGCCCGTTCAGGGGGGCTTCGCCCTTCTCGGTAGGCTACCTCGAGGCATTTATAAAGGGGTTGGAAGCCGGACGCATTTGGGAATGGTTTGGATTTGATGGGCGGCGATCCATGAGATGGTGGTGGTTGGATACGGTACGGGCGGTAGCCCTTAGTCGAACAGGCGTTGCCCGTTCAGGGGGGCTTCGCCCTTCTCGGTAGGCTACCTCGAGGCATTTATAAAGGGGTTGGAAGCCGGACGCATTTGGGAATGGTTTGGATTTGATGGGCGGCGATCCATGAGATGGTGGTGGTTGGATACGGTACGGGCGGTAGCCCTTAGTCGAACGGCGTTGCCCGTTCAGGGGGGCTTCGCCCTTCTCGGTAGGCTACCTCGAGGCATTTATAAAGGGGTTGGAAGCCGGACGCATTTGGGAATGGTTTGGATTTGATGGGTGGCGATCCATGAGATGGTGGTGGTTGGATACGGTACGGGCGGTAGCCCTTAGTCGAACGGGCGTTGCCCGTTCAGGGGGGCTTCGCCCTTCTCGGTAGGCTACCTCGAGGCATTTATAAAGGGGTTGGAAGCCGGACGCATTTGGGAATGGTTTGGATTTGATGGGCGGCGATCCATGAGATGGTGGTGGTTGGATACGGTACGGGCGGTAGCCCTTAGTCGAACGGGCGTTGCCCGTTCAGGGGGGCTTCGCCCTTCTCGGTAGGCTACCTCGAGGCATTTATAAAGGGGTTGGAAGCCGGACGCATTTGGGAATGGTTTGGATTTGATGGGCGGCGATCCATGAGATGGTGGTGGTTGGATACGGTACGGGCGGTAGCCCTTAGTCGAACAGGCGTTGCCCGTTCAGGGGGGCTTCGCCCTTCTCGGTAGGCTACCTCGAGGCATTTATAAAGGGGTTGGAAGCCGGACGCATTTGGGAATGGTTTGGATTTGATGGGCGGCGATCCATGAGATGGTGGTGGTTGGATACGGTACGGGCGGTAGCCCTTAGTCGAACGGGCGTTGCCCGTTCAGGGGGGCTTCGCCCTTCTCGGTAGGCTACCTCGAGGCATTTATAAAGGGGTTGGAAGCCGGACGCATTTGGGAATGGTTTGGATTTGATGGGCGGCGATCCATGAGATGGTGGTGGTTGGATACGGTACGGCGAAGCCCTTAGCCGTACGGGTTCCGCCCGTGTAGGACAAGTGGAAACCACTAAAAGGTTCATCCTACACATGTGTAGGACAAGTGAAAACCACTAAAAGGTTCATCCTACACATGTGTAGGACAAGTGGAAACCACTAAAAGGTTCATCCTACACATGTGTAGGAAATCAAAGAACAATAACTTACACATGTGTAAGATGAAAGTGATGGGGAAAAAAAACGAATTTTAAAAAGTCGTCAAAAGCATATCGAATCGCATCTCTAATGAAAGAGGACGAAATTCTAAGACTACCCATGCTTTTCTTTTTGTCTAACGATTTACGGTTTGTGAGATAAAAGTTTTTTAGTGAATTAGATAGAATTCTATTAATTTAATAAAGTAAGAGAGAGAAAAAAAGAGGGAGCTGACGAAAATACCCCTCTAGTGTTGAGAGGGGTTTTTTATTTTTAATCTGATCCATCCAGTTTTTTTGATCCAAGGGTGGAGAGAGTTCTTGAGTTCTTTTTTTTAGGGGTTCTCAAATAACCTCTCCTCTATAGTTAAACTAGATTATTGACTCGCGTAATACGCGGGAAAACACATTAAAAAATATATTAAAATTTATGATAGATGTTAGACATAATTTACGATTGATTTTTGTTATATAAAACTGTTTTGTTGTGTACACTTGTTTAATTGATAATTGATGATTTCAAGGTAATCTTAGTTGATGAGATTGATTCAACCAATAATGACCACGTGTTATTCTGATGATGTCAAAACTTTAATTACCATAAAGCATATGCATAGTTTAGATACTTTTATTAAAAATATCGAACACAAAAAACTGATTCCGTTAGCGCCCCTGTTTCTATATTAACTCTGAATTTTACACTGCAAATAGACACAATTTTTTGATGCATTGTAGAGTTATAAACTGAGTCCTCATGTGGACAAAGTTATTCATAAATACCGTGACGAATATTCTTTTATTAGAAAGAAAGATTCTTTTTTTGAATTTCACCAGGAGGGAAAAAAGAAGGCCAATATCATTATTCAATATATCTAGGCTATCAGATAAGTAAAAGCAATTAAAAAAACTTAGCATTTTATTGTACATTTTATAAACTTGGGGAAATCAAATAGAATAACGGGGATATGTGAACAATACCGGTAATGGAAATAATATACTAACGGGCATTATAAATACCATGACGTAACCTCATGGCTAAAACTTCACCAAATTTGGGAATGGCTTAAACTTCAGCAGCATTGGTGCGGTTTAATATACTCTGTGTGCTCTTGTTAATTGCCAACCATCAAAAGCTCAATGTAACCATTAGTGCAGTCAATAACAATGTGTTATTCTAATGATGTCAAAACTTTAATTACCAGAAAGCATATGCATAGTTTAGATACTTTTATTTCCAAAAGTAGCATCGGAAACATGTAACCTGCTATAGGTATAAAAGAACTTTAGTAACTAATTGCTATGTCGATACATGTAACCAATGTTTATGGCTTGGTTTAACAACAATTCATCAAAAAGAATCTCATAGTTTGTTTTGCAACCCGTAAAAGGTAGCCAACCTTGCATCATCATCATAAGGATAATGAGGAATCTCCGCGCGCCTTCCTTTAACTCTTGCACCTGTTGAGCACATATAGCAAGCCTGCATCATTTTCATCTTCATTAAAGACAGAAAGCTCCTCCAATCTTTCTGCATACATTCAAATATCAAGAAAAACATCATTGGTTAACATGATTTTACAGGAAGGGTTCAAAAATAAAATAAAATTGATATTTAAAGCATTGAGTCGACACAATCAAATAGGTGTAAATCATTGAATCTTCTAATTAATATAGAGGGATCTTGTTGAAGACATAGGAGAACACAACACAAGAAAAAAAAAAAACCCTAGGTAACATGATTTTACAGGAAGGGTTCAAAAATAAAATAAAATTGATATTTAAAGCATTGAGTCGACACAATCAAATAGGTGTAAATCATTGAATCTTCTAATTAATATAGAGGGATCTTGTTGAAGACATAGGAGAACACACACACAAGAAAAAAAAAAAAAAAAAAAAAAAAAAAAAGAGAAAAAAAATGAAATAAAAAAAAAAAAAGAGAAAAGAAAAAGAATTGAAAAACAGAAAAAAAGAAAAAAAAAAAAAAAAAAAAAAAACCCTAGGTAACATGATTTTACAGGAAGGGTTCAAAAATAAAATAAAATTGATATTTAAAGCATTGAGTCGACACAATCAAATAGGTGTAAATCATTGAATCTTCTAATTAATATAGAGGGATCTTGTTGAAGACATAGGAGAACACACACACATTAAGAAAAAGAAGGAAAAAAAAAAACCCAAAATTTGTAATCAGAGCATATCGCATCTCAATTTGAACAAAATGATCCCTAGAAATGGAAGAAACAATCGATTATATATTTATCTTCATCATCATTATATCCCTAGAAATAAATTGACGGTAAAAAAAAAAATAAAAACCCTAGGTAACATGATTTTACAGGAAGGGTTCAAAAATAAAATAAAATTGATATTTAAAGCATTGAGTCGACACAATCAAATAGGTGTAAATCATTGAATCTTCTAATTAATATAGAGGGATCTTGTTGAAGACATAGGAGAACACACACACAAGAAAAAAAAAAAAAAAAAAAGAGAAAAGAACGAAAGAAGGAAAAACGAATGAAAGCAAACGGTTAATTAATCCAAAGGTAAAAGTTCAATAGTAAATCTAAATTAGGACAATGACGTCAGCCAATTAATCCAAAGGTGCTAATTTAAGATTCATTTTCATCTAAAGGCTGTGATTTTTTCAAGAAAGAATTAAAAAGGCTGTTTTATAACAAAAGATAAGATATAAGGGGCAAACCAAAATTTGCCAAAAACTACCGAATTTAAGGGGATGGTGGAACCAATTCTTACCAAAAAATGCCAAAAACCACATCCAATTAAATGCTCCCAATGTTCATTTCGATTGCTCACAATGTTCACATGCATCGGCTCCATATTGCTGATTTGCCTTGCCGACACTTCTTGCCAAAATGTGCCGAAGTGGAGGGTGTAAGGAACCGATTTGCCAAATTGTGCCAATTAAATGTGTCGGTGGAATCTACCGACTACACCCTTGCCCTAAGGCATTATCTTATTTTGCTATTGGACATGTCGTATATTTATGTGTCCTTATCTTCCGTTTTCAAGTTTGTATTTGATGTATGCCATTTATGAGTTAACTCTTCATCTTTTGTTTTGGTAAAAGGTTTTTTAAGCCCGATCAGTCTATTACATAATACGAGTAATAAACATTGAAATATGTAGGATGGTGTCAGTAAATCCGACATCATAGCCCGTTACATAATCAATAGAGCATATATAACACTATCAACTACTTCAAAAGGAAGATAGTAACTACTAGACTACATTTGACATTACAAACATAATTGATCTTTTTTTAATGAGTTAACTCTTCACATATTATTATTATTTTTGTTTAATTTAAATGAAGTTTATAGTGGTAAACAAGCATTGAATGGTTCTCAATGAGTCAAAATAATTTCACATAAAAAAACTAGTTTTATTTTTTTATTCGTGGTCCACTAAGAAAACCCAAAACCCACCTCGGGCTTTGTCTTGATACTATTTCTAGTTTGTTTAAACCCAATACCTAGAAAACTAGAAAAGTGCACCATTGGGCTTAGTTTGATTCTATTTCAGTACAGCTTGGTTGAACAATAAAAGATTGACAATTCAAAAAGCTATATCCTTATAGACTTATACCCCATTGACCGGTCTCAAAAAGCTCATAAACTGATAAAAGCAAAAAGCTCATAAACCCAATAGGGATGAGCAAAAAGTTTCGAATCTCGACCCCGTTGTATCGTAAAATGATATCAAATTCCAAATAGGATCAGTACCGGTATCTAGTTTTGATAGTTTTCGAGATCGATATTTACCGAGTTAATCCAGTTTGGTCAACAAATATTTTTGATGAGTTAATGGATAAAGTATTTTGATTAAGTCACGTTTTTTTTTATTTATTAAGACTCTAAGAAGCATTACCTATTAAACATTTGAGAAACCCCATCAATCACTTAAAAGTATGTAGTCTCGGTTTGGAGGGGATCGGACTCGCACAAAAGAAAACCAAAACTAATAAGCTAAAGGAAAATGTGAATGAAAGGCTGGCTGTAAAGGAAAAAAAGACATACACTATGTCTGTGGTATTCTTGGGTTCATCCGAAAATCGGCAATGATAGTAGGCAGTCTCCATTGATCTAACTTTGCTTCGGTAAGCTTTTGGGTTCACCGGTCTATATAACTTTGCAGCACGACTCAAAGAGCTGGCGAACATCAATGTGCCATATAGTGTTTGTATTATGAACAACATGTTGGCATAAAAAATGATTCAGCTTTAAGAGATGGGAACTTCATCTTCTTGATAATTATCTACTTAGAAACTTCAGTGCAATAGCTAAAATGCTGTTGTTAGCTACCTAGCTTTCATGTCACATCATGAGAGTTGGCAATGTAGACTAGGCCCGACATCACTCCTAGACCCGGTCTGTGCCTTGACGTAAGGACCTATGTAGCCTTGTTATATCCAAAAGGCCCATTTTGATCCCAATAAGTTTCATAAGGCCTGTATTTTTAATGTACTTCTACCCTTTCTATCATTTAATTTGTCAGCAATTAAGTTCTGTTTTCATGTATTGTTTGTGCTATTCTTTCTTTAGAATATTATACTGTAAATCTGTATTTAGTACGAGTATATATATTTCTGTAAATTTGTGATATGGTAAAATATGGCTCGGCATTCATGATTCATGGATAACGTGAATATGAAAACCTCTCTTTTACCTAACCTTCTACGATCATCGTTACTTGTTTATTGTTGTTATCTCATTTTAGCCACAGCTTTGTATGTCAATCTGAACTTTGACGATGTAGATTGCCTCAGGATCAATGGAGGGTGGATAAGGATCTACTGCAAATGTACGGTAAAATTCTAAATTTTCTGATAGAGAAATCTTAGTAAATGTTCGTTTTCATTGATTTCCAAAAGTTATAACAGATTTACAGCATGCTAAATAGGATTTGAATATACATATTTCTACAAATTTGTGATATGGTAAAATATGGCTCGGCATTCATGATTCATGGATAACGTGAATATGAAAACCTCTCTTTTACCTAACCTTCTACGATCATCGTTACTTGTTTATTGTTGTTATCTCATTTTAGCCACAGCTTTGTATGTCAATCTGAACTTTGACGATGTAGATTGCCTCAGGATCAATGGAGGGTGGATAAGGATCTACTGCAAATGTACGGTAAAATTCTAAATTTTCTGATAGAGAAATCTTAGTAAATGTTCGTTTTCATTGATTTCCAAAAGTTATAACAGATTTACAGCATGCTAAATAGGATTTGAATATACATATTTCTACAAATTTGTGATATGGTAAAATATGGCTCGGCATTCATGATTCATGGATAACGTGAATATGAAAACCTCTCTTTTACCTAACCTTCTACGATCATCGTTACTTGTTTATTGTTGTTATCTCATTTTAGCCACAGCTTTGTATGTCAATCTGAACTTTGACGATGTAGATTGCCTCAGGATCAATGGAGGGTGGATAAGGATCTACTGCAAATGTACGGTAAAATTCTAAATTTTCTGATAGAGAAATCTTAGTAAATGTTCGTTTTCATTGATTTCCAAAAGTTATAACAGATTTACAGCATGCTAAATAGGATTTGAATATACATATTTCTACAAATTTGTGATATGGTAAAATATGGCTCGGCATTCATGATTCATGGATAACGTGAATATGAAAACCTCTCTTTTACCTAACCTTCTACGATCATCGTTACTTGTTTATTGTTGTTATCTCATTTTAGCCACAGCTTTGTATGTCAATCTGAACTTTGACGATGTAGATTGCCTCAGGATCAATGGAGGGTGGATAAGGATCTACTGCAAATGTACGGTAAAATTCTAAATTTTCTGATAGAGAAATCTTAGTAAATGTTCGTTTTCATTGATTTCCAAAAGTTATAACAGATTTACAGCATGCTAAATAGGATTTGAATATACATATTTCTACACACATTACATCTATACATAAATTAATCAACAGAAATTTCGTTTCTTGATTTTGCAATGGCACACATTGCTTGATGCACTTGAAGCATGCTTAATTCGCTATCATTATGTACTCGAATGCAGTTTTTGGCTATTCTAAGTGTGCCATATATTTCCTCATCAAATCCTTGTTTCGCTAAGCATCCATCAATCTCATCCAATTCCCTACTAGAGTAAATCCATGTCGATGGTTCTCTACCAGTAATCAATTCAAGCAACACAATCCCAAAGCTATAAACATCCTCCTTGTAAGGACCGAGACTAAATTCTGGAACAACAAAATTGCAACCACTTGATGGGATGCCGCTTGTATTCATCAAGATATTTGAATGGCCAAAATTTGATATCTTGGGTTCAAAATTATCATCTAGTAATATACAATTTGAGCTTATTTTGCGATGGGCTACCCGTAGTACGTTGTTGTGATGCAGCCACACAAGTCCTCGTGCTATCCCTATAGCGATCCTAAACCTTAGAGTCCATCCCATCTTCTTACCTTCCACTTGTGGCGTACAATGTAGCCATTGATGGAGGGTTCGATTACTCATGTATTTATATACTAGAAATTTCTTCTCCATTTCGAAGCAAAAACCTAACAATGGTACTAAGTTTGTGTGTCGTAGTCTTCCTAAAATTTCTATTTCTAGTAAGAACTCCTTTTCAAAGCTCTCAAACTTATGGAGCCTCTTGACTGCAAGGATCAAACCGTTTGGAAACATAGCCTTGTACATGAGTCCCATGTTTCCGCGGCCAATCACTTTTTTATTGTCAAAATTCCACGATGATAACACGTTCTGAGTGTCTTGGAGCGATTTCTTGATGGATCTCAGGCAATCGATGTCTGACTGAACGGCATTGCTTATAGCAAAGCAAGCTAGTATGAGTAGCATGTGCAAGTATAAACTCGGAATACATATTCTGCTCATTATGAATGTAGCTAGCTAGTGTTGTTGCATGATGATCATAATATAGTGAATATGTAATATAACTATACAAGTGACGAACCGAGTCTTTTGTGGGGCTCACTCCCAATACAGTAATTTAATGGAAATAACCCGGTTTCGTTTAAAATTGGAGATAAGTATATGAAGAGTCGTAAGGAACGTTTTGTCTACTAAAAGTCTTGAGTCTCCTGTGGGACTCACTCACAAGAAAAATAGGGTAAATGGAATGGTAGTTAAGCAATAACGTTCATGAAGGGGTGGAAAATTGAATCCTGGTCCCAATCTTGACTTGTCAAATACGAAGTATATGCCAACTCTTGCATTCGAAGTCTATAAAGGAAAGTTCATGGTCTTCGCATTTTTCTCATATATGCATTTAAACTTTTCAATCCGCCCATATCTAAGTTAAATTAAACTAAATTAATCAAATTACACATAAATTTAGTAATACTGAAAATAGCAGTAAAATATTGACAGAATAAGTATGTATAACATAACATGATATAACGTAGCATGTAAACTCGTGATAGCAATATGAGAATTCTTTGAACATAAGTTGAATGGTACCAAAAAGAATTAAATGCAATTTGACAACCCAGATCTCTATCAAATGATCATCTTTATAAGCTAAATTATTTCATGTCATATCTAGCTTAATACTAACATTAGCATTCTTTTTTATTTTTAAGTTACACAATGGTTAAAAAGAAACGAATTGAGAAAGTTGAAGATCCACACAAAAAATTCGGAGAATCTGGCAAATTTAGAAGACCGAATTGAGAGACCATTTCAATGAGAGTTCACAAAGTTGGTCAAGTTCATGCCCGTCCTTTCGTTGGCAATGCCAATTACCAAATAAGAGTCCGTTTATTGTCAATCCACATGAATCTTTCACTAACCAATGCATATTTTAGGTCTCTAGAAGGCATGGCCTCGGAAATTCTATCATTTTATTGTGAAATTGGTGTGAATCTGAATATCTGAATATAAGTATAATGATAACTAGGAAATTTCCGGCCCCGCGTTGGCATTAATTGTTGTGTTGAAACGATTGTGCTATTTAATATAGGATCAACTTAATATATTTGCGTTGAATAAAAAAACATTATGTCATGGATAGGTTTGTTTAAAAGTTTATCATATCAAATATATATTTGTTTAAAGGCAAAACCACAATAGTTTCCGTCTACGCGTTGTGCGGTTTCAATTAGTTCGATTACTTTTTGTTATTGATGATTTATGTTTGCTAAAAACTTTGACATATAAAATATATACTTATTGAAAGACAATACCACAAAAAAAATTTACAATTTTTAATATATTGTTTGGAAATCTGGAAACAATTATGTTTTGTTATTGATGATGTGTCGCTATATATGTTTGTTAAAATCTTTGACATATGAAATAGATATTTATTCAAAGGCAATACCACAAAAAAAATAGTTTTGATATACTATTTGAAAACCCAAAAGAAAAAAAAATGTAAGAAGCCAAGAAGTAACCCGTAATTTTAAACCTGAAAGGGATCAATGTGGTAAAATCTGAATATTGTTACAAAAAAAGGATAAACGTTTTCAATATAATTATTTGAAAACCCGAAAGGAAAAACATAAGGAAAAAACCAAGAAGTAACTCGTATTAGAAAACCCGAACGGGATGCGATTTGGCAAAATCCGAATAATGGTGTGGATTATAACATGGACGAATAGTAACTTGTCACGCCGAGTTACTATTCAATCATTGAATTAGTATAGTATATATGTAATAACAAGAACGAAACACAAAGTTCTATAATACAAATAGTAATATTGAAGTTCGATAATATATTAATGTAGTGTTTTTTTTATTAGTGTAACACCATTTTTTATAAATATAATATTAATTATTAAGTGTTTTTAAGTTATTATGTTTTTTTGAGAAAAAAATGAAAAAATAAAGTGAATGGTTTTCTACTAAACAAAACCAACATAAGACTTGCAAAGAAGAGAAAATGAAATTAGTAAGAAAACATGGGTTTATTTGCATAGATATTTTTTTTCCTTTTTTCAACACAGATTTTAAAAATCTCTAAATTAGGTATACTAAAGCAGAGATAAAGTTAGCTCGGTCGATCTTACCACTTTCCTAATTGCAACACAATAAGAAATCATCAAATTACTAATGAAACAACTGAGTAATTAAAGGCACGTTTAGTTGTGGGAATTGTTTTCTAGTTTTCCATCTTTAATTTTCTACAAAATGAAAGGAGTTTTTCATCTTTAGAAAATAAATGAGAATTTTGAAAACGCGTTCAAAACTAGAAAATGAAAAACAATTTGAGGTTTTCAAAATTTAGAAAATGGAAAAGGAAAAGTGAAAAACAATAAAAAAAGTGTTTTCTAATTTTCCATAAAAAAGTGGAAAAGTGTTTTCTATTTTCATGGAAAACGTTTTTAGGAAAATACAATTTGAACGAGTTTTCTGTTTTCCATGTTTTATTGGAAAATGAAAATAGAAAACATGGGTGTTTTCCCCAACTAAGGGTGCGTTTAATTCGAGAAAACACCCCTTATTTTTCATTTTCATTTTCCAAGAAAACATGAAAAACAAAAAACGCGTTCAAATAATAGTTTCTTAAATTGTTTTCCAAGAAAAACTAGAAAACACTGTTTTTCACTATTTTATGGAAAATTGGAAAACATTTTTTTATTGGTTTCCATTTTCTAAATTTTGAAAAACCTCAAATTATGTTAACTCTTACCTACGTCCCCGTCCATGCCCCCGTCACCCCCTACCCCAACCCCACCCTAAACCTCTCACTTAACCAAATATATTATAACATCTTTTTTAATATGGAAAATAAAAATAACATTTTCTAGTTTTGAACGCATTTTCATTTGTTTCTAAAGATGGAAAACTCTTTTCATTTTCAAGAAAATTAAAAATGAAAAACTAGAAAATATATTCCACAATTAAACACGCCCTAAGGTCTCCATACTTTTAGGGACGGCCCTAATCTCCCTCCTGGTTCCAAGTGATCATAAATCATCTCTACATTTAAGTCTCTTCCCAGGAGTCCAAGAAAGTATACATGATTTCAAATCACAAATGGTTCGTCTGATTAATCTTTAGAGTTAATTACAAAAAGTCGTCCATGTGGCTATATCTCTTCTACCTTTCTTTGAATCTAAACAGATTTTGCAAATACATCAATCGTATTTTGTTTTTTGAACGACAAATTCCATTAAGCCAACCCAATAACTACAAGGTGGCAGCCTAAATCAATGATCAAATACCAATGCCCACGTTTGAACCTGTCCCAGACAGGGAAAACTTCCCACCTCTCCTTTGGACTACTAAACCGACAATACATATGGGGGAATGATATATCTACAACAATTATTAGCCATCTATAACAATGTGTGCTTTACACAGTTATAAACTGCAGTAAAACATATACATTTGTTGTAGATAACTAATAATTGTTGTAGCTTTATCACTTCCCATACATTAATCATATGATTTGCAGATGTCACATGCATGCCAATCAAAAGAAGATGCACCCCTTTTGGTTTGTTGATCTTGTTCTGAACCAACATCCACGCTTAAACGTTTCTTCTACATACCTACATGCACAAAAGCCAACTATTGAGTGTCCAAAAAACAAAACAATAAACATATGAAAACAAAATATTTATTGTAACAGAGAACAGAGAAAGGATCATGTGAGAACTTTTTGATTTACAAGAATCGTGAGAACTTTTTAATTATGTATTAGATCATATGTGACATGTAAAAATATAATAAATGTTCAGAACAAAAATAATTGTTAAAAGATAATTGATAACCTTTTTCAATGTAACAATGTTACAATATATAAGTATTAAATATTCTCAGACATAATATTAGAAGTCATTAAACTTATTTTAAAGTGAATACAGATATATAGTTGTCAAAGATTTAGAAAAGAAGGCTACCGCGGATTGTTGCTACATGATTTGTTATTGGTATTACTTTTGTTTTCAGTAAAAAGCCGAGTCTTACATTCTTTCGTATCAATATGATATCTCTGTAAGCTGTTCACAGATGTACTTCGAGAAACTTTACGTTTCTTGAAGCCAAAAGAACTTGGGACAAACATTTTTAGAAGGATAACTCCAGTATCAAGGCTCACTCTCCTTGAAATCGAACCCTTATTTACACCTTTATTGTTTTCGTTCGAGTTGGGCTCTGTATCTTGTGAGACCATGTCTTTTAAAGACAACTCGTAACACGACTCTGGCAAGTCGTTTAACGCTTCCATGAGCTCTTTTCTTCCTTCTACCATTGCTATCATGGGTGATGATGGACAAATGTAATTAGAAGAATTAATGTTTTTGGACCAAAGGCGTGGTGAAAACCCGAATTGGTTATCATCTTCACCTTGTTTTTTGTCTTTTTGAAGATGTTTTGTTTTTGGGATGTCACAAAATGTGAAATCTGTAGATTTATTAGAGAAATGGAGCTTTAATTGAGAAGTCATGTTATGAACTACATGCACTTAATAATTGTATCAAAAGCAATTATCATAGTTATATGCAAATATATATAGTGCAATACATACTAATTGATGATTTTTCTCAAAAACAATTTAATGCATATGTATTGTGAGTCAAGTCTCTCTTCGAAAATGAAACTGCCGTCTAAGATGGGGTGAAGACAAAAAGAAGACGTGATCAATTTTCTTTTCCATTTGGCAAATAAGATATAGCTAGAAACAAAATTACTCTATATTAATTATGATCTCTAATACATTATAAATAATTTAAATTTAAATAGGCGTAACAGTTTCTTATCGAGGGTTTAAACTGAAATCTTTTTCAGCGAAGAGTTCTCTTTCATCGACCCGGTTAAAACAACGTATGCAAGACATCCCGTCATTTGCGAGTAATTCACATCTTTTTTAATAAAAATTAAAAGAATTTTTTTATTAATGAACCGAGTTGAACATATTATCTTCTTGTATTTTAGGGCTTTGCTTTGCATTGGGCCACAATCCCATTCATCATTTTTGATCTACATTTTAGGCCCAGACAGACAAATAGAAATAAATTTGATCAATTGTATCCATCTTTAAACAATTCATCAACATGTAAAGAATACAATTTTACCTGTGGGTTAATAAGCTAAATTAGTGGTTGACGAAGTCTGTCACCGATCATTTTCACCCCTAGTTGCATGTAATAATCAAAGTTATAAATTTCATATTTTAGTAAGATATATATAACTGGCTAGTTAAATCGAAGTATCAAAGGCCTATTGGTATATGAGATAATTTATGAAACAGAGATAAGTAGATAACGGATTTTAATCCCATAATAAGCATTTATAAATATACATTTTTTGGTATAGAATACTTGCTTATAAAATGATAAAGAGAAAAGAAAATGCTAAATAAAAGTATAAAACCTTTAGGGCTACATTTAACGTGCATAAGGTTTAATTAAACAAAACCCCTAAAGAGAATTTAACTAAAATTTTTTATACAGTTCCCTACATATGGTATATATTCATGATAAAGTTTTTTATTCAAGTAAAATAAAGTTGAGCATAATAACATAATCTATTTTTTTTTTTGAATGTTTATATATTTCTTATACAGAATTAAATTTCTTATCATCACATTTGCTTCGAAGTAATAATGTCGAAAGCTGTGGTGGAGACCTCCCAATCCCAAACCATCGATTCATTGGATTGTGAAGTCTTCCACCTTCATAACATCATAACAATTCCAACTAGACATTTAACAAGATTAGAAGGCAAAAAATGTACATTTACACAATTGTACGTAATTGTACAATATTCACTTCACAATCATGTCATGACAAAATTTGCGGTTTCAACACAAACGTACCAGTTGAATACAAGTAAATACAGAAAAGTTCACTAACGTTCTTTGATATATATGGATAAGAAACTACAACTACATGTAAACAAAGTTTTGTTTCACAGAGAAACACTTCTTCTATCAAGTACCAAAGAGTTGAATAAGAAATAACTGTTTGTGATTAATAGTAAAAATCTATTTCCTTCTTTGTCAATTAATTTGATAAAAATAAGAATGATCATCTTGTTCCTCCATACCCACATGACCTATGTACCCTAAAGGTAAGTCTGCAAGAATCTTTACCCGAGTTGTACTAAAAGCCTGTGTGCTATTTATCTCTAAGGATACCAGATCAAGCTTATGTGAGACAAACCTCTACCTCCATGGTGGTTGGTGGTGTTTGTTAACTGGAAAAAACTCAAATCCTGAATGCGGTTCAGGGCGTTTCCCACCAACAATCGAGCTAGAAGGAGCTTGTTGTAGTGAGTTATTTTCCCGCATGTATTGTTCATCCACATTTTGAGGAAAAAACTGTCTCAAACCTACAATAGTCTCCCGGTTTCCACCATTGATCGTTAAACCAGTGTTGATATCAAAGTTATGATATGGGTATGAGGGTCCAACCCCATTTGAGCTGGAGGATGCACCGGGTGCAGCCATGTTCATCATGAAAGGTGATGGATGCTGTTGAGAGGCCGTCACTTGAGGTACAAAAGAGCCTCCTCTATATGGCACGGGCTTCCCATCAGGTGATAATGCATACATAGGCATGGGGTAGACATACATACCGTTATGATGCCCGTAAAAAGATGGATTAGGATTACCATACTGCATTGAAGATTCTACAGGTCGCCCCAAATTGAAATCCATTGTGGGTTGCAAAGAACTTTTTCCCTTCACCTCGACTTTCTTACCAAAAATAGAAATAACAGAATGATCTACAGAAGCATCATTGGGGAAAATAGGCTGACTGTTTATATTCAAATCAATGTTTCTTCTTGAATGTTGTTTTGATGACGATGAAGATGAAAAAGATGGACTTAGCCACCCATTTGGGTCATTCCCCGTACTGTTGAGATCTAACTGGGGCCGTTCTGGAAACCTACGTACAGAAGATTCCCCCACAGAAGGAAGATCCGATACAATTACCATTTTATCCTCACTACCATCAGCAACATTCAGATCAATATCAAGAAAATCCAACCGTTTCTTAAAATTGTTGTGGGTTTCACTGGTGGAAGCCGGTTCTTTCAATCCTGAACCCTCAAAGTGAATAGGGGCATCAGGTAACTGGGAAGCTACAGCTGCCCGGGGAGGAGAAACAATTGAGATCGTGGATGAGACGGGATTAATGGGGTTATCAACTTCTTCAGAACAAACTTCTTCGTTCAAATCAAACCCCGAGAACCCTCTTCCAGCACCGGGCTCTGATTCTTGAGCCACCTCAGAAATTTGAGAAACTAGGGTTTCTGCATCTTTCACAGATTCAGGTTTGGGTCCAGATGTGACCTTATCTGAGCCGCCAACAGGTAGACTTTGACTTTCTTGACCGTTTTTAGATTCCGGGGTTGACTCTCTTGACCGTTTCACAGTTCCACTGTCTGACATTTTCTCAGAAACTAGGATTTCTGCATCTTTCACAGGTTCAGGTTTGGGTCCAGATGTGACCTTATCTGAGCCGCCAACAGGTAGACTTTGACTTTCTTGACCGTTTTTAGATTCCGGGGTTGACTCTCTTGACCGTTTCACAGTTCCACTGTCTGACATTTTCTCAGAGGTGCTGCAACTTCTTTCTCGGGAATCAACTTCTAGTTCCACCTCATTAGCAACTTGCCTAGCAATATCCAGTGGGTCTATCATGCCAAAGTCTAATTTCATATCTGATGTCTTGCTATCCATTGACAACTTAAATAATCTTGAACCTCTTTCTAAATTTTCATTACTCTGAACACCATCGTCTTCATTGACGCCTTCCCTGTCACTTTTTGAACTTGAAGACGCTTTTGGGCTCTCGCCATTATCCACCATATCTTCATCTTTGTCACTTAACACATCAGTCTCTCTAGAAGACTCTAAACAGTTGTTAACAACAGCACTTGGAGCTATTTCTGCTGAAGGACTAGATAAAGCCGAAATTTCAACCAAGTCTCCTTTATCATGAAAACTAATCTCTTTTTCATTTTCATCTTTAACATCCGATTTCTCAACACCTTCTGATATAGAATTCTGGACTTTGAATTTAATCAAAAGATTTTCATCCTCAACTGTTAATTTACAAGATGAATCAGCATGATCCGGAATATCCTGATCTGTGGTTGCCAAGTCCACGATATCATCTGGTTGTCTGGTCACCGAATTATCAGCACCAATTGACTCGAGATTTTTGACATCCGTTAAACTTTTTTTGACATCTAATAAACTTTCATCATCCTTTTCTTGAATTAGCATCCAATTATCACTTAACGATTTAGCTTTTTCACGAACCATAGAACTACTATGAGAGCCAAGCTCCTCGACTGTGTTCCTTATTTCAGAAGAAAAAGAACTCTCATTATCTAACCGCAGCCTCTCAAGTGCTCTCAACAATAAAATAAATAATTCTTCCACAGAGCCATTTTCATTATCATTTTGAAGATTCTGGGCATCCTTGAGCCACTTATTAATTAAAGAAAGTCCATCTAAATTGATAAATTGATCAAGACAGTTTTTGTTTTCAGTAGCTGCAACGATAGATGCAACGCTTGACAAATGTCGAATTGCTTCACCGTTGTTGCCCACGGAGTCTTTCTCACTTTGAATAACGCTGATGAACTCGTTAACTCTATCTAGAGTTGTAAGCCCATCTTTTAAGTCAGTAGAAGTAAAGAAGTCCTCGAGAGTCATAACTATTCACCTGCCAGCTGAGATTCCTAAGGTAGTACTGAAGCCAATAAGCATACTACAAAAATTTACCCTGTGCCCTGCAAATATCATATTATAAATGTTGAATTGAGCATAATAAATGTATAAGTATCCACGGATTAAGAAAGAAAATCAACTGGAATATACATAATATCTATGGTCCGATACGAAACAAACAGAAGCGAAACTAATTTAAGGCATACTTTCCATACGATAGGGTCTGTGAAAAGCGACTTAAAGCTTTCTACATAAATGTCTTTCCAGAACAAAGAATGCTCCATGATTTTTCTTTTAAATCGTAATAAGACATTTTGGCTTTGTAAACGATATATTTCAACGACCTAGATATAAAAAGATGATGAAAGTAAATAACCCAAATGTTCACCATGCACGCCTAAGTACAAAAGAGCCATAATGTTTTGTCTAGCTTCAATTGGAAAAAGCACAGAGGTCTGAGCCATAGTCAGATGGATCGCGGTACGATACGGTACGCGGAACGAAAACGGGTACGCGGTTCGTAGGTCTCCAAAATCCGGTACGAGGGGGGGTAGGTTCATTCGGAACGCGGTACGGTGTACCATATACGATACGTGAATTTGGTAAATAACATATTAACAAACGAAATTATAAAAGAAATTTATAGACACGTTGGTCAGGTAAATATAGAATAGATTTTATGTTTCCGATTATAATTAGGTTGGCCCACTATAATATTTATTACCATTGACCAAATATGGTCTTAGCCCAAGTTAAGTTAGGTCGGCATCTATATTAGAACATAAAGTTTGAAAGTCAACACATATCTCCACCTACAATAAATTATAGAACGGTGATGAAAAACAATGGTACGGTGGTTCTTATATTTCTGGTGCGTCGTTCCGGCGGCGGCGGTACACGATTCACCCATATGAAACGACAGAAACGAGATCGCTACCTTTAATGTACTGGATCGCGAACCGCTATCGTTTGGTACTAGTTTGTACCGTGTTTGGGTACGGTCGTACTGGATCGAAAAACGCAGGTAAGTTTGGGCTTCCAGTAACTATGGTCTGAGCCTGATACATGTTCTTAACAACATGGCTTAAATATATGTATATACATATATACACACCTCAAAAACATTGTACGGCTCTAATTATGGGAAGCTAACACTTATCTAAACTCCTAAATTGTGATTACACAGATTAATCATAAATACTAGCAATCATGAGACTACGATAATCATCTACACTGAAAAGATTGCACTATTTTAATTCATTGAAATTAGCACTTATCTAAACTCCTAAATTATGATTACACAGATTAACCACAAATACTAGCAATCTTGACTTCTTGAGATAACATTAATGGTGCAAGAAAAATAAAAGCCAGTCATTCTTGAATGTGTACAGCTTTACTATGAGTTTAATTACCAACTTTAGAATAAGGTAATTCATAAATTCGCCTTGAAACGAGTAAAACAAAAAATATGGATAAAACTTTTTAGGGAACATAATAAAATAACAATCCTCTCAGACATTTAAGCTCATGTACTTATAAACATTAATACCGAACTTGAAACAGAAATACCTAAAGATACAAGCATCCAGAATTTCATCTTAATTGGCTGTTACACCTTTGCAACCTATTCGTTTCATTGACATATTATATCAACGAAGAGTCTAATCTCATGAACCTTAAGTCCTTAACTTTTTAATCGCTTGCAATCGAAACATAAATGTTGAAAATCTTTAATTTCAAATTTCAAAAACGCAACTAGGGTAACACAATCAAAAAAAAAAAACGGGTGATCAAAACATAATGTATTTACGTTTCCATGTTCGACATGACTATCATAAATTCACGCATAGACGATATGAAACTAAAATATTGAGCTAATTGTATCCAATTAAGTCGCCCGTAGAATTTCATTCATACTTTTTATTCACATCATTCCAAGTACAATTTCCCAATTTTCATCATAATAGATCATTTACATGGCAATTAATACCCTCCAAAATATTATTAAAACAAAACGATTGAGCTGATAATCGCAGTTTTTCAGAACGATTACAATAACTAGCCGCCTTAAGTCTCAGATAATCATAATTATGAAGTTTTGTCAGATGCTAACTCCTATATATATATTAAGAAACAAATAATTATAATATTTCCATTATAAACACTAAAACTTAAAAACCTAAAAATAACTAGGATCCAAAGAAAACAAATTTACAAAAAAATTATAAAAAATCTCAATCTAAAAATGCAAACTCTATAGGAAAAACATAAAACCCTAGAAAAAAGCATAATACTAGAAATTAAATAAAAGAGAAAGAGAAAAATTGAAGTAATTACCTTTTATGGAATTGAAATGACAACTTATTATTATACCATGGGAAGGATGTTAATATCTATTAATCTGGGGTTTATAATTATTGTTATTTTCTGTGTGTATATATATATATATGTATATATAAGAGGGGTTTTATGTGAGAATATTGGGGAAAAAATCTGTTTGTGAGTTTCACGAAACCCTAACTTTGTGGGTGATGATGTTGTGGGTGTGTGTTTGTGTGTTGTTGCCTTTTCCCAGACCAGAGAAAGGGATGGTGCCTTCTTGCCTCCTGCCAAACGTTGTTTTCAATTCTTTTCTTACTTTCTTATTTTCCTTATTGTCATTATTATATTTCTTATTACTATTAATTATTCTATTTAATCAGATTTTGATGGATGTAACATACTTGTGCAAAACTAATTTGTAGTAAACACTAGGATCATTACCCGCGATGCGACGGTAGTTTAAGTATGTTATTAACGAGATAGTACCCGCGTAATATGATGACGGGTGGTGATAGTGGCGGTGGTGATAACGATGTAGTTATTAATGTAAAATTAATTGATGCAAAAGAGATAGTGTAGTTATTTTAAGGATTAAGATAATTACCTAAGGGAGTTGAAGATTTTTCGGTTTATTGTGATGCCTCATTTAATGGTCTTGGATGTGTCCTTATGCAAAAGGGGCGAGTCATCGCTTATGCATCAAGACAATTAAAACCTCATGAGAAGTCCTACCCCGTTCATGATTTGGAACTTGCTGCGGTTGTTTTTGCTTTAAAGATTTGGCGTCATTACCTATATGGTGTTAAATTCACCATATATTCCGATCATAAGAGTCTTAAATACTTTTTTGAACAACGAGATCTTAATAACCGTCAACGGAGATGGCTTGATTTATTGAAGGACTATGATTGTGAAATCTTGTATCACCCCGGAAAAGCCAATGTGGTGGCCGACGCCTTAAGCCGAAAGAGTTCTCACTTTTCTATTCGTGTTTCACCCTTATGGGTAATGATTACCAATGATTTCTTAGCCGATATTTATTTGAAAGAAGTTGTAGCTCGGCATGGCATTCCCGTCTCAATTGTTTCGGATAGAGATACACGGTTTACATCCCATTTTTGGAGAAGGTTTCATGAAGATATGGGTACCAAGTTGCATTTGAGTACCGCATACCACCCGCAAACGGACGGTCAAAGTGAGCGAACCATCCAAACGTTGGAAGACATGTTACGTGCGTGCATTATTGATTTTGGAGGACCTTGGGATGTGTATTTGCCTTTGGCGGAATTCTCGTATAATAATAGTTACCATTCTAGTATTAAGATGCCTCCGTACGAAATGCTTTATGAAAGGAGATGTCAAACTCCCATTTGTTGGGGAGAAGTGGGACAGCGAGAGTTAGGCGGAACCGATATTGTACTTGAAACTACTCAAAAGATAGATGAAATTCGTGAAAGACTTAAGGCGGCTCAAGATAGACAAAAGTCGTATGCCGATGTTAGAAGAAGACCCATTGAGTTCATGATTGGTGACCGAGTTATGTTAAAGGTATCTCCATGGAAGGGTTTGCTGCGATTTCGAAAACGTGGAAAATTGAGTCCACGGTTCATTGGCCCGTTTCGGATTTCAGCCCGTGTTGGCAAGGTAGCGTATCAATTGGAACTACCCGAAGAGTTATCTCGCATTCATAACACTTTTCATGTATCACAACTACGAAAGTGTCTTGTTGACGATGCATCGTGCGTTCCTTTGAATGAAATTGAATTGGACAAGAAATTGACTTATGTTGAAGAACCGGTTGCCATAGTTGAAGAAGAGTTGAGAAATATTAACAACAAGACAATACGAACTTTCAAGGTACAATGGAAGCACCAAAAGAACTCGGAATATACTTTGGAAACCGAACGTGATATGTTGGTATACTACCCGTCTTTACATATGGCTTGGATCACGGGGACGTGATCGATTTTGAGTGGGGGAGATTTGTAACACCCCGTTATTTTAAGGTAATAGAAAATTAACCCTTTTTATAGTTTTAACATTAAATTAATTTCCTAGTATTTTGTTTTGAGATAAGGGGTTAATTTAGTTGGAACTTTAGTGGCTAGCGGGTATTATACCCTTTCTAATTTTGAGATGGTACGTGGCTTTAGGAGGAATGCCCAGCCAAATGCAAGTGGGTGATTCACAAAACCACTACACTCCTTTTCCATTTCATATTCTTGAATCCTTCTCCCAATTCATTTTATCAAGGAAATTACATGCAAGATTATTCCTCCCAAATTCAATCATCTAATTCATTCTAATAATAAGCAAAGTGAGGGTTTGTTTTGCTTGGGGGAGGCCGAAATTAACAAGAAGAAAAGAGGGAAAATCTGGAAATTTAATTGTTGTTGTTCTTGAGGTGATGAAGACCATTTAGTTGAGCCTATAGCCATAGAATCGATTAGCCAAGTTCAAGGTGAGTGTGTATGCATATAATCATGTTCTTATTATTTGGGGTCATAGGTGGGTAAATTCCTATGATCCATTTGATTATAGCTAGTAGGTGGGTAAATTCCTACTAGCCAAATTGTGATTTAGGGTTAGTAGGTGGGTAAATTCCTACTAATCCATTTGTGATTATAGCTAGTAGGTGGGTAAATTCCTACTAGCCAAATTGTGATTTAGGGTTAGTAGGTGGGTAAATTCCTACTAATCCATTTGTGATTATAGCTAGTAGGTGGGTAAATTCCTACTAGCATGTTTCCATGGCCATGTGAAAGTGAAATTATGTTATGATTGAATTTGCTATCGTTGGATAGGCAATATGTGGTGCTTGAGGCACATTGCTTGGTAACTTGATTATGATTATATGTATATGCATTCACTAAGCGTTGCTTATATTTTAGTTGTTTACTCTTTTATAGGAGTTGGTAGTAGCAAAGGTAAAGAATTGAGCAATTGAAGGGATTTGAAGCTTTGGTCAAATTTGAAGGTTGACATCTTGGGTAAATTGGTAGAAAATCCCATTTGACTACTATGGCTCTTGGTACAAGTTTGTTTTGGTTGAATAAGTTTTCTTTGGATGTAAAATCTGCATATTTGTAAAGTTTTTGGGTCATTTGGATGTTTTTGGTCATAACATGCTAATTAGGTCGTTTATTAGGTCAAACGACCCATTTGATAGTTCATATCGTTTTCGGACCAAAACTAAGTATGTAAGTATCACACTTCGTGTCTATTACATATTTGAAAATCTGAATTGTTGTTTATGATGTATTCGAAGTCTTGACTTTTATAGTGGGTTGAAGTTTAAGTCATTTTTGGGTCAAGCTGTGAAAAGCTGATGTAACGGCCGTTATATGTGTAACGGGCGTTACACTGGTGCGTAACTGCCGTTATGCACCCGTTACAGGGACTTTACAAAATTTTAGTGTAACGGCCGTTACACTTTGTAACGGGCGTTACACTCCTTTTGAAACCGCACGGCCGTTACCTTTTGTAACGGGCGTTAACGGCCGTTTTAAAAAAAAATAAAAAAAAAATCTTTCTATCTATTGGTCGGGTCAAGTCGTTCAATTGTATTATTTTATTAAATGAAGTTCGGTCCTTACATTTTTGGTATCAGAGCCATGGTTCAAGGGATTTAGGTATTCGATCTTTGCGAGTAGGATGCCTAGACTTGAACCATAGGATTGACTATGACCTTAGGTTTTGGGTGTTCACGTTTGAAAGTGGAAATGGTTAGTAAGAGTGATTTAAAATGAAATAGTTTATGAGCTTAATAGAGTCGGCCTATTACTGGTCATAAGCTATTACATTCTAAATCAAACTTACTAAATATGGAAATGATCGAATGTGAACTTTTGGGGTATTAGAGACTATGTTGTGACTTGAGTGTATATTTATAAACTTTTGAATTTGTAGAATGGATCCGTTTCAACTTAAAGATGGATCAAGTCAGGATAGAGACAAAAATAATGAAACCGTAGAGTTGCTAGAACGAGAAGACATTACCGGTGATTTTATAAGTGAACAAATAGGCAAGGCATTAGAGAACTTCTCTCCGTTTATCGTCAAGAAGTTGAATGAGACTCTGGAAGGGGCAATGAGTGAAGCCATTGCTAACAAGATTAGGGAGGAAGTAGCTTTGTCGGTGCAAGAAGAGTTCGATAAGCGTTTTCCTAAAGACAAAGCACCGGAAACACAAGCAAATGAGAATCCTCCAAAGAACACCAATGAAAAACCTTATGATCTCAAAAATTTCACCATTGCAAGTCCTCCTACATACAATGGAGACCCCGATCCCATTGTAAGCACCAAGTAGGTGTATGAGATTGAAGGAGCTTTCCGCATTACCAAGACTCCAACTGAAGACAAAACGTTGTATGGGTCAAGCATGTTGAGAGACCGAGCTAAGTGTTGGAAATACTAGACCCTCGTGTGTACTTTTAAATTTTTATAAACGCAGCGGAAGACTAAAAATACAAACATGTATTTTATAAAACATGCACACGATTAATATTTCCACCAAGATCCAATTACACCATGATAGTTGTCATAATAAGTAGATTAAGAATAATACCTTTCAGTAGATGAAATGACGTAGGATGAAAACAATATTCAATAGTATGAATATCTCTACCGTTGATCCACACGAACACTTCAAACAATACCCAGAGGTTGCTAGACCTTAATCACCAAGATAAAACTACCAAACTCCTAGCTTGGTATCCTTTACTTGTAACATACAAGAACTTGCTTATTGTATATTACTAAATATAAGCTTCCATAATATGTAACTCTTAGCTACTTAGAAAATGAATTTGCATCGTAGATATAGCTCTCGCTCCATCCCCAAAATGAACAAAACTAGCCTTACTCCTTATGTGTTTCATTTGTCAATTTTATATTCACACAACAAAGGCAGCTATTCGAAATCCTTATAAAATTGGCCCAAGTAGGAAATTAAATAAGACAAGCTCATTGTAATGGAGTAAACAAACAAAACACCTTTCATTCAATTTTTGTCTGCCGACAACTTTTGAATAACAAAACAAAGTAAGTATAACTACTACTTTATTCAATTTTGTTTTAATTATTTAATAATTAATAAACCATTTATCAATTAAATATTTTGGTGATTATATATATGTATACAATATACATATATCCGGATATCTAAATGTCCTTTTGTGTGTGACCCCGTAGGCTCGTGTGTAAGCGGTAGTATAGTTTTGCGTTATGACGTATACATTAATCCAACAAACTCCCACTTGTGTATGGCATAACATCTAGAAAACTACACAGACAATGGTTGGTGTCTAGCAACACATCATTGCCCCCGAAAACACATGAGTGTTTGTTTCAACTAAACGAACGATCATTATTAAAATAATGATTTAATGATTGAGTGTCAATTGTCCCTTTATTACCGATACCGTGTTGACATGAGACAAGGATCGAGTCATTCTCATTAGTCAACAAATTCTGTTTCTCGATGTAGAAAATTTGAATGCGATCACCAAGTTAAAACTGATCAACAGTCAATATAGCTTGGGCACAGCCGTGTAAATATCCATTCATTTTCATCGAGGGGCCCAGTGGTATCATACTCTCGCATAGAGGAATAAATCCCATCTTGATTTTATGTGCACATCATGCATTTCACATCATATCCAATAATGGCCTTTATGACTACCTTGTTCAGGATAGCATTAAACCATATCAAAGCATAACATGTCATACAATCAGCAACCAACATACAAATCTCAGGTCTAAGGACACAAAGACATAATCACTTCGAGATTCACTATTGACACCGATCCATGCAGTGACATCTCGTGATTTGGGTCACTCCAATATTCATCAACAATGAATACATATGATTTTTGGCCTCAACAGGTTAACTATTCACCATCAGTGAATAAAACCAAAACTTCATATTAGTCTTAATTCATGTTACTCCCATAACATGACCGACTATGGAGATTTTGAATAATCAACAATTATTCATGGATTAAACATGCTAATATAGAACACGGTATTATAAATGAAAACGATCATAGCAAGTATATCAATTCATTAAGATAAAACTGTTTAATGTTCCAAAAATATCCAAATACTAATTTACATATGAAATAGATCAGTAGCATAACGAAGTCCAATACTACTAGCATGATCATCATGCTTGTTGTGTGTCATGGGCTTAGTGAATGGATCAGCTACATTATCATCTGTGTGAACCTTAAGAATATTAATCTCATTCCTCTCAATGACTTCACGAATGTAGTCAAACTTTCGAAGAATGTGTCGACTACCTTTACGTACACGTGATTCTTTCGCAAGTATAATAGTACTCGAATTATCACAGTACATTTCCATGGGAGTTTCAATGCTGGGTACTACTCCTAGCTCAGCAACGAACTTCCTAATCCAGACAGCTTCCTGAGCAGCTTCTGAGGCACCAATATATTCTGCTTCTGTTGTAGATTGTGCAACTGTGCTCTGCTTTGAGCTTTTCCAATCAACTGCCCCGCCATTCATGACAAAGACATAACCAGATTGGGATCGAGAGTCATCTCGATCAGTTTGGAAACTAGCATCCGTATAACATTTAATACTCAACTCTTCTTCCAAACCACCGTAAACCAAGAACATCTCTTTAGTTCTCCGTAGATACTTAAGAATGCTCTTAACAGCAATCCAATGCTCTTCACCTGGATTCTGTTGATAGCGGCTCGTCAAACTCAAGGCTAACGAGACATCAGGTCTAGTACATAACATGGCATACATAATGGATCCTATAGCCGAAGCATACGGAATACCTTTCATTCGTCTTATCTCATCAGGTGTGATAGGACTTTGAGACTTGCTCAAGGTTATGCCCTTTTGTACTGGCAAAGCTCCACGCTTGGAGTCTTGCATGTTAAATCTTCGTAAGATTTTGTCAATGTATGTACTTTGACTTAAACCAATAAGCCGTTTGGATCTATTTCTATAGATTCTGATTCCAAGAATGTAAGTAGCTTCTCCAAGATCCTTCATGGAAAAACATTTTCCAAGCCAAGATTTAACATCTGCAAAGTTGGAATATCGTTTCCAATAAGTAATATGTCATCAACATACAAGATCAAGAAGACTACTTTACTCCCACTAGCTCTAATGTAAACACAGGGCTCATCTTGATTTTGAGAAAAACCAAACTCTTTGATTTTCTCATCAAACTTAAGATTCCAGCTCCTGGATGCTTGCTTCAATCCATAAATGGATTTTTTTGAAGCTTGCATACTTTATTAGGATGCTTTGGATTGACAAACCCTTCCGGCTGAACCATATATACGTCCTCGCTAAGGTCGCCATTTAGGAAAACGGTTTTGACATCCATTTGCCATATTTCATAATCATGAAAAGCAGCTATGGCAATAAGTATCCTAATTGATTTAATGCTCGCGACTGGTGAAAAGGTTTCCTCATAATCAATTCCTTGAGTCTGAGTGTATCCTTTTGCTACCAACCGAGCTTTAAATGTGTTTACATTACCGTCCATGTCAGTCTTCTTCTTGAAGACCCATTTACACCCTACTGTTTTACAATTGGGTGGAAGATCCATCAAGTCCCATACTTGATTATCCTTCATAGACTGCATCTCTGCATTCATAGCATCTCGCCATTTATCGGATTCAGGATTCGATATGGCTTCGCGGTAGTTAGAGGGTTCATCATAATCCCCTAGATAAGGCTCATCTGAATTAATTGCATAATTATACCTTACAGGTATACGATGAGTTCTATCAGATCTACGAAGTGCAGGTGCAACATGTTCTGACTCACCAATAGTGTGCTCAGATTCAACATGTGGACTGCTAGTATTTTCAGAAGGCATATCACCCTGTGGTTCTTGAATTTCTTCAAGATCAACTTTACTCCCACTGATCTTTTGCAAGAGAAGATCTCTTTCCAAGAACTCAGCAAATCGAGCAGGAAACACTTTGTTTTCAGCTGGGTAGTAAAAGTAGTAACCCATTGTTTCCTTTGGGTATCCCACAAAGTTACACTTGATACTTCTGGGTTCTAATTTGTTTGAAGTGTCACGTTTCACATACGCTTCACAACCCCAGACTTTCAAGTAAGACAACTTAGGAGTTTTCCCATGCCACAGCTCATGTGGTGTCTTTTCAACCTTCTTGGTTGGAACCATATTGAGTATGCGTGCAGCAGACTCTAATGCATATCCCCAAAAAGACGGTGGTAGAGTAGTCAGACTCATCATAGATAGAACCATATCAGTAAAGTTCGATTCCTCCGCTCAGATACACCATTGTGCTGTGGTGTATAAGGTGGAGTGAATTGAGAGACAATCCCACGATTCTTTAAGTGGTCCAAAAACTCTTGACTCATATATTCACCACCTCGATCAAAACGAAGGGCTTTAATGGTCTTTCCAAGCTGATTCTCTACTTCATTTTGGAAGACTTTGAACGTTTCAAAAACTTCATGTTTATGTTTCAACAAGTAAACATAACCATATCTACTATAATCATCAGTAAAAGTAATGAAGTATGATTCACCATTTCTAGACATAGTTCTAAAAGGTCCACATACATCAGTATGTATTAGTCCTAAAAGATCTTTAGCTCTTTCACCTAAACGGAGAAAGGTGCCTTTGTCATCTTTCCGCATAAACAAGACTCGCATACATCAAATGACTCAGAGCCGGTTGATTCCAAAAGTCCATCAGATTGTAGTTTTGAAATGCGTTGTTTGTTTATATGACCAAGACGACAATGACATAGATAGGTCTTATTCAAGTCTTGCTTGACACGTTTGGCAGTACAAGTATATACACAATTATTATTTGAAGTCACACCATGCATATCAATTTCAAAAATACCATCACGCGGATAGGCATTAAAATAAAATACATTATTCTTAGAAACAGAAATACCAAAGTGCATAAATGCAAGTTCATAACCAACATCTTTCAAACGTGAAACTGAAACTACATTGCTCATAATAGTAGGAGCATAATGACATTGTTCCAACAAAACAATAAGGCCACTTGGAAGAGTAAGCTCATAGGTGCCAATAGCTTCAACAGCTGCTCGACCCCCGTTGCCCACTCGCAGGTCCAGTGTCCCTTTCTTCAGTTTCTTACTTCTTCTCATTCCCTGAACATTGTTACAGATGTGAGTACCACAACCAGTATCAAAGATCCAAGAATCACTAGAAAAAGTGTATAGTTGTATATGAGATATACCTGATTTGCTAGTCTCACCAGCTTTGCCCTTTTTCAGCTCAGATAGGTAGATAGGACAGTTCCTTCTCCAATGGCCAACTTTTCCACAACGGAAACATTCGGCATCTTTTGCTGGGTTTTCCTTCTTAGGGGGTGGTGGAATCTTATTCCCAGCAACTCTTTTGCCTTTTCCTTTCTTAGAAGTATTCGGCTTATTCTTTCTAACCCTTCCATTTTTGATCGTCAGGACGCTCAGAGTTGGAGCCTTGGATGGAACATTCTGTTCAGCAGCTTTGAGCATCGCGTGCAGCTCTGACAGAGACTTCTCCCAACCTTGCATGTTGTAGTTCATGACAAAGTTATCATACGACTTCGGTAGTGAAGCCAAAATCGTATTGACAGCCAAGAGAGTTGGCATAGGAGTTCCAAGCTTTTCCAACCTGTCAATGTAGCTCTTCATTTTTAAAACATGAGAGCTCACTGACTGACCCTCCTCCATTTTGCAAGTGTGAAGAAGCTTGTGAGTTTCATACAACTCTTGATTTGCCTGTTTCTGAAACATATTTTTCAGCTCAGTAATCATATCATATGCTGTACGATCTTCCATTTCCTTTTGGATTTCAGGAGTCATACTCGCAAGCATAATTAAAGCTATCTTCTCTTGCTCATCAAACAATTATATTATATATATATATATATATATATATAGTCAAAAGTTAAAATGAGAACCATATAAATGTCGAGAAATAACTAATATATTATATATATAATATATATATAAGGGTAATATATATATATATATATATATATATATATATATATATATATATATATATATATATATATATATATATATATATATATATATATATATATATATATATATATATATATATATATATATATATATATATATATATATATATATATATATATATATATATATATATATATATATATATATATATATATATATATATATATATATATATATATATATATATATATATATATATATATATATATATATATATATATATATATATATATATATATATATATATATATATATATATATATATATATATATATATATATATATATATATATATATATATATATATATATATATATATATATATATATATATATATATATATATATATATATATATATATATATATATATATATATATATATATATATATATATATATATATATATATATATATATATATATATATATATATATATATATATATATATATATATATATATATATATATATATATATATATATATATATATATATATATATATATATATATATATATATATATATATATATATATATATATATATATATATATATATATATATATATATATATATATATATATATATATATATATATATATATATATATATATATATATATATATATATATATATATATATATATATATATATATATATATATATATATATATATATATATATATATATATATATATATATATATATATATATATATATATATATATATATATATATATATATATATATATATATATATATATATATATATATATATATATATATATATATATATATATATATATATATATATATATATATATATATATATATATATATATATATATATATATATATATATATATATATATATATATATATATATATATATATATATATATATATATATATATATATATATATATATATATATATATATATATATATATATATATATATATATATATATATATATATATATATATATATATATATATATATATATATATATATATATATATATATATATATATATATATATATATATATATATATATATATATATATATATATATATATATATATATATATATATATATATATATATATATATATATATATATATATATATATATATATATATATATATATATATATATATATATATATATATATATATATATATATATATATATATATATATATATATATATATATATATATATATATATATATATATATATATATATATATATATATATATATATATATATATATATATATATATATATATATATATATATATATATATATATATATATATATATATATATATATATATATATATATATATATATATATATATATATATATATATATATATATATATATATATATATATATATATATATATATATATATATATATATATATATATATATATATATATATATATATATATATATATATATATATATATATATATATATATATATATATATATATATATATATATATATATATATATATATATATATATATATATATATATATATATATATATATATATATATATATATATATATATATATATATATATATATATATATATATATATATATATATATATATATATATATATATATATATATATATATATATAAACGTAAAACAATATATATATAAAATAACAAATACACAAACGTGTATCACTTTAAAACAATTTTAAAAGATGTCGACCATATATATATATATATTTGAGTTTCAAAACAATATATTTTAAACTCATTGGAGTTTAACTTTTAAAATCACCAATTTTTGAATCTGAGCAGCAGCAGCTGTCTCGGCAGGAGGATCTGGTAAGGGTTCTTCAATTTTGTTCAACTTCCCTTCATATTTGAGGACAATCCTCAAATTGCGGTGCCAGTCCAGGAAGTTAGTACCATTGAGTTTCTCCTTCTCCAACAAAGAACGGAGTGTATTTTGGTTTACGTTTTGATTGTTTGCCATCTACAATAGAAGTAAGGTTTATTTTAGTATTTTCGATACAAAAACTTTAATAAATTAACTACCCAAGTTTTAATATTATAAAACAATTAATTTACGAAAGCCTAAGATCCACATAGAGATTCCATAACTACATCTGTTGATCAGCTAGCAGTTAAGGAGTCTATTGGTAGGTAACGGGTACCAATTGCATTACAAGTGCAACTCTTAGATCTTTATGGGACCTTGAGATATGTGTAGTTCAGCAAACCACTATTATCTACTGGCATGTTTGTCCCATCCTTGCCTCAAACTCAGGTCTTACCTTGAGCACGATTAAGTCGTCCAATTTGGAAACAGTGGAAATTTAGCCTAGTCTCACTCGTAACTAAAAATCCACCTCGTGGCTATAATTCGATTAGGTCTCACCGTAACCAAAAAATAACGAGGAGTGTTCGCAAGCTGATTGGATGGCATGACTTAAATTTGACGGGTATTTAAAAAATTTGTGTTAACGAATATTGCATGCACACAAAATTCGCTACAATTTTGTTAAAACTCATTTTAACCAATTATATATATATATATATGTCGAATATGTTTGTGTCTCCAATTTGTTATTTTATTTATAGAATATAAAATCACATATTTTAATTTTAGACAAAAATAACAAATACACAAACGTGTATCATTTTAAAACAATTTTAAAAGATGTCGACCATATATATATATATATATATTGAGTTTCAAAACAATATATTTTAAACTCATTGGAGTTTAACTTTTAAAATCACCAATTTTAATCTTTAAACTCTTTTTGTGTTTTTATTTAATGTTTCCATCAAAAACATTTTAGCATATTTTATAATCAACAATTATAAATAAGTGTAAAAATAAAAACACAACCATGCATCACACACACATAGCCTAGCCCAAAAATCCTATGCTTGATTTCATGAGCCAATATGAAATCAAGAGGTCAATCTAAGGACAATCCTATACTCCCACTTAATCCAAGAACCAAGTGAGATTTTGTGCCATACGTCCATGTTGTTGACTTGATAAAGAAAACACCATCTTCAAAGCAAAACTCCATGTTGCATCTTTTATCTTCAATCTTCATCTTGTTACATTTATTTAAATTGAAAAGTACAACTAGTCTAATACTTACAATAAAAATAAATATAAATACAACTATGAAAATTAAAAATAAATATAAATACAACTATGAAAATTAAAAATAAAT
>CM067168.1:37285368-37308804 GCA_034093135.1 Erigeron breviscapus
TACAATACAATAAATATAAAAAATACATTGTGTCTCAATGCTACATACTTGATTATAATTATATATATCTTTATATAGTTTCTGCCATTTAGTTCTTGCATTTTACTTTAAGTCAATTGTTTCTTGTTATCCATATCTGGATCGTAAACTGAACTTGTCCATCAAGATCAGTTGTACTTGCCAGTCGGGTTTAATTAACCATCTATATTTGGGACTCACATAAGAACTTGCTTATTGTATATTACTAAATATAAGCTTCCATAATATGTAACTCTTAGCTACTTAGAAAATGAATTTGCATCGTAGATATAGCTCTCGCTCCATCCCCAAAATGAACAAAACTAGCCTTACTCCTTATGTGTTTCATTTGTCAATTTTATATTCACACAACAAAGGCAGCTATTCGAAATCCTTATAAAATTGGCCCAAGTAGGAAATTAAATAAGACAAGCTCATTGTAATGGAGTAAACAAACAAAACACCTTTCATTCAATTTTTGTCTGCCGACAACTTTTGAATAACAAAACAAAGTAAGTATAACTACTACTTTATTCAATTTTGTTTTAATTATTTAATAATTAATAAACCATTTATCAATTAAATATTTTGGTGATTATATATATGTATACAATATACATATATCCGGATATCTAAATGTCCTTTTGTGTGTGACCCCGTAGGCTCGTGTGTAAGCGGTAGTATAGTTTTGCGTTATGACGTATACATTAATCCAACACTAAGTTATGGTGGGACAGCTTAATTGTGACAAAGGGTGAAGAAGTGATGAGTATCGAGTGGGCAGATTTTAAAGCGGCTTTCTTCAAGGAATTTCGATCCGAGTCCGATGTGACTAAACTTAGGAGTGATTTCATGAATGAATCTCAAGGTTCGTTGAATGTAAATGAATTTCAAGTGCGGTTTCTTGACAAAGCACAGTTTTATCCCGAGTATTTGAAAGATGATAAGTTGTTGAAGGAACACTTCTATCGGAAACTCCGCAAGAATATTCGAGAGAAGATCACTCTTCTCCAAATTGAATCTTTTAATCAATTGATTGATGTGGCAAGGTGGCATGAGGTGGAACAAGGCATGCCAGATGAAGACTCCTCCAAAAGGAAAGCGGAGCAAATTGATTCACCAAACAAGAAGTTCTGGCCAAGTGGAAGCTCGGGAAATAATACATTTAGGAGAAACGCCCCCACTTGTAACAAATGTGGGAAACATCATTTCGGAGTTTGTCCTTCATCTCCCAAGAAAGGGTGTTTCAATTGTGGCCAACCGGGTCACATTAGTCGTGATTGCAAGTTCTCTCCAAACAAGCCTACTGTGTGCTTTAAATGCTTTAAGGAGGGACATATGAGAAGTGATTGCCCATTGTTGACGAATGAAGAAAGACAAGCGGAAGTAAGAAAAATGAATGAGAGAAGGATGGTGAAACAAGTAGGAACTCCTAAAGGGAGATCTTTCCAACTCTCGGTGGTGGAAGCTAAGGAATCAACCGATGTTGTGTCAGGTACTTTTCTAGTCCATGACACTCCCGCTAAAGTTCTATTTGATTCTGGGGCAAACCGTTCCTTTGTAGCTACCCGATTCACTAAATGTATTCCCCTACAACTATCTTTGCTTAAACCTCCATATCGTCTTGCTCCAACTGAAATGCGAGAAATGATGGAACAACTCCAAGAACTTCTTGATAAGGGCTTTATACGCCCAAGTAGTTCTCCTTGGGGTTCTCCTGTTCTGTTTGTTAAAAAGAAAGATGGTAGTTTGCGGATGTGCATTGATTATCGTGAGCTTAATAAAGTCACCATCAAGAATAGATACCCTTTGCCTCGTATTGACGATCTTTTTGATCAACTTCAAGGAGCATCGTATTTTTCAAAGATGGATCTTCGTTCGGGTTATCACCAGCTGAAGATTGGTGAAAAAGACATTCCAAAAACCGCGTTCAGGACCCGTTATGGTCATTATGAATTCTTGGTCATGCCTTTTGGGTTGACAAACGCTCCTGCAGCCTTCATGGATCTTATGAATCGTGTATGTCGTCCTTTTCTTGATAAATCTGTTATTGTTTTCATTGATGACATTTTGATCTATTCGAAGTGTCAGTCCGATCATGAGAAACACCTTCGTGAAGTTCTTGAAACCCTTCGCCGCGAGAAATTATATGCCAAGTTTTCTAAATGCGAATTTTGGTTACGTGAAGTCCAATTCCTTGGACATGTTGTCAATAAAGATGGAATTAAAGTAGATCCTGCAAAGATTAGTGCAATCACAAAATGGGAACCTCCCAAATCCCCGACTGAAATTCGTAGTTTTATTTGTTTGGCGGGTTATTACCGTCGTTTTATTCAAGACTTTTCTAAGATTGCTTCGCCTCTTACTAAGTTGACCCGAAAGATTGAGAAGTTTGAATGGAAAGACGAACAAGAAAGTGCATTTCAAACTTTGAAAGAGAAGTTGAGTCAAGCACCTGTGCTTACTTTACCTGAGGGAGTTGAAGATTTTTTGGTTTATTGTGATGCCTCATTTAATGGTCTTGGATGTGTCCTTATGCAAAAGGGGCGAGTCATCGCTTATGCATCAAGACAATTAAAACCTCATGAGAAGTCCTACCCCGTTCATGATTTGGAACTTGCTGCGGTTGTTTTTGCTTTAAAGATTTGGCGTCATTACCTATATGGTGTTAAATTCACCATATATTCCGATCATAAGAGTCTTAAATACTTTTTTGAACAACGAGATCTTAATAACCGTCAACGGAGATGGCTTGATTTATTGAAGGACTATGATTGTGAAATCTTGTATCACCCCGGAAAAGCCAATGTGGTGGCCGACGCCTTAAGCCGAAAGAGTTCTCACTTTTCTATTCGTGTTTCACCCTTATGGGTAATGATTACCAATGATTTATTGGAACGTATAAAAGAAGCTCAAGAAGAAGCTTTACAACGTGATCCTAAACGAGAAAGAATTAAAGGTCAAATGAAGCATTTTTCTAAAGACTCTCGTGGTCTTACGGTTCGTTATGGACGAATTTGGATCCCTTTTTCGTGCCCTTTGAAAGAAATTCTTCTTGATGAAGCTCATAAGTCCAAATATTCTATTCATCCCGGTGCAATGAAAATGTATCACGACTTGAAGGTTGATTATTGGTGGCCGGGTATGAAACGTGACATAGTCAAGTATGTGGAAAAGTGTTTGACTTGTTTACAAGTTAAAGCGGAGCATCAAAAGCCATACGGGAAGCTCCAACCGCTTGATATACCACAATGGAAGTGGGAGCACTTGACTATGGACTTCATTACCAAACTTCCTAAGACACCCAAGTATCAATTTGACTCTATATGGGTGATTGTAGATCGATTGACGAAAAGTGCTTTGTTTTTACCCATTCGTGAGTCATCATCTTCCAAAGTGTTAGCCGATATTTATTTGAAAGAAGTTGTAGCTCGGCATGGCATTCCCGTCTCAATTGTTTCGGATAGAGATACACGGTTTACATCCCATTTTTGGAGAAGGTTTCATGAAGATATGGGTACCAAGTTGCATTTGAGTACCGCATACCACCCGCAAACGGACGGTCAAAGTGAGCGAACCATCCAAACGTTGGAAGACATGCTACGTGCGTGCATTATTGATTTTGGAGGACCTTGGGATGTGTATTTGCCTTTGGCGGAATTCTCGTATAATAATAGTTACCATTCTAGTATTAAGATGCCTCCGTACGAAATGCTTTATGGTAGGAGATGTCGAACTCCCATTTGTTGGGGAGAAGTGGGACAGCGAGAGTTAGGCGGAACCGATATTGTACTTGAAACTACTCAAAAGATAGATGAAATTCGTGAAAGACTTAAGGCGGCTCAAGATAGACAAAAGTCGTATGCCGATGTTAGAAGAAGACCCATTGAGTTCATGGTTGGTGACCGAGTTATGTTAAAGGTATCTCCATGGAAGGGTTTGCTGCGATTTCGAAAACGTGGAAAATTGAGTCCACGGTTCATTGGCCCGTTTCGGATTTCAGCCCGTGTTGGCAAGGTAGCGTATCAATTGGAACTACCCGAAGAGTTATCTCGCATTCATAACACTTTTCATGTATCACAACTACGAAAGTGTCTTGTTGACGATGCATCGTGCGTTCCTTTGAATGAAATTGAATTGGACAAGAAATTGACTTATGTTGAAGAACCGGTTGCCATAGTTGAAGAAGAGTTGAGAAAGATTAACAACAAGACAATACGAACTTTCAAGGTACAATGGAAGCACCAAAAGAACTCGGAATATACTTTGGAAACCGAACGTGATATGTTGGTATACTACCCGTCTTTACATATGGCTTGGATCACGGGGACGTGATCGATTTTGAGTGGGGGAGATTTGTAACACCCCGTTATTTTAAGGTAATAGAAAATTAACCCTTTTTATAGTTTTAACATTAAATTAATTTCCTAGTATTTTGTTTTGAGATAAGGGGTTAATTTAGTTGGAACTTTAGTGGCTAGCGGGTATTATACCCTTTCTAATTTTGAGATGGTACGTGGCTTTAGGAGGAATGCCCAGCCAAATGCAAGTGGGTGATTCACAAAACCACTACACTCCTTTTCCATTTCATATTCTTGAATCCTTCTCCCAATTCATTTTATCAAGGAAATTACATGCAAGATTATTCCTCCCAAATTCAATCATCTAATTCATTCTAATAATAAGCAAAGTGAGGGTTTGTTTTGCTTGGGGGAGGCCGAAATTATCAAGAAGAAAAGAAGGAAAATCTGGAAATTTAATTGTTGTTGTTCTTGAGGTGATGAAGACCATTTAGTTGAGCCTATAGCCATAGAATCGATTAGCCAAGTTCAAGGTGAGTGTGTATGCATATAATCATGTTCTTGTTATTTGGGGTCATAGGTGGGTAAATTCCTATGATCCATTTGATTGTAGAGCTAGTAGGTGGGTAAATTCCTACTAGCCAAATTGTGATTTAGGGTTAGTAGGTGGGTAAATTCCTACTAATCCATTTGTGATTATAGCTAGTAGGTGGGTAAATTCCTACTAATCCATTTGTGATTATAGCTAGTAGGTGGGTAAATTCCTACTAATCCATTTGTGATTATAGCTAGTAGGTGGGTAAATTCCTACTAGCATGTTTCCATGGCCATGTGAAAGTGAAATTATGTTATGATTGAATTTGCTATCGTTGGATAGGCAATATGTGGTGCTTGAGGCACATTGCTTGGTAACTTGATTATGATTATATGTATATGCATTCACTAAGCGTTGCTTATATTTTAGTTGTTTACTCTTTTATAGGAGTTGGTAGTAGCAAAGGTAAAGAATTGAGCAATTGAAGGGATTTGAAGCTTTGGTCAAATTTGAAGGTTGACATCTTGGGTAAATTGGTAGAAAATCCCATTTGACTACTATGGCTCTTGGTACAAGTTTGTTTTGGTTGAATAAGTTTTCTTTGGATGTAAAATCTGCATATTTGTAAAGTTTTTGGGTCATTTGGATGTTTTTGGTCATAACATGCTAATTAGGTCGTTTATTAGGTCAAACGACCCATTTGATAGTTCATATCGTTTTCGGACCAAAACTAAGTATGTAAGTATCACACTTCGTGTCTATTACATATTTGAAAATCTGAATTGTTGTTTATGATGTATTCGAAGTCTTGACTTTTATAGTGGGTTGAAGTTTAAGTCACTTTTTGCAACGCAGGGTTACCTTTTGTAACGGGCGTTACACTCCTTTTGAAACCGCACGGCCGTTACCTTTTGTAACGGGCGTTACACTCCTTTTGAAACCGCACGGCCGTTACCTTTTGTAACGGCGTTACACTCCTTTTGAAACCGCACGGCCGTTACCTTTTGTAACGGGCGTTACACTCCTTTTGAAACCGCACGGCCGTTACCTTTTGTAACGGGCGTTACACTCCTTTTGAAACCGCACGGCCGTTACCTTTTGTAACGGGCGTTACACTCCTTTTGAAACCGCACGGCCGTTACCTTTTGTAACGGGCGTTACACTCCTTTTGAAACCGCACGGCCGTTACCTTTTGTAACGGGCGTTACACTCCTTTTGAAACCGCACGGCCGTTACCTTTTGTAACGGGCCGTTACACTCCTTTTGAAACCGCACGGCCGTTACCTTTTGTAACGGGCGTTACACTCCTTTTGAAACCGCACGGCCGTTACCTTTTGTAACGGGCGTTACACTCCTTTTGAAACCGCACGGCCGTTACCTTTTGTAACGGCGTTACACTCCTTTTGAAACCGCACGGCGTTACCTTTTGTAACGGGCGTTACACTCCTTTTGAAACCGCACGGCCGTTACCTTTTGTAACGGGCGTTACACTCCTTTTGAAACCGCACGGCCGTTACCTTTTGTAACGGGCGTTACACTCCTTTTGAAACCGCACGGCCGTTACCTTTTGTAACGGGCGTTACACTCCTTTTGAAACCGCACGGCCGTTACCTTTTGTAACGGGCGTTACACTCCTTTTGAAACCGCACGGCCGTTACCTTTTGTAACGGGCGTTACACTCCTTTTGAAACCGCACGGCCGTTACCTTTTGTAACGGGCGTTACACTCCTTTTGAAACCGCACGGCCGTTACCTTTTGTAACGGGCGTTACACTCCTTTTGAAACCGCACGGCCGTTACCTTTTGTAACGGGCGTTACACTCCTTTTGAAACCGCACGGCCGTTACCTTTTGTAACGGGCGTTACACTCCTTTTGAAACCGCACGGCCGTTACCTTTTGTAACGGCGTTACACTCCTTTTGAAACCGCACGGCCGTTACCTTTTGTAACGGGCGTTACACTCCTTTTGAAACCGCACGGCCGTTACCTTTTGTAACGGGCGTTACACTCCTTTTGAAACCGCACGGCCGTTACCTTTTGTAACGGGCGTTACACTCCTTTTGAAACCGCACGGCCGTTATTATGTGTAACGGGCGTTACACTGGTGCGTAACTGCCGTTATGCACCCGTTACAGGGACTTTACAAAATTTTAGTGTAACGGCCGTTACACTTTGTAACGGGCGTTACACTCCTTTTGAAACCGCACGGCCGTTACCTTTTGTAACGGGCGTTAACGCCTTTTTAAAACGCACGGCGTTACCTTTTGTAACGGGCGTTACACTCCTTTTGAAACCGCACGGCCGTTACCTTTTGTAACGGGCGTTACACTCCTTTTGAAACCGCACGGCCGTTACCTTTTGTAACGGGCGTTACACTCCTTTTGAAACCGCACGGCCGTTACCTTTTGTAACGGGCGTTACACTCCTTTTGAAACCGCACGGCCGTTACCTTTTGTAACGGGCGTTACACTCCTTTTGAAACCGCACGGCCGTTACCTTTTGTAACGGGCGTTACACTCCTTTTGAAACCGCACGGCCGTTACCTTTTGTAACGGGCGTTACACTCCTTTTGAAACCGCACGGCCGTTACCTTTTGTAACGGGCGTTACACTCCTTTTGAAACCGCACGGCCGTTACCTTTTGTAACGGGCGTTACACTCCTTTTGAAACCGCACGGCCGTTACCTTTTGTAACGGGCGTTACACTCCTTTTGAAACCGCACGGCCGTTACCTTTTGTAACGGCGTTACACTCCTTTTGAAACCGCACGGCCGTTACCTTTTGTAACGGGCGTTACACTCCTTTTGAAACCGCACGGCCGTTACCTTTTGTAACGGGCGTTACACTCCTTTTGAAACCGCACGGCCGTTACCTTTTGTAACGGGCGTTACACTCCTTTTGAAACCGCACGGCCGTTACCTTTTGTAACGGGCGTTACACTCCTTTTGAAACCGCACGGCCGTTACCTTTTGTAACGGGCGTTACACTCCTTTTGAAACCGCACGGCCGTTACCTTTTGTAACGGGCCGTTACACTCCTTTTGAAACCGCACGGCCGTTACCTTTTGTAACGGGCGTTACACTCCTTTTGAAACCGCACGGCCGTTACCTTTTGTAACGGGCGTTACACTCCTTTTGAAACCGCACGGCCGTTACCTTTTGTAACGGCGTTACACTCCTTTTGAAACCGCACGGCGTTACCTTTTGTAACGGGCGTTACACTCCTTTTGAAACCGCACGGCCGTTACCTTTTGTAACGGGCGTTACACTCCTTTTGAAACCGCACGGCCGTTACCTTTTGTAACGGGCGTTACACTCCTTTTGAAACCGCACGGCCGTTACCTTTTGTAACGGGCGTTACACTCCTTTTGAAACCGCACGGCCGTTACCTTTTGTAACGGGCGTTACACTCCTTTTGAAACCGCACGGCCGTTACCTTTTGTAACGGGCGTTACACTCCTTTTGAAACCGCACGGCCGTTACCTTTTGTAACGGGCGTTACACTCCTTTTGAAACCGCACGGCCGTTACCTTTTGTAACGGGCGTTACACTCCTTTTGAAACCGCACGGCCGTTACCTTTTGTAACGGGCGTTACACTCCTTTTGAAACCGCACGGCCGTTACCTTTTGTAACGGGCGTTACACTCCTTTTGAAACCGCACGGCCGTTACCTTTTGTAACGGCGTTACACTCCTTTTGAAACCGCACGGCCGTTACCTTTTGTAACGGGCGTTACACTCCTTTTGAAACCGCACGGCCGTTACCTTTTGTAACGGGCGTTACACTCCTTTTGAAACCGCACGGCCGTTACCTTTTGTAACGGGCGTTACACTCCTTTTGAAACCGCACGGCCGTTACCTTTTGTAACGGGCGTTACACTCCTTTTGAAACCGCACGGCCGTTACCTTTTGTAACGGGCGTTACACTCCTTTTGAAACCGCACGGCCGTTACCTTTTGTAACGGGCCGTTACACTCCTTTTGAAACCGCACGGCCGTTACCTTTTGTAACGGGCGTTACACTCCTTTTGAAACCGCACGGCCGTTACCTTTTGTAACGGGCGTTACACTCCTTTTGAAACCGCACGGCCGTTACCTTTTGTAACGGCGTTACACTCCTTTTGAAACCGCACGGCGTTACCTTTTGTAACGGGCGTTACACTCCTTTTGAAACCGCACGGCCGTTACCTTTTGTAACGGGCGTTACACTCCTTTTGAAACCGCACGGCCGTTACCTTTTGTAACGGGCGTTACACTCCTTTTGAAACCGCACGGCCGTTACCTTTTGTAACGGGCGTTACACTCCTTTTGAAACCGCACGGCCGTTACCTTTTGTAACGGGCGTTACACTCCTTTTGAAACCGAACGGCCGTTACACTTTGTAACGGGCGTTACACTCCTTTTGAAACCGCACGGCCGTTACCTTTTGTAACGGGCGTTAACGACCGTTTTTAAAAAAAATAACAGACGAATGGACAAAGAAAATAATAGATGAATGGACAACAGATCTCTACTTCGCTACAACTTGCCCACTTGGGCGTAACCAACTTTTGCACAAGGTTTTTAGAGATCTATTCCCTGTTGTCATAAACGCATAGCTACTTGAAATCTTATTATATAAGAAACAATGAAACCCTCGTTCATTTAGTTAGATCATGTTAGTAAATTGGATCTCACGTTAGTCAATTGAAGTATATCTATATATGTAGTTATCTAAAGAATAAAATTTCATACCATGTTAGTGTGAACTTTTGTTCTATGTCTAAAGTCAACATGACTTGATTTCTACAAACAAAATCCGATTTATAAAATTACTCGCACAACAAAGCTTTTTTCTAAAAACCAAATCCGATTTATAAAGTAATAGTTAACTATCCGAGCTAAGTGCATGGTGCACCTAGCCCGTCTTGTCACCTCTTGTGAAACTAATGTATAAGAAAGTAGAAGAATACCTGAGCTGAAAATGCCACCTTTTTTGCACAACTCTCTGGCACAAAATGCAGCATTCCTTCTATTAGTTGATGATGATGAAGCTACTGCTTTTAGTTCAAAGGGCATCACTGCCTGAAAACATGATACATTATCATGTTTGTACAAACTGATAATAAGGAAGTGCCAACATTAGATAATTATATCCAATCAAAAAAATAGTAAGTACTTCAACATACGCAGCAATTGGAGCACCCATATGCCGAGCAACTTTAGCAAGGTATGCAACCACCATTGTCTGATCTTGTGCTTAGTGTGAACCTTTATGTAGGATCATCAAACGACAATAACTGCAGAAAACCAGTCAAAATGGGTCATTTTTAATGAGTCAATATTGGTTAGGACAGGCAACACCACATGGAAATTTTGTTATCCATTTCTTTTTGGACTTCCTATATAATTAATGTGTTCAATAGGCTATACCCGTTCGTTGGACGGAACTATTGACAATACAAAAAACAAAAAAACAAAAAAAAAACCACAAGTGTTACTCTTATATGTTTTGCCCTTTTAAAAGATTCTTCAATAATAATTAATAAATCGGCTAAGAATATAATGGATTAATTCAAAAGTGGAACAACAAAAGGGAATGTGTGTCTTCTTACAGCTAACCAGCTTTGTCGAAAACAGGATCACCAAAAGGGGTTGTGGCTGCTAGTTAAGTCAATGTCCTGTGACAAGTCAAGTTTTGTCTGGAGGTTTGGAGTTGAGGGTGTCGTATCTTATGAATGCCTTCGTGTTGTCAAACTGCTAAGTACAATGCTGCTGCTTCTCGCTTAATTTACTATTGTAGTTGTCTTGTTTCTTGGTCGGGTGACTGGCCTTGGCTAGTCCGATTGCTCAAACTTCTGTCTGCAGGTGGGAGGTTGAAAGCTCTTCAAAACGATTTCACTAATGTTGCTGTTTTTAGGAGGCATTTGATAGCTCAACTTCTCAAACCCATTGTAACAGATAATTAGAGGTTGTTTGTTTTGATCTCTTAACGCTTTGAGAACTCATGTGATTATCTCATCTAAATGAGCTCGAGACTGTCAAAGTGTATAAAGGAAATAAGAAACACGGTGTGAGGGAGTTACTCTCAAGTTATATCCATGTATTTCCCTCATGTTTAGTAAAAAACATATCATAGTTAAATATATTATATACATCAGATTTATCTTATAGCTTGTGGCTATTAATAAATTTCTCTGATTACAAACAAATGAGTAAAAATTAAGACCTTCAAAGTTAACCACTTAACTAAAACTAAATAGCATACTACTGTATTTATTTGACATGGTTTTTTTTATCGATTTAATAAATAAATATGGTTTAGCAAAAACATGAGTTGCAGTGCATCGACTTACATAAGCACTTTGAATGAGTTATTTTTTCAGTGAACCTTTGAAGAAGAACATGAATCTATTTAAACTCAATGACATAAGAGTTGGCAGGAGAATACGATCCAGCCCGTCTTAACATCCAATAAAAGAATGAACCATAATGAGCAGCCCATTTTTTAAATTTTTTATAATTAGTTTTTATAAACATATATAAAGTTCAAATAAGACAAAGGTGTTGTCAGCCAATCCAACCCAATCGATTTTGACCTGCGATAAGAAGTCGCCAATTTAATAGGAAGCCCATTATGACCTATTACCGTCCCGCCCATCCGGCCTTGTCTAGGTAACTTAGTTGAAGTTAGTAAAGAAATTGGTTCACCTGCTTATACTCCTTGATGTTGCAGCTTTGCATGTAGCCGACCCAACGAAAGCACTGCCTCCTAACATTACAAGCTGATAAGAAAAGAAACCTTATTATAGTTTACCTTACAAACTACTTAATTTGCATTTACGGGTGTCTACAAATGGATATATAACAAAATGTAACGAAATGAATCATGTGTGCATATTCAGACCCTCTCAGCCTTAATATGTGCTTCAACGTCTATAGTGAATGAGTTGTTCTCCTTTGCACCTGCATCAGCATAGCTGCATAGCTGAAGTTAAAACAACTCTTCATCGAAAACAATTCCAATATGCGAAAATACAATTGAGAAATTTAATATACTTCAATACTGTCACAAGACAATAACCATATTTGATAGCGAACACTAAAATTACCAACTTGAAATAACACACGTATCAACTAAAAAGCATTATCAAAAATAACTAAAAAACATTATTCAATTTAACAATCTATACATAAGATTGCAAAAAGGATGAAACAAAAATAACCAAAACCTTCAATTAACACAGTTATAATCAAATATGATTTATATCTACAAAACCCATACGGAAGTCCTATATTTTGTATAAAAAAATACATACAGTTACACACACATCAATCCCTATATATATAACAATTTTAATCAAATATGATTTATATTTACAAAACCCATACCAAAATCTCTCTCTATATATAACAATTTTCCTAACTTTTATTCACAAACATACAAATAAAGATTGATTAAACTAAAATACAGAGAAAGGATCGAAAAATCTAACTTGGATGAAAGGATCGTGAATTTGACCGAGGATATAAAAAAAATAGAATCTGATATATATGTATATAGATTGATTTAGCCATTTAATTTAAAACCCTAAAAAGTTTGGGGATTTGAGGTTATGGAAGGAAATAGGAAAAGATTTGGAGAAGTGTTGATATACTGATAGGAACGATGGAATAATTATTTCCTAAATTTATGTACCAAAGGAATGATGATTTATTCATTGTGGTTTTCCCATTTAGAAACAAAACCAATCTTGGTTCAATTGGCAAACACGCATTATGCTATTTGGGAGGTCTTGAGTTCGAAACCAACTCCAGTTTTTTATAAATAAAAGCTAATTTATGGCTTATATTTGCTTAGTGGACACTCCACATCAGCAGATAAATTGTCCACGTGGATGCTGACGTGTCTATGTGATCGATATGGTGACGCCACGTAGGAAAATGCTGACGTGGCGGACTCAGAGAAGGCCACGTGAGCACTTTGAGATAGCTCCATATATATAGAGAGAGATTCTCTATCTCAAATAGATGATGTGGCATTTCTCTGACTTCGCCACATCATCTTTTTCTTACGTGTCGTTTTTATGTTAGTTTTTCTAAGAAGTGACATGTGTATATCCATATCATATCCTATTTGGCATTTAAAATTAAATTAATATATACTCAAAAAATTGCTCGTGCTAAGTTTCAAACTCACATGTGCGAGAAAGGCATGGAACTCAAACGGCCACTACACCAATTGTTTGGAGTGTTCTACTTTGGATGCACACAATTTAAATATATCTATTATTTAATAAAATAAGATAAATTAATAATAAATAAATTGTTATTAAAATTGAAAGAATGATAAACCTACCATATTTTTTTAGCCATCTATAACAAATAAACATGTTTTATTGTTGAGCACTACCTTTAAAATTAATATTTTGCCTAAAAACTTTAATAATATCGAATGAATAAATATTGGTTATAAGTATTTAATTTTACATCGTTAATATCTTATAGTATATAAATAAAAAATACTCCATATATGTATATTGTGCCTACAATAATAAAAAAAAATTGTAAAAATAATAACATCACCATTTTCAACTTCTATATTTCAATATATGAGAAGATAACACTTCATTAATATATTTTGTTTTTGTAAAATCACATAGTAGAGGAGTATCCGTGGAATACGATGATGGTCGTTGTGGTGGTGTCGATGGTGTGGTTGTGGTAAAGGTAATTAACATTAGGGGGGTAGTTTAGCAAAAGAATTTTAAGGGGTGTTAAGTGAAAATGTTATACCTTTTAAACAATTCAAATTAAAAAGTTATAAAACTTTATTAAAAAGTATAGATATGTTAATATAATAATATAACATAATAATAAATATATGGGCAATGATCCATACACCATCAGTTTTTAGCCCTATGCCATAAATCTATATGAGTGAGTTATTTTGAGAGCCTCTTAAAAACGTTAGAATCAATCATGGTCATTGATCATAAAATTGTAAAATTCCATCAGATTCATTAAAAAAAAATTTATTGCAAAATACCATACATCCTTAGACAAAAAAAAACGGGTACATGTAGTTTTCATATGTGACATTTATACGTTGTTTATTTACTAGAACTTGACAAATCATCATCCAGTTAACAGCCACATCCTTATTCCACCGCTTTGGCAAGTGGAATAAGCCCCAGCTCCAAAAGCCAGAAACTACTTAAGTTCGTTTGTTATTATTTCATTTATTATAAATAATACCATAGTGGTTAAAAAGACAATAATTGTTTGTATCAAAAACGTTTAGTTAATGATTTTTAAACAACCACACAAGGTAAATCAATTGGTTATTTTGGTGTCATCCGAACAAAAAGAAACCAAAAAAAGTAATAAAAAGGAAAACATTTGTTTCATTGGTTTTGTGAACAACTTGCTCAGTGAAAAGAAAGAACAAAAATTCATTTTAGAAAAAAACAATTTACTTATTAGCAAAAACAAAATTTTTTTAAGAACAACATTATAATCTAATCCTATTCTTAAATCACACGCATGTCTGTGATGAAACAAAATCTTTTGTTTCTTATTTGATTCAAACAAAAGGAAAGGCAAGTTCAGAGTATGTTTAATTCTTTTGAATTGTAGAACTTTTTATTTGTATTAATAAACTTGTGTTATTTACTATCCAATCGTTTGTATCTATTTTATTTAATAATTTGACAAGATATATGCACACAAATCATCATTTTTATTTAATTAAATTTTACTTGAGTCATTAATTCTAGTTTTTTAATGAAAGTGGAAAAGGATGTATTTACACATGATAGTTTGCTATGTTAATTTGTATTTACCAATTGTACGATATATCTAAAAGTTTCCTGAGTTTTACGTATGCATATCGCATGGGAGAGTAGTAGCAAATGCATAAGAAAGGTAAATTATCATATGGATATCTATATCTATACTACTATATAATAGAGAACCCCCCTCCCAAATTCTCAAATTTTAAACTACCTAAATTACCCCTATCTTTTGTAAATAATTACCCCTTTACCCTCAAAACCTCTCCAATCACCACCACCTACAACCGCCGCCAACCGCCGCCTACAACCACCACCACCCGCCACCGTCTACAACCACCACCACCAGCCACCGTCTACAACGACCACCAGCCGCCACCGTCTACAACGACCACCACCTGCCACCGTCTACAACGACCACCAGCCGCCACCGTCTACAACGACCACCAGCCGCCGCCGTCTACACCACCACCACCCGCTGCCGTCTACAACCACCACCAGCTCCGTCGTCTACAACCACCACCACCCGCCACCGTCTACACCACCTCCAGCCACCACCATCTACAACCACCTCCAACCACCTCCGTCTACAACCACCCCTAGCCACCGTCGTCTACAACCACCCCCAGCCACCGCCGTTTGCAAAAAGAAGATACAATAGAGAGAGAGAGAGAGATCATGACAGTAAACCGGTGAGTCGGATGAACCGGATAGAAATTTGACCGACGGTCAAACAATTAACTTTCGCCGGGAAATGGGATGTATAGCTGATGAAAAGTAGATCTGAAGGGTCGCTAAAGATGGCTTCGTAGCCGGAGGTGGCCAGTGGAAAGTGGATCGGAAAGGTCGACCAAGATGGCCGGTGAATAGTGGATCTGGAGTGTGGCCGCAGTAGGCTGAGTGGCCGGAGTAGTCTGGGTCGCCGGAGTTGGATATGCACCGGAGATGGCTATATCGACGGAGTAGGCTGGCTTTTGGATCATTTTTCATATAGATAGTGGTGATGAATGAATTCCAGGGGGTGATGGTGATTTATTTTCCGATGAAGGTTTAAGTTTTTGTAATGAAAAAAGAAAATTGAGAGAATAGATGGAGACTACAGAGAGTGAAAGAACGAAATTAAGTTTTGTACTGTAATTGTAAAATAATAGTGATGCCAGGTGGGTGCAAAATTTAAGATTGAAAGGGGTAAGGACGTAGACTATATGTTAGGCTTGACCCACTTATGCAAACATTTTTTGAATACCTTTTAAGAAGAAAAACCTTTCAAAAAAAGATGACTTTGAATATTTTTGTATCGGTAGTTTTATATGATAAATTTATACATTTTGAATCATCAAACTAACGAAATTTTGAGGACTAAAATGAGTTGATCCGTAGGCATTAACCAATTTTTTTTTCTTCGAGATATACAGAAAAAAAGTATATTAGTAACGATATTACGATTACAATTTAAGTATTGCTTTTTAAATTGTCGTTATCACGACGTATCATGCATTGTAAATTTTCGCCGCCGCATTGCGCGGGCACTATGCTCGTAGATATAGATATGGGATCAAAATCTAGGTAAACATGCATTACGAGCACGTTTAAATTTAAAAAAGTATGTTAGGGGTCAGCAATGGTTTTAGGTTTATTCCATTTCACTCGTACAGTCGCACATTCATAGAAAACAAAGCTTGGTTTGGTAAAAAAAAATGATGCATTTGTAAAAGGGAAAAAATGGAAAGGTTAGTCAATGAGATCGACAATGACACCTGGTAAACGTATGTTTTCAGTCAAATTTAACATTATCTATGCTATTATTAAAAATAAAAAATTATATTAACAAAAGATGTAATAGCAACTCTCGTTTTTCCCCCCCAAATTATACGATCATATGGAATTTACTTGATTACTTCTGTGAATTTTTATTTTATTTTATATATAAAAAGATAACTTGTATCAACTATAGAGATGGGTTATGTACGAGCACGTTTAAATTTAAAAAAGTATGTTAGGGGTCAGCAATGGTTTTAGGTTTATTCCATTTCACTCGTACAGTCGCACATTCATAGAAAACAAAGCTTGGTTTGGTAAAAAAAAATGATGCATTTGTAAAAGGGAAAAAATGGAAAGGTTAGTCAATGAGATCGACAATGACACCTGGTAAACGTATGTTTTCAGTCAAATTTAACATTATCTATGCTATTATTAAAAATAAAAAATTATATTAACAAAAGATGTAATAGCAACTCTCGTTTTTCCCCCCCAAATTATACGATCATATGGAATTTACTTGATTACTTCTGTGAATTTTTATTTTATTTTATATATAAAAAGATAACTTGTATCAACTATAGAGATGGGTTATGTGACTCGTGTCATTTATTACGTAATTGATATTATAATTTTATCTATACTTATTAAAAACAACATCACCCTAAACCATCACTTTTTAAAATAATTATACCAACCATTATATTAATTACATTTACATCAATAGTCTACATTACTCGTCGTCACCACCATAAGTCGCCACTGTCGCATTGCGCGGACACCATGGTAGTATCAAGTAAAAGAGTATACGTATTAGTAAACACACTTTCTTAATCTGTACTATCTAATAAAGCAATAACTCTCTTTTTTTTTATAAAACTTTCAGCCTTTGAAAATTCAAAAATACCTCCTCCTTTATTTATTAATTTAAATATCTCCATTAATATAACTATAATACCCTTAATAAAATAATTTACAATATAAATCTCTCAACTATTAAAATAACTACAAGTACATTATTACCACCTTTAACAATAATTACGTTTACATTCACCACCATCGCCGACCTAGCGCCCCCACCACCTTCACCGCCACCGCTACCAACACTACCGCCAGCACCTGTCGCCACCACCTCCGTCACGCCGTCGCCGCCACTACCACCCCACCGCCGTCGTATTTCGCGAGCATAAGTCTAGTATATAGTGAAACCAGCCACGGGCAAAAGAAACCAGTTAGGCCGTTACATTTGAATAAAAAATGGTTACCTATTTCGTTTACCCCGTTTTGTAACAATAACTATCATTTTAAAAAACTAATAGTGATGAAATGGTTGATAGTAGTTCTATAAGAGCCACAAGGACCTGAGAACCGTGTAACACTCAGTCGTCATGCACAAGATGGTGGCTTATTTGGAGCCGGTGACTTAGCACATTATTTACAAAACAGCCGAGTTGTTAAATCTTCAAGGACAAGATTTCATATAACCGCATTAGCGGCGACATCTAATTTTAACGAGAGTCTAAGCTCTAACAAATCGCTATAACTTTTTTTTTTTTTTACTTCTGAATAGTGTGTAACAGGTTAAAAACGTCCCATATATTTGCACAACTTAGACACAATAGAACACGTATTCAAAAGACAGCCTGTTTCGTGACATCAAACATTTAACTTGGTTGTATTCGAGTTTATCACTAAGATGGTAAGATGTTGAAGATCATGTGTTTAAATTCCCCGACCACGTTCTTAAAGAAAAAAGACAACCCACCATCTAAGACAATGATCTCCACTGCAACTCCACCTGAAGTGTACCATTCCGTGAGTCGGTTAGGTTGTACTTCCCCTTTATTCTCTTGTTTCGCACTACATCCGCAAGTTGTATGTCCATATAACCCAGTGTTTCCTACAAGAATATTTGCACTCTTTATGTCCCTGTGGATGATTCTCTGGTCTTGAGCAACATGGTTATGCAAATAATCCAAACCCCGGGCCACATCAATGCATATATTAATCCTTTGCAACCAAGTTAGTTTAACAATTGATATGCCCTTGTTTAGGTATTTATCGAGGCTTCCACCCTCTGCATAGTTATAAACTAGTATCTTTTCACCGTGTTCTTCACAGAAACCAAGCAAGGAGACTAAGTTAGGATGTTTATAGCGAGATAGCAAGTGAATCTCAGTTAAAAACTCCTTTAACCCTTGACCGGAAAGTTCACTATCTAGTCGTTTTACCGCCACAGAAGTAAGTTTACCCAAAAGTAAGAGCTCCCCTTAGTAAACCAAGCCATATCCACCCTGCCCAATGATCGGTGTTGTGAAATCTTTTGTGGCTTCTTTAATATCTTGAAAAGGTATACAAAGGTGATGTGATACTTTAATAACATCAGTTATCTTGGAATTGGAAGAGGAACACATGTGGACTCGAAATTAATACGTATATATTGTATATATAACTGAAGCCTATGAACGAGTGTGTTTCAAAACCCGAATTGGACCAAGTACTTTATAGAACCCAGCTTGGCCAGTGGTTTGTGGGTTCGTCAAAATCAGATTGGACCATTGAACCAGTATCCCGTTTGCAGCTTTTTCGGTTATCAGCTTTGTTTTCCAAAACATTCTCCTAGCCACCACCGGCCTATATATCTTGTATTTTGTCTCCAACAATCAGCTTCTTAAAGAGGCGGTTTTCCTGTTTAAAATTACATGGACAGATGACGACTCTTTGACTCAGTTTTCCTATTTCTCTTTCTCATATAGGGGTTAGTTATTATAAAACAAGTATTAAAAAACAAATAAGACAAGATCTTGACCCTTAGATAATGATAAAATTGATTCACGAAGATTCACGAAGTACAAGTATATATATTGATGCACGATGATTTTCATGATGCACGGTGATTTTCAGTGAACAGAAACTATTGTTTTATTTGTTTTACTTTAATACTTGTTTTATTTTACCTAAAACCTATATATATATATATATATAGGGGTGAGATAAATTGAGTCCAGCTTAATTTGAGTCCAAAAAGGGTCCATGTAACTTACACATGTGTAAGTCGTGGTGGCGGTGGTCGCCGTCGCCGAAAAATCATGGTGGTGGTCGGAGATGATGGTGGTGGTGGTAGGAGGTGGTTGGAATTTGAGGAGATGGAAAAAAATCAATGGACTCAAATTGGACTCAAAATAAGCTGGACTCATTTTATCTTTTCCCTATATATATATATATATATATATATATATTTTCTTTTTCGAAAAGCAGATTGAAGTGTTTGTTACCGAAGAAAACCAAGAGAGATGATCAAAGAAAATCAAACGCAGAGAAATGAAAGGGAAAAGAATTGGTGTTGCTATTTTTTTTATTAGTTGAGCTAGAGATCGATTTGTACAGATTGAATTCAACATCATACATGCAGGAAGGATCTATTAGACCATCTTTTAACGCTCAGAGTATTCCCGGCATTTTGAACAGAATACACCGAGTTTCCGGCGCAGCCGCCGCTGTATGCGTCAGCTTATTCGCCAGAACTAGTAGCCATACGTTGTATTGTTTTGTTTAATGTTTATAGTTTTATTAGTTTGTTTGCTATTCTTATTATTGGTTGGAGAAAGAGTGAAGGAAATATAATTGTTCGCCGGCTTGAATCTAAGAAGAACTCTACTAGTTTTCTTTATATACTTTTTGAGGGGTTGGGTATTTTAAATAAGTATCTAATACTATCTTATAAAGCATTTTGCCATTTTTTTTAAGAAAAGATGATTTGAACTACCCAAAATACCCTTATTCTTTATTCACTAATTTAAACATCTCTACCTAATATACCTATAATAACCTTAAATCTCAACCACTCATTTTTTTCTCTCTCATCCATAAATCATTCTATTCATCTAATTCATTCAAAATCATTTATCTCAAAAACCGTATATCGATAAATTATAAAAATTGTATGGGTGTTCTTAAAATTTCATGCTCTTTCATTAGAGATGTCATTCGATATACTTTCGACGAATTTTTAAATTCGAGGGCGGAGCCCGTACGGCTAAGGCATTTGGCTATCATACTCTATGACTTGACCTATCACCCCCACTATCTCACCGCCGCAATGTGCGGACACTATCTCTCGTATTAAAGTAAAACAAATAAGACAACATCTTGACTCTTAGATCATTGTTAAATTGATGCACGAAGATTCACAAAGCAATTGATGCACGATAATTTTCATGATGCACGGTGATCTTCAGTGAAGAAAAACCTATTGTTTTATTTGTTTTACTTTAATACTTGTTTTATTTTACCTAAAACCTACTTTTTTCATTACTGTATTATCTTATTTCTTATTTTTATATTAAACCCCCTAAGAATTATAATGTTTACTAGTGGTTATAACTTTTTTAGCAGAAAATATCGCTTACACAGGGCGCGTTTAGTTGGCAAAAACATTCATTGTTTTCCATTTTTGTTTTCTAAGAAAACATGGAAAACAGAGAATGTGATCAAATCATAGTTTTCCAAAAATGTTTTCTAAGAAAACAGAAAACGGTTTTTCCCACTTTTCCATGGGAAACTAGAAAACACTATTTTATTGTTTTTCACTTTTCATTTTCCATTTTCTAAATTTAAAAAATCTCAAAATATATTACAGTAACTCTTTTGATACGCCCCCGTCCTTGCCCCCGTCACCCTTCACCCCTACCCCACCCCGACCTACCACTTAACTAAGTGTACTAGAACATGTTTTTTTAAAATGAAAAATGGAAATAGCTTTTTTCTAATTTTGAATGCGTTTTCAAAATTTTCATTTGTTTTTTAAAGATGGAAAACTCCTTCCATTTTCTAGAAAATCAAAAATGGAAAACTAGAAAACATTTTCCAAAACTAAACGCGCCCATAAGTTTTCTAAATTTTCATTATTAATTAATTAATAAAATGTTTTTTTTTTATTATTTTTAACTTAATATATCATATGTTTTAATATAATATATTATGTTTTTAAATACTAATATTAAATAATGATTTGACACCACAATAAACTAAAACTTCTTTATGAGGTTAATGGTAATAATGATTCAGTTTGATGAATCAGTATATTACTAATGTAACATTAATAAAAAGCTGATGGGTTAAAGATGATTTTGCATTTAAAAAATAAAAAAAAGTATATATATATATATATGATATTAAAAAATATATATATATATATATATATATATATATATAGGATAGAGATAAAAAAAAAAGGTCCTTTAAGGAGGGAATGAAGAGAAAGTTCATTTTTTATTATTTTTTTTAGCTTGTTTTTTTGATTTTTTTTTTTTTTTCACTTTTTTCATTCTTCTTTAATTAACTAATTCAAAAAAAATTTACAAAATTTTTTAAAAATATTTTTTTTTCAAAAGGCGTAGCCCGTAAGCTATAGCGAAGCCTATTAGTTTATGGCGGAGCCATGATGGCATGCTTCAATTTATATTTTCAAAAGTATAACCTAACTTATATTCGTTGGAAATCACATAGACATGATTCGTTATAATGTTTGGATTGAATGAACTCAAGAACTAAATTAATCGGTTGTGATGATTCACGATAACGAAAACCGGGGAAGTGACACAACTAGATTTCTAATTCATTAAAGTAAAATTACAAATTCATGAGAGATTCATTCAATAATCAATGATTACTTAACAAATTAAAATCAAGTGATAGATGAATTTCATTCAATGTCATAAACAAGTAATCATTCAAACAATCCAAACAACATTAGATGTAAAAGACTAATGAGAAATTAAACATCTAATCCAACATGAATATGAGAAAGGTTGAACATAAATGACTTACATAATTGTTCACATGAGAATGATCAAAAGAAAACTAGCCTATCATCTTCAGTCATTAAATCTTTACCATCTAATATATATCTTTAATAAGAAACATTATCAGTCAATCAAAACATAACAATTGTTTTTGGTGGACTCCATATATTTTACCAACTTTTAATTATGACAATAACTTCTCATTTCTTCTTTCCGACACAATATCTATACTACTTAATAAAGAAAATTCCCCTTTTTCCATTTTAAACTTTAAGTCTTTGAAACATCTAAAATACTCTTATACATTTTACATTCTTGACATTCAATACCCATGATTTACCAAAAGTAACCTCTTAACATTTTGTAGCTCTATTTCCTTGTATTCATTAATGTTGTTAAGTAAATTTGTACGCTCCAAAAAATCGCCGCCGCAACCTGCGGATACCCGTATAGTATTTTCTAAACTATTTATGCACTAAATGTAAATTGAATTGCCAAAGTAGAAGTATAATAAAATATATTAGATTGCCAAATATATTGTTCTGCACATTGTTTATCGTCTAAGAGACTAAACTTGTATTTAATTGATTTAGGCCCGTTCCATTGATTTTAGGTACCTTGTTCGATAATATAAATGGTGTTCACTAAAGCCAAAAAAAATTTAAAAATGAAAGAAATAGTAGATATTTATAGATGTATCAAAACAACTATAGCAATAATGTCTTCCAAAGAAACAACTTAACAAAATTCTACTCCCTCCGTCCCATTAGAAGTGTCCAGTTTTGAATTTTCAAAGTCTTTTTTGTACAACTTTGACCTTAAATATATTTGTTTGTGTTATATGATACTTGATGAAATTTATGAATTGATTGAGTTTTAGATGTGCTTTATTGATATAACTTTCATCGAATGTTATATAACACAATTAAAAATATATATGGTCAAAGTTATAAAATGAAGACTTTGAAAATTCAAAGTAGGACACATATAATGGGACGGAGGGAGTATAAGTAATTGATAAATGCATCAAAAGTCGAAAAGGTCAAAAGTGGGACCGTTAGTATATATTATATATATTTTTATTTATATTTATTTATTTATAAATATAAAACAATACAATTCTAAAGACTAAATGTACTGAATTTTGACTAAAGTTGGGCTTTGACTACCCACTAGGCTTAGTCTGTGTCATCAAATTTGGAATGTAGTACCAAGTAAATAACATGCCGTTCATGCATTTATAGATAATATA
>CM067168.1:37309804-37341619 GCA_034093135.1 Erigeron breviscapus
CAAATAACAATCGTCTGCTATTTGCATGCGACAACGACATCTACGTCGGTCATTCCTTCTTCTTCCATTGAACCGCCGCCAACCGAAGTGCTCCAAAAAGATAAAGGCAAAGCCATTGCCGCTCCTGAACCATCTGACAGTGACAAGTCTGATAGTCCACCTGCAGCCGCTGAACGCTTACACATTCAATATGATCTAAATGAGTGTGCACATCATCGCCCTTGACGCTGCAGGTCTTCTCCACACTAAAAGAACCCAACCTCAACCTCCACCAATACTTCCTCACAAATCTCCTTCACCTCCCTACTCATCTTCTTCTTCATCTTCTTCGTCCTCCTCCACTTCTCATCCTACCAAACTACCTGGATCTATGTCTGCTGAAAACCGATCTCGTCTTGACTCCCTTTATGATGAACTACTTGCCACACTTATCTCTCTAAAAGGTCAAACAGATTCTTTTGACACTGCAATTCAAGCATCTATCCAAGCCCGATTTGATCATCATCATCTTGTAAATAACATAAAACAACAAACAGAACAGGAAAAGTTTCTAGCCGATGCAGCACTTGAAGCGGCTCAGAAAAGAATCATTGAACTTGAGGCCACATGCAAACAAGCGGCTGTTGTGCAAAGGCGTGATGATTCTGATGATCAAGATCAACACGAGGGGGAGAATATGGATGAAGATGTTGCTAATGTAAGAGCCAGTGCTGCTACTGAGGTTATAGATGACACAAATGTTGCTGATGATGCTCAATCAAAAGATCCACCACAAGATGTTGATATTGTAGAGCACGTGGTTGATAAGGATGATCACACAGAATTAGTTCCTATAGATGAATCTCTGATTCGAGCCGGTGCCGTTACTGATGTTGTTTTTGGCTCAGATTTTCGTGATGATGCGCATTTTCAAGGATTACCTCGGGATCCCTTGATTATTGGCGAAGATTTTGGTGAAACAGAGTTCCCTGAGTATGATCCTAGAGATAGTGATCCAAGAGACGATAATGATTCCTCTGATGATGATGATGTTCCCCCAGGCTTTGATACCTACCAATCTATTCCTCAACCAAACCCTGCTCTCAACCAAATGAACCTTCGTAACCTAATCCACCACCTTAACAACCCTCATCTCCAAAATATCACCAGAGCTCCTATTTGTTCGAATAAATGATGGTGGTTTCAGAAAGAATGTTGAAAAGATTGATTATCTCAGAATACCAACCAACTCTTCAAATCCACTAAATTCCTTGAAGAAAAAGTTATGAGATCTTCTCAAAGGAACAAGAGTTGGTAAAAATAGATGTTGATGAATTACGGGCAAGGAGGCTTATGATGTTGATCACCAAAGGGCAAAATACTTAAAGGATCTCGTAGAAGCCAAAAGCCATAAAGCTAACAAAGTGTGGAAGAATCAGTTCAATTTGAAGATTGTAGAGGTTGTCAGCATTCACTTTAAAGAATGGCGTAATCCCGGGTTTGCAAGACCCCCTGGCTTGATCTGGTTAATAGTAAGACGTGATGATAACCGTCGGTATTTGTTTGGAGAAGCCAGGTTCAATCTGCTGTCTGCTGATGATCTCATTTTCCTCCTCCATCACTTTGCTAGCAGACTTATTCAGCCTGATCCAGAGAATCATGAAGCCTACTATGCTGTTAAGAGATATTTGGATAGTCTTGTTTTGAGTCAAACTCAAAAGACTTCCAATTGGCGGTGGAAAAGAAAAGAAAGAAAGTGAACCTCACCTTGCCTAATCAAAGAATTCAAGGAATCAACCTCGAGAACTTTAACACTGGAGCTGTTTTTGATAATCCTCGAGGGTTTGTATTTGAAAGCGATCAAGGGCATAAGATCTTTATAAGACTAGACGAACTCTCCAAGTATTCTGATGGCACACTGATGCAATGTTTGACTGTTTTTGAAAGTCTTGCTGAGTTCGAAGAGTCAGTTAAGGAAAAAAGGAGATTGATGAAAGTGATTAAAAGGATCAAGGCAAGATTGGATCACAGAGATAGAACAAGACAGATTATTGAGGCTAGGCTTCCAAAAGAAAGAAAAGGAGTAATTCATGTACCAGAAGGCACCTGGGTCAGATATTCTCCTAATAATGAACAAGGTCCTCATAACATGCCTCCTGTTGATTTTGCTGACAACATCATTGAACCACCTAATCGCCCTGAAGATCCAAAGTACCATTTTGTCCCTAAAAGGTTCTGGAAGGAGAATCATCACATGTACAGAAAACGAGCATTCAAGTCTCAATCAGTTCAACCTGATAAGCCTGAATCATCCACAAAGAAGAGGAATCGGAGACAGAGAAAGACAAAGAAATCAAGAAAGTGATCGTTCACAAACAGCACTAAAGGAGGAGATTGTTAGCTTTAAATAATTGTTAGTGCAAGTTTGTAACAATGTAAATAGAATTGTCCTTGTGCTTAATTTAGTTTATGTGGAAGGTTGTTAGTGTAACCAAGGACTAGCTTGTAATTAGGGAGGGGGTTTAATGCAAATGTCTAGCCTATATAAACCCCCTCACCTCTCATTTGTAATTAACACTTTGAATACAATTTTTCCTTTCTCCCTCTCTCTCTCTAACTCTCTCTCTCACACACATACTCTCAATCACGATTTAGCCATTGTTATCAAAGACAACGGTAGCTCAATTTCCGACTTTGAGGAAGATTATTTGGCCGATCCAACTAATATGCCAACACGTACGTGGGATGAAGGGTTGCAACGCAAATGCGGATCTTCGCGGAGTTACGTAATAGAAGGACGCACCATCGACTTCGCAATGCCCTAGTGGAACATGTTTGGAACCTCCCGGAAAATTACCGTCAACGTTGACGAGGTTTTTTTAATTATGTCTAGTTTCGTAATATTTATTTTCTATTATTAGGATCATAAATTTTTTTAATAAGTGTTGTAATGTTTTATTAATAATAAAAATATTTATTTGAATGGTGTTTTTGTTAATTAAAAAACTTTGTAAAAGAATTGATGATGTGGCTAAGAAGTTTCAAGAAGTTGTCTTTATAAGTAGGGAGAGTCCTGAAGGGAGTCCTGGATGATATGGCGCTGAGCTGACAGACAATAAGCTCCAGAACTCCCCTCCTTATAAGAACCGGCCTAAGAAATAATGCTATTTATCTTTTATGAGAGATAACAAATGTTAATAACTTTACATGACTCATTAAAGAGAGTGTTTGTGTTTGTGTTTTTTCTCGTTAAAGATAGTTATGCCTCGCTAGTTACCATAAAAGAGCACATAACATTTTCCTTGATTACTCCATATGGGTTAATAGCAAAAAGTGCATGTCAAGAACCACAGGCCCAAATCCAAAGTCTACAACACCATATCTTTTTTCTTTTCACAATAGTATAGAAATATATTATTTGAGATTGAGATTTATGAGTTCGACAATTTAAAAGTCATAAATAATATTGAACTGTTGAAGTACTCGTAATCCTTCAAAAAAAAAATTGGCTACACAAGTTAAACTATTCTTATGATAATTTAGTGAACCATGTACTTTCATACTTACTAAATATAGTATCTACCTTTTTAGTAAACCCACAATTGTGCAATTCTGTGCGGTCACATTATTTTGTTTGTATGAAAAGAGTTTTGACTTTTGGGAGAATGAGATTGAAATTGAATGTGGTAGCGTTGGAATTGGTTAAGCATATATCATCTCATCTCATCTCATTGTGTGTAATCCGCGTTTGGGGTGAGTATGGGCGGGCGGGGATAACATTGTGGGTCGCTTTTTTTTTGGTAGAAGTTGGTTAACTAATTATGCTGTTTAGATTTGTTGACCAAACTCCAAGTACAGAAATGACTCAATGACTAATTAATAGGGAAGATAGTAACATACTTACATGTATACGATGAAGTTCTAAACGATAAAGTGGTTTTTGTTTTTGTTTTTGTTTTTAATTATTTGAATTCTTTTGAAATGCGAAAGCTTGGTTTAACTTTAAACTTCATTTCTTGATCTAACTTTTTTTTAATCATTGATCACTTAATTCTTGCTCCCTCTCAAAGAAAAATTATCTCGGAACAACTTATTATTTAAACGAATTTTCAATTCTTGCACCCCTTCAAACACTTAGTTATCTTTGAGCCTTTTTACCAATTAAACAATTCATGAGTTCACTCTTGCTCCCTTTAAACAGAGACGGAGCCAGGAAATTTTTTTGCGAGGGGGCAATTTGAAAAGTTGTTTGTCATACTTATAAGAGTCGTATCCGAGAATGAAAAAAAAAGGGCCCTAACTCGAAAATAGAAAATGGACCCTCAAAAGAATTTGTTATCCACACCGGGTCTAACACTCATATTCAAAAATACTAGTTTTTTTTAATAAATAATGACCACATGTGTCGAACAAGGTCTTATTAAATTAAAACGTATTCAATCATATAATGCAAGAAACAAAAAATATACTTTAGATATAATTAACTTGTATATATATCTTTCCTATATAACTATTATCTGTTTATATATATATATATATATATATATTTCCTACATTATGATAATTATAATTAATTGTTTGTGATAAATATATATAATAATTTGAAAGAAAATAAATTTCCACAAACAGTTCCACTATTAATGTACTACACATTTACATATCCAAACAACGAAAGTTTTTTCTTAAACTATACTTCATTCTTTAAAAATCAAGAACAACTCAAATTTTTTTAATCTCCCAACGAAAAAATCTATCTCAAAATTAATCCTTCGATGACCAATGTCATCCAAAGAATCAACTTATGGCAACGAAGGTAACATTTGTATTTATTTCATACTTATTTTTTCTTACTTTTAGAAAAAAATTACAAATATACCATTTAAATTTTAAAAAATTACATTGTACTAAAATTGAAGTGGGGGCAGCTGACCCCACTGCCCCCATGGTGCCGCCGTCCCTGCTTTTAAATCAACAATTTCTTCAAACTTTGATCAAATGTTGAATTTTATCAAGACATTGAACAAATTTAACTATCCAAGTTAAATTATTTTTTTGAAGTATCAACAAAAGGACAATCTCCAAACGTTGATTCTCAAACTCTTCTTATCACCAAACAATGGTTATTTTTCCAACAAATCTTTCCATTATCGACCATGTACTTTCAAACACTAAAATCATCTTGAATATTATCTTCTAAAACAATCTTTCATTTTTCAACATATCAAGATAATTATTCACTCTCTTCACTTAAACTAATGAGCCTCTGAACAATCAAACACAACCACTATCATCAATCAAATTCTACGTAGAACCTTGAATTCTATCTATCAATCATTTAATCATGAGATGATGACATGTGAAAAAGTCAGGGGGCAAGATTAGGAAAGAGAATTAGTGGATTATACATGTCACATTCTTATAGTTTTAGGAGGATTTTTAAGCTATTCTTTAGGAGGATTTATCATTTTAGGAGGATTTTTAAGCTATTCTTTAGGAGGATTTATCATTTTCCTTTAATCATTTCCCCCCTCATGATGAACATGTGAAACGTGTTCATCATGCAATAATGATTGAAAGCATAAACGCTAGACGAAAAGAAACAACATGTACACAAATCAACCCAAACCAATTCCCAATCTCGGTGAACCAACTGGTGAACTAGAATTTGAGGTTGCGTTGTTGGAAAAAGATTTTAATATGGTGTTTGTGTTCTTTGTGTTTGTGTGAAGAGAAATGAAATCCGGATAAAGATAATGCGTTGACACAACAAAAAATCCAAAGGATTAATGTTGTGGCCTAAAAATATGAATACTATTTGTAGGACTTGCCATCATCATTGAAATATTCACAAAATTTATCTTTAAATAGTTCGATTTATGACTTTTCATTTGATAGATTGCTTTAAGAAAAATACATCCAATATTTTATTTCTCTTTTTGTTTCAGTGGGGGCATTGTAACACTCGTCGTTTAAAAATATGAATTTTCAAATATATTTCGCCTATCGGCGTTAAAAGATAGCGGAAACAAACTTTAAAAGACCAAACTAAAAGGACCTGTTTGGTTCATTTTTTCAAATGGTGTACTAGCAATGTAATCACAAATAGTTCAAATGGAAATCCAACGGTTGCCTAACATAAAACAACCGACATCAAAGTCACCAAATGAAATATAACAATTTGCACCACTCGAAACCTTGATAATGTTTCGAGATTGGTGGGAGGATTTAACAGTGACTATTGAGATTGAAGGAATGGATAAAGCAGATAATGGTTTTGCTGAAACCCCTGCCATTTTTTTGTGGTGGATGCTATAAACATGAAAAACTTTTTTGTATTATGAATAGCCATAAGAACGACAACATACGAACCATAAAGGTGGTCAAAATTCACCTTAGAGATCCGAAATCACATTGTTCACCCACTATATCCCATTAACAACAGCAGTGGATCGGCGTGAATGACGCTCAATAAGCAACAACACTTTCACAGCCTTTCTATGAAGATGTCCATCTTCATGAATGCTACCTCCAGTTAGCCGAACAAGAGGTATTCTAGCCGTTGACCCGTACCATTCAACCATTTCATTCAATGTAAACATTTTCTCTAGCACATCTAACGCTTCCACCTTTAAAGATTTCGAACCCCAGTTCAAAACCTCCAAAATAGGAACCACTGCCCCATTCTCATGCAAAACATGTGCACCTCTACGAGGCGACTCCTTTTCTACCAAAGTTGAAAGTGTCTGAATTGCTTCATAGGTTGTGGCATGGACCTCTCCATGTAAAAGTTTGACCAGCTCGGGTAATGCTTTTGCCTCCAAAAGACAAAATGTACCAGTTACACTGCATATCCCTCCATGGGCCGGGCATTTGCTGGCCCTGCCTTGACCAAAACACAAACACCATTGACTTTTTCTTGATGTCATGGTGAGTTCAGAACTTCTCATGGAAAGATCGCCAATGAGAGCAGCAGCTCGTGCCTTTGCTGTAACTGAGCCATTTTTAAGAAATTCCACAAGTAAACTATAAGTCCCAAGTTCAACCACTATTTTCTGAGCCTCGATATTAGTTGGATCCGTGAACCTGAAAAGAGCACTTAAAGCGTTTTCTTTTGCTTCTGTATCTCCTGATTCCAATATGTCGACAATGGCTTTAAGTCCTTCTAATTCAATCAACTTCTTAGTGAGCGCAAGTTCTGATTTTGGAAGGTTTGCTAACAAACCAACAGCTGCCTTCTGTACATTACTTTTGTCAGAACTTTCTAGAAGACCAATAAACGCCTCTAATCTTCTTGGCTTTAGGAGGAACTCCGCCACGCCTTGTGGTTCATGATTGGAGAATAAAAAGAGGAGGTTGATGGCGGCTTCACGTGTTTCACTATCTGAATGATCAAGAAGAGGTAGGACAAGAGAAACACCGTTTGCAGTAAGAACTGCAGTTTTCACTAGCCCGGCTTCTGAATCACATATTTTACAAAGTGCACGTAGAACAGGCCTTAAAACAGTATAAGGTAAGTGGGTATTCCGTAGAAAAGCTAATAAACTCTCAACTAGTGACTTGAGATTCAGTTGGACTCCATTCATATCAACAAGAAACTTGATCCCATAACCATTAGAAGAAAGCTTTTCTAGGATCTCTGAGCATTTAACAAGAATGGGGATTCGTAAAGGGGAAGAAAACATGAGGTCTACCACTAGAGGAACTGCATCAACATCAGCGAAGATTTGTTTGTTCTCTGAAGTTGTTAGAAGCTTTATGAGCATAGATAATGATAATTCTTTGGCTTCAAGAGCAGCAGATGCCATTTCCAGCAAGGGTGGAATCAAACCTAGCTCACAGAGAAGCTTTGTGTTATGTTCTTCAAGCTCCAGATTAACAATCCCTCTTAACATCGCCATTTTAGTTGGTTTTGAACCTTGGGTACAATCAAATCGATTATAGGCACAGAAAATGTCAGTAACGTAGCAAAGGAAACCAATAATAAAGATAATGAAGTCCTTGTTCGATGATTAAGCATCTTTTTGCACACGATTGAATTTAGAGGTTGCAATTTGAACTCATTTATTCATCAATGGGCCAATTTAGGTATGTTTTATCTCTAACGGGTCAAAGTCGCCCAAAGTGTCCTTTTCACGCATAAAAATTCCAAAGTTTTTCAAAAAGTATCATTAGTGTTTCAACAACTTTGTAATCATTGTCAATACTAGTGGAATTGTTGGACAAAATTGTTTCGGGCTAAGGCAACCCGTACAGTTGATAACTTGATATAAGTATTAACTGGTACCCACTACCCACCTACTCGTTTTGCCACCTTTATATTATATTGACAAAGGAAAAGTTTACTAACCTTGAACAACCTGATGGACAAGAGGCCCATACCATTCCCTTTTGGCAGCCCGAATAATATTTTGTTCGTCAACATCTACAAGTTTCTGCAAGATTTCCTGTGCTTTCTCAACTAATGGCGGCTCTGAATCTTTCAGGATGGATATAAGAAAAGAAACTGGATTACATTGGCGAGAGAGTTCTCGGGTATAGTCCATATTTTGACCCGGGTCCTCAATCACTAATTCATGTATCAATTCTAATGCAGCCTTAGTTAGACTTAATTCGCACCCTAAGCATGGAACAATGCCACAAAACCCCTTATTTGCAACCAAGAGATCCTATAAACCATGAACAAACAAAAAAAAAGGTTCAGAAATTTATTTCTAAAAGTCACTAAAAAAAAAAGAACATGATGTGACCTTGTTTCTTGTATGTCCTTCAACAGCATCCTTCAAAGTCAGTAATACTTCTGTTTTGACTTGCTGGTTATGCAAGTTTGGAAGGATGTTAATGAGCATTTCAGTGAGACCACCAATGGATATCCAATATTTATTAATGGAATTCTCTTTTATAAGCTCCTGAATTTGGGAAAGTGCATCTTTAACGGATGAATCATTTTCTGACAGCAATTTTGGCTTGCATGACCGAATTCTCATGCAGTAATCCAGCTCTTTCCACTCTTGAATTGACTGTCTCAACTGGAGATTTGGTCTGATAGACAAATCTTCAAGAAGTTCACCCGTAACAGGATCAGTTTTTTCTCCAGACCCGAACCATGCTTCAATAGCCACTCTGGAGTATGCAGTACCGTTAGAGAGACTAACTGGATCAACCATCACAGTTTTAGTAATACCACAAATGAAAGCCTTATAAGGTGGAATAGATTCTTGTCTTGAATCATGGCAGTCGATTACACGTAGCCTTTGCATATACTGATCCTTCACGTGCTCATAATCTTGAGCAGCATCTGCTCGTGATAACAGTTCGATAACCTGTTCCAAGAAATAAACCTCGGCCCGTTCTTTTCTGTTTTCTGCCTCTTCTTTATCTCTTCTAAAGCTATCTAACTCTTTTCTTATTTCGGACGGGTCAACCATCACTCCTACAGCTCGAGCTATGTCTTCAATGATATCATTTGCAAAACCATGATCCAGTTTTTGACTTGCGAGGCCCTGATTTAGCTTGTCAAGTATTTGATTCTGAGATTGACAGGTAGTGAATTCAGCTCGTTGCATTTCATTTTGTAACCGGCTTACTTGATCAGATATACTCGATAAGATATCATTGTTTGCAAGGCATAAAGTACTTAAAGACTTGCCAATATCTCTTGTTACCCCTTGTACCTCTTTGACTATGTGTCTGCACCATATCAGCAAGTAAAAGCGACCTCGATTCTTGTACTTTTCTACAAGGGTATTCGCCCTTTTCACATCTGCCTCGAGGTTCTCAAGAGCTTTCCTTGTGATTGCTGAATCGTTTAATGTTCCTTGCTCGAGTTCCTTCAGGACATTCACAATATCAAAAAGGTGAGCCGAGAGGACCCTGAAACTCTCCTTTTCGATAACTACATCCTTTGCAGCATGAGCCGTTTTGATAACCTGGTTTATAGCCACTGCTAAAAAAGTACCGATTGGTAGGATTTCCGCCATCACTGAGACAGAAAAAGTATCAAAAAAGAGCTATCGATTCTAAAAATGCGCAACTAAATGCACAATCTTCAAACTCTAAAGCAAGTATTCACCCACTTTTCTTTTTTTTTTTGTTTCCAAATTTCAAGCTATATTAGAAGTATAACAGCTTATACCACGGGATTACGCCCTAATGATATTAGTCCCTCAGCGTAAATGCTTTATGGGGTCACTATGAAGGACTTTGCTAGAAAATGGCCATAGGGGTCAAGCTTGTAACAGACATGGTAAAAACTTATAGGAAACAACTATATCAAATTTAAGAACAAGCTTATAAAGACAGCGTTGGGTACGCAGTAAAAATATAATACTAGCTGTAATTTATGAGTTTAGATAGCATTTTCGGGAGGAAAAGAGTTATGGGCCTAGTTTTTATTTACAACTTTAACGAAAACATAAGAAGAAAACTTATGAAATTGATAGAGGTAAAATTGCACCAGCTGTTTATAGTGCCAACATAAAGTATCTCAACCGTAACCCTGAATGTGGCATCCTGCAGTATTTGGAACACAACAGCTCATAACAGTGAAATTACCGCTGTAACACCTACTTACATTGTTTCTTTTGTCACGGCTCCAATTCAAAGCGTCTTCAAGCGTTCCTGTCTTTGCCGACATTTGCATCATTGGCCCGGTGGACTCGCTCAAGTCGACATCCCTATAATCCAAACGCATTAACACTAAATATGAAACCAAGTATGCTGCTTACATGCAAACATGGCTGCACAAATAATGACCTGAATTGAACCTTGAATTCTGCCAACACGTACGGGGATATCATCGCCTATCAAAAATCAGTGTTGACGAAAAGCTCGAGAGGCAAATCTTGTCTGAAAAGGCAAACAACAGGTGAAGCTCAGAAGTCAAAAGGGGACTATATCGGCACAATGAAACTGTCTTTATCCATACTAGTGTAACTATTCAGCACCAGTAACGCAAGGATGACAGTATAACCCTCGGTCCTCTCCCCCATCTTCTCAAGGAATTCATCCCAAATTTACCCCACAATGTCACTCTGACCTGACGGCCCCTGAGTAGGACAGCAAAACAGGTGTACGTAATGAAACCACAACAGATACGCCTCACTACATGCATACCTGAGGTTGACCAAGTTAAAGTCTAGGGTCTTTTAGCCCTTGCTATTCGTGACAGAGTTTCCTAGAGCGGTGCCAGGACCAATGACATCTGCGCAATACATATGAGTCAAACAAGTGATTAATTTTTAAAAGCTAAGGTTTTTACTAAGTGGTAGTAAGTAGACATACCAACTGGGTTTCAGAACCTCAAACTCAACAAACTCAAAAGAATATTGCACAAAAGCCTCAACAGAGACCATAGCTTTGTGGAGAGCTGTAGACCCTTAAAGCTCAATGGTACACAAACTATTCTTGAGGGTTTTATACTCGTCTTTGCTTTGGTGAACCACAAAGCCCTTCATTGTGTAAACAGAGCCTTCTTCCAGTTTGTTAAAAAACAGTGGGCTTTGCAATGCAGATTGTGCATAACAATGTCCTATAAACACAAACATGTTACGACTCACATTACTTATATATGTTCTACAGTAGTAATAATATATTTGCGACCCGCTCATCATCATGGTGTATAACCACAATCCATTTTATACATACATTACAATTGAAACTTGTAATTTGGGTATAAATGATATTTAGGGTGTTTAGAAAGGGGATATATGATATTTCTTATATTTCATTTATGTTTATTATTCATTTATTCTTTAACAAATTTGGGATCAACGTGATGCCTTTTCATGTAACCAACTTCAACTTCAAGAAAACCCATTTTTGGGAAAACCTATGCCCCCATTTTTGGGAGGATTTTGCTCACACTAAGATTTGAACCCAACACCCCATCTTGTATCCCAGTTACAAAAACACACTTGATACGATCTCCTATCTATAACCATAATTCATTTCATGGGTAGAATATAACTTATATATCTCACCCCCCACCTTAGATACAATGTACACTAACACAATGCATACACTATTGTATGGATAATTACATTAATTATATACGAAGTTACTATAAATTAAGAGGATCTTATTAACAACCCTATTGCAAAACATACCATCTATCATGTTGGGGGTACATCATTAGAGGTAACTAAGGACTTTAGAGTTTAGACAGGCTACATTTGCTTTTCCCAAGCCTATAATTATTTCAAAACTATCATTTAATTTAGATAACATTTACACTTTGCATGAAACTTATTTAGAAAGGCATACGAAGATTGCTTGTCTAATGCGTTGTTCACAGACCTTTCGAGTTATGTGCTGAAGTATTTAGCTACAAATTCAACCTTTAAGAAAAAGTGACAACTTATGATACCGAGAGTCGAAACCTTACCTTTTCACCAGAGAGGATGAAATCCGTGCTGATATATCTACCGTTCACGTTATTAACATCCCATTTACGAAAAACCATCACTGTTATAGGCCGGAAGAACCCTCCCTGAGGTCATCCAAAAATATTGCCTTCCCTTGTCCACCGGTGTGCTGTAAACTGCCGATATTCTTAACCATCAGATGCAAACGATTCTCTGTATAAGATATCATATGATACAAACACAACCATAGCATCGTCCTGGCATTTATATAGACATGTGTAACGGTTTCTTCTTCAAATGGGATGGGATACCAGTTTATAAATGTTTCAGCTACCACACCATGGGAGTTTCTGGCCCTAATTAGGCCTTTAATTAGTATTTAATTTTTTGCTCTTTCAGATCCCTAATCACCAATTAATAGAAATGAAGACACCAATTGAAGACCCATGATCGGTTAACAAAGACGTTGAATTGAAGACAGAAAACGGACCGAAAAAACAAATTGAAGAGAGAAGGAATGATTTGAAGACACAGTTGAATTGATGGCAGAATTGATTGCTACCATCAACTCAACTTTTTATGTATATACATATAAGATATAAAGAAGATATATTTACGAAATCTGGTTTGACTTGGCATTTAAGTATCTTTCGAAAAGGCGGGACAGTTTCCATAGAAACTTTTTGTCCAAAACTAGCCTAACCAGACCATACACCCCACCCCTAGCTTGCATAAATCTTTGGAGATGAACAAACAAAGTCATTCTAAGACATCATAATTACAAGAAAGTATATGGAGCTTATGTACTAGAAATCAGCAGAATGAAACATCAATGAGAGATTATGCATAAAGTAGGCACTTGTTCCAGCACTCATGTTTGTGCATCTCGCTTGTGAGTCAACTCGAGCCATTCCTCCAGACATTGTGACCTAGGTCCCTCCAGAGGGTACACCACATAATGACAAGTGAATCATTTCATAATCAAATCACAACGATTTCAAGTTTAATACTCAACAACCAAATACATGAAATATAAATTTCTTTAACTTGTTTCAACTTATATTAGTATCGGAGCAAATTTTTTGATCCAATTTCATTCATTCAATCAATACAAAAAACACTCACAAATTCACCCATTCCGGTTTAACTAGGTATTCTCCGAAACTGGTTTGCCCAAAACTGGCAAAACCAAACCATCGATAAGCCCCTAGCTTACATAAATCTTTGGGGATGGGATTAAACAAAATTATTCCATGTTTATATCTATAATATAATGTGATACCAGGATTAATATTACTTACAACAACATTATTATTTAAGAAATAATAAAACTTGCATTAAAGTTTCTGGATGCATTTTTATTAGACTTTGACAGAGCATGTAACATGAAACAAAACACCATTGAGAGTGATTATGCATACAGTAAGTAAGCTATATATAAGTGTACAGCTCACGATTGCGCATCTCGCTTGCGAGCCATCTCCCGAGCCATTTCTCTAAGCTCCTCTGGTGATTGTGGCCTTGGTCCTTCTGGCGGATACACAACGTATTGACGCTTGAAAACAAATACAAGTGAATATCATTTTAGAATCAATTCACAAATCATTTTAGAAACATATAATAAAAAAAGAATATGAAAAGAAATTAGGAAGAATATAAACTTACAGCGCCCATGAATTTGGTGAGATTTTTGGTGTTGTTAGCGAAGAAATACATGAGTCCAATGGGAACAGTGACGTAAACGGCAAACTTTGCAATCTCTAATACACCTTTTGATGTCCCCAACGATGTCATTTCTGCAATGTTATTAAACCGGTCAAATAGACGAAGACTATGTCGGAAAACGAGCCAAATGGCTGGTGAAAGAAGGAACTGAAGGGCGGCCGCCGGAGATGGTTGGGGCGTTGGGCAATGAAAGTACCTGTTTTGTTTATCTTAGCAAGATATATTTTCTTTCAGTTTGTTTAGATATGGAGAAAAAGTTTTTTTTTTTTTTTTAATAGATGGTGGAGAAATAAACGAGAGAGAAAATTAGACTATATATGAATAAAATGACACAGCTGTCATGCATTATTATAAGCATTTTTAAAATAAATTTATCTTTTTTCTATTTTTTAGATATAGATATTTTATTTCTTAAGAAATATGTCTGTCAGTTTAAACTCTTAATAAAGTCATTTTTAAAGATGAATGTTTAGCATTAGTATTACTTTCCTGCATACGGAATTTTGTTTATATATATCTATAAATTAGTGTAACCATTTTGTATTAATGTGTTTTGTATTATACCTCTAAATTATATATAAAATATATATATATATATACCCGGTCAACTCCGATCCGACCGATCCAATCTGTAAAATATTATAAGACCGGTTCAGTGTCCGGTCCGGTTTTCAAAACATTGCATTTCAGATCTCAAATCAATCAAATTTTCTTCTGATTCAAAACCCTAAAGAGGGGGTGTCTGTGTGACTGTGTGTGTGGATTAGGATTTTACAACAGAGCATCGACTTTACCTATCTGGGTTGGACCGGGTCGGACCAGAAAAGATGTACATTTGTTAGTACTGGCCCATTCACCCATTGTAGAATGTCATAAAAAAAAAAAAATGTACATATTTTTAATTTGTTTATTTGTGTAAAATTATTAGAGTAAATTACATTTTTCGTCCCTGAAGTTGGCACGTTGTTCACTTTTGATCCCTGAAGTGAAAAAATATCAATTTTGACCTTAAACTTGGCAAATTTTTCAATCGTGGTCCTTTGGCCAGACGGCGTTAGTTTTTGGCCGTTAACGTACGCACGTGCTAAACACGTGAGGGCACTAATGTCATTTCACGTTACACCCGAGGAACGAAAAGTGAAAAAGTTAAGCTACTTGAGGGACGAAAAATGAAAATCACACAAATAAATTTATTCTTCCATTCTTTCTTTTCCGATCATCTTCTCCGATCATCTTTTCCGATGAATTTCCGACTAGACATTTATTTTCCGATGATACCTAATAAAAACTCGACTTTCAATCCAAATCTAAACTACAAACAAAATCATTTACTCAAATTCATAACATTCACCATAACGGGTACCTATCAAGGATCACAAAAACTAACGCTAACGGCCAAAAACTAACATGAAATCACATTAGTGCCCTCACGTGTTTAACACGTGCGTACGTTAACGGCCAAAAACTAACGCTGTCTGGCCAAAGGACCACGATTGAAAATTTTTGCCAAGTTTAGGGTCAAAATTGATATTTTTTAACTTCAGGGATCAAAAGTGAAAACGTGCCAACTCCAGGGAAGAAAAATGTAATTTACTCAAATTATTATCTAATTTTTTTGGTTTGCTATATAGGCACATAGGATTTGTATTTTGTAGCACAAGAAATACATATCGATTTTTTTATTATCAAATATTTTTTAAACAATGTTGTGAAGTGTGGACCATATGATTTATTTTTGTATAATATACAAATTTCTTTAACAAAATATGATTGTGTTAAAATGAATTAGGTTCAAAATTCAAATGGGACATGATACCATTTTGTTCAAGAATCATTTTGGTCATAAGCCATTGGAATCTTTGATATTGTTCTTGGATTGGTAGCCCAGCAGGCCCAATAGAAGCCAACATGAAGTCCCGAATACCTTATTGGAATGATTAGATATCCACACCGCTAATTTAGACTTTGAAGGCTAAAAGACTTTGAACTTTCTTTGATGCCTTCACCGATAAATAGTTTGAGAGATATCACCCCGAAAACTAGAGGTCCTATTGTATCTTAAGTATACCCTAAAAGAATTTTTTTTTACCTTAGATAAGGGTAATGCTGATTACATTTCAACGACCTCATACACCATTAAAAATGATATTGAGGCTCATAACTCATGAAATAGACGGTATTGGATGTCATTTATAGTTTTTTATACTTATTTATTTATCAATAAATATTTGGTATTTTGCGGCATTGATTTTTTGTTTTTACTTTCTTGCGTTTCAAATCACTCACCTTGCAACCCAAAATGAGCACATATAGACTTTGGAAGCTCATTTGTCAAGTGCAAGTACACATAGTGGCTCACATTTAGAATGTTTGAAACTGACCAATGACTATTGATTGATAACATACTTTTGGCATGCATTGATTTTTGCTAAATGTCAAGTCCTCATTGGCTACCACTTTGCTAAATTTTTGTATCGTAACAACTATAATCTTCACCCATAATGGAGTCGAAAGAATAACTACGTATATAGTATCCAACTGGTGTAACACTAGTGCTCATAATTCCACTTTTTAATTGGCTAATGTTTAATAACAAAAGAGTAAAGAAAGAATCAAAGACAGTAAACGGCGGGGTATGCACCGACTTTTTGTAGGTTATGCACTTAGTGAATCAAGCAATCTATTTTTAATTTTCTATACTTTTGTAATGGCTTATAAATCTCAAAGGGTATGCAAATGCATACCCTCAAGCTCACGTACGTCCGCCACTGCTTCATGCTTGTCTTGTTAAAAAACTAATTAACACTTTTAGATAACAGTCGCATTCAAATGACCGAAATTAAATTTTATAATTCAATATGATGGACAACACTTTATTCAAATGATCGACCACAATTAACCTTTATGCCATCAAAGATAATAATAATAATTGCACTTTGGGGCAACAAGCACTTGAAGTCTTGCACTATATATAGATGCATCCAGTGGATGATCATACATGAACTTGGTGTCTTAAGGCCTCTGTCAACCGTCGACACCTTCCTCCCCGCCACATCAGCTTTTCTCTCTCCTAAATCACCTCTTCCTCACTCACTACCAACCCTACCTCTTCCTCACCTCTTTCTCATCTCTTCCTCAACTTAAAATAAAACATTATATTAATAAAAATACAATAATTAATAAAAATAAATCATATTTATCTTTATAACAAATAATATATATGTAAATATGTTTAGATTTTATAAAAAAATCATATTTATAAAAGTTATTTGACTTTTTAGAATATAAAAGTAAATATGAAAAACGGTTAACTCTTAAACTTGAAAAATGTTAACTCTTAAACTTCTAGGGACTAAAGCTGTTAACTCTTAAAACTTGTAGGGACTAAAGTTGTTAACTCCTATACTTGTTTCCATCTTCTTCTATATCTTCTCTGCAACTATATATATAATATATATGAATGTGTATATATCAGTAAGTATAAAAAAAGAAGCTTTTTCAAATCAAAAAATAGACAAACTCAAAGCCGGCCCCACAATCACCCCGTCCACAAGCATCGATGGGTCGAAGGGGAGGATTTGGAAGGCGGTCGACGAGATCCCTGCCAACCTTGTCCTCATCGACGAGTCGGTCGAAGGGGTGTCGACGGGTGCGTTGGCACCGGCCTAAGAAAGTGTTTCACCATGCATTGGGTATTGCATTTACATATATATGTTAGATAATTTTATAGATAATTTTGTAGTCTTAGCACTCGATATAAAACCTGTTTAGCATAAATTAAGTAATATATGCACTTTCTATAACATATATCTACACACCAAGACAGGTTCTCATTTATGCAACCAACTCTAACACTGTACCAATTCAAACACACCTTGCACGTGGGTAGGAAACTACCTTCTTACACCCATGGCACCAAAAGTTGTGATCACCCTTTTGACACTTACCATTGATACACGTAAAATTGCACCAGCTGTATTTAGTGCCAGCATAAAGTATCTCAACCGTAACCCTAAATGTGGCATCTAGCGGGATTTGGAACACAACAACTCATAACAGTGAAATTACGGCTGTAACACCAACCCTGTTAAAGGAAAGCACCTACTTACATCGTTTCTTTTGTCACAACACCAATTCAAGCTTCTTCAAGCGTTCCTGTCTTTGCCGACATCTACATCATTGGACCAGGGGACTCGCTCCGGTTGACATCCCTATAATCCAAGCGCATTAACACTAAATATGAAACCGAGTATGTTGCTTACATGCAAACATGGCTGCACACATAATTACCTGAGTTGAACCTTGAATTATGCCAACACGTACGGGGATATCACCGCCTATCAAAAATCAGTGTTGACGAAGACCTATATATGTTCTACAGTAGTAATAATAAATTTGTGACCCGCTCATCATCATGGTGTATAACCACAATCCATTTTATACATACATAACAATTTAAATAGGACACCCCATGTTATATTTCTTTTTTTCTTTTTTTTTGAACAAATTTGAGATCATCATCATGCTTTTTTATATACCCAACTTCAATCCAGGAAAAACCGATTTTTAGGAAAACCTATGTCTCCAATCATGGGAGCATTTTGCTCACACCAAGAGGGCAAGAGTTGAACCCAAAACACCATCTTATATCCCAGTTACAAAAACACACTTGATGTGATCTCCTATCTATAACCATGATCCATTTCATGGGTACAATATAATTTATATATCTCTCACCCCACCTTAAATACCATGTACTGATGTACACTAACACAATGCATACATTATTGTATGGATAATTGCATTAATCATATACGAAGTTACTATAAATTAAGAGGATCTTATTAACAACCCCATTGCAAAACATGTTGGAGTATGTGTGAAGCCAAGGCCCAAGAAGTCAAAAAGTGGTAGACAAGGGACCCATTTTGTTTGGGCAGAAAATCTGGCAGGAAACATGTATCAACTCTTAACATGTATCAACTTCAGATTGGCAGGGCCCACTTGTAGCATCTCTATACTTTTGCTTAGTCTCTTTTGTCTCAATGATGGCAGTTGTAGCTATCTATATCTCTATATATAAGAGATGTCGTCTATTTATAAGAACTACACCTTCTAAACACGATGAAATAATACACTCCTAGTTACCCGGTGGATGTAGGTCAGACCCAGACCGAACCACGTTAAATCTTGTGTTGTTCTTTCGATAGCGTGTGTTGTGTGTGTGTTCGTGTGATTCCCGAGTGTTGTTGATCCTAACAAAACATACCTTCTATTATGTTGGGGGTACATCATTACAGGGTACTAAAGACTTTTAGACAGGCTACATTTACTTTTCGCAAGCCTATAATTTTTTCAAAACTATTATTTTATCCCGATAATATTTACACTTTGCATGAATCTTATTTAGAAAGGCATACGAAGATTGCTTGTCTAATGTGCCGTTCACAGACCTTTCAAGTTATATGCAGAAGTATTTAGCTACAAATTAAACCTTTAAGGAAAAATGACAACATATGATATCGAGAGTCGGAACTTACCTTTTCACTAGAGAGGATGAAATCCGTGCTGATATATCTACCGTTCACGTAATTAGCATCCCATTTACGACTAACCATCACTGCTATGGGGCCGGAAGAACCCTCCCTGAGGTCGTCCAAAAATATTGCCTTCCCTTGTCCACCAGTGGGCTGTAAACTGCCTGTATTCTTAGCCATCAGATGCAGGCGATTCTCTGTATAAGATATCAAATGATACAAATGCAACCATAGCATTATTCTGGCATTTATATAGACACATCATGTGTAACGATTACTTCTTCAAATGGGAAGGGATACCAGTTTATAAATGTTTCAGCTACCACTCCATGGGAGTTTCTGGGCCTAATTAGGCCTCTAATTAGTAGTAAGTATCTAACTTTTTGCTCTTTCAGATCCCTAATCACCAGTTAATAGAAATGAAGACACCATTTGAAGACCAATGATCGGTTAAAAGAGATGTTGAATTGAAGAAACCAACTGAAGATAGAAAGCATGATTTGAAGACACAGTTGATTGATGGCAGAATTGATTGCTACCATCAACTCAACTCTTTATGTATATACATATAAGATATAAAATAAGAAGAATATGTATTTACGAAGTCTCGTTTGACTTGGAATTTAGGTATCTTTCGAAACAGCTGGCCAGTTATCGTTTGGTTGAAACTTTTGTCCAAACTAGCCGAACAAGACCATACAACCCACCCTTAGCTTGCATAAATCTTTGGAGATGACAAACAAAATCATTCTAAGACATTATAATTACAAGAAACTATATGGAGCTTATGTACTAGAAATCAGCAGAATGAAACATCAATGAGAGATTACTCATAAAGTAGGCGCTACAAGTGTACAGCTCCAGCATTCATGATTGTGCATCTCGCTTGTGAGTCGACTCGCGAGCCATTCATCTGGACATTGTGCATCTTAAGGGCACACAACATATTGACATCCCAAAACATAAACAAGTGAATCATTTCATAATCAATCACAACGATTTCAAGCTTAATACTCAACAACCAAATACATGATAAATTAAATTTCCCCAATTTTTTTCAACTTTATTACGGTATCAGAGCTTCTTTTTTTATCCAATTTCATTCATTCAATCAATTCATAAAACATTCACAAATTCACCCATTCCGGTTTAACTAGGTATTCTCCGAAACTGGTTTGGCTGAAACTTTTTGCCCAAACCTGGCAAAACCAAACCATCGATACGCCCCTAGCTTACATAAATCTTTGGGGATGATTAAACAAAATTATTCCATGTTTATATCTATAATATAATGTGATACCAGGATTATTATTACTTACAACAACATTATGAAACAACAACAACAGTACCCAATCCCTGTGCGGGGTATGGGGGAGGTGAAACTGTAGACAGTCTTGCCTCTACCCAAAGGTAGAGAGGCTGCTTCCATAAGGACCTCCGGCCACAAAAGCGGTAAAAGTCGGGAAGAGTAAAGGGTTTAGAAGTACCATACCTGACTGACAACGAAAATGCTTAGCAAAACATACCTGGGTCTGTTGGGGCCGACCACCTTGAGAGTAGGGGAGAGTGGCAAACATGCAACCTAGCAAAAAACCTTAACACCGAAAGACAAACAAAACATATAAACAAAAAGGAAAATGACTAAGAAATTCCAAGAGAGTAAAAGATTCATGCTCAACCTACGAAGTAGGGAACTAGCGCCGCCTAAGAAAACTAAACTCCTAGTCCTCCACGACACTTACAAAACCCCTAAAGTAAGCCTAAACCCTAGTCCTATAGACAACCTATCATTGGTCATGTCCTCCCCCCTCGGTTTAGGCCTATCGAGACTCAAGGCCAAAAACCCCTACTGAGGTTATAGAGAAACCAAAGTCTAAACTAAAAAGTCTACTTAAAAACCTATTCCCATATGCCTTGCCTTCCTTGTTCAGATCCTCCGCTCGACCTACCTCTTCTCCTATCAGGTCTAAGTCCCCTGTAGCGTTGAGTCACCTTGGGCCCATTACTCCAAGCCACCCATCAATAGCAGCCTTAGGCAAGGCAATATGGGTAAAAAAGTCGATCAAAAAGTCCTACCCTAACCTAATCCTCTGCTCTAATCCTAGTCCTCCAAGCCGTCCTATCTGACATCATGTTCTCCGACCTCGTTACTCGATCCTCCCACCTCATCTTAGGCCTTCCCCTTCTTCGTATGCCGTCAACGTGAATAGCCTCCGCTCTCCTTAGTGGTGCCGTCAGATCCCTTCTCCTAACGTGGCCAAACCATCTCAAGCGCCCTTCTCTTAGCTTGTTAATGATGCTCCCTACTTCAAGTTCGGCTCTAAAAACTCCCGTGGGGATCCTGTCTGATAGGGTCTTCCCGCAAGTCCACCTTAGCATCCTCATCTCAGCCACCTCTACTCGAGCCGCTTGGGCTTTCTTCATCGGCCAACATTCTGACCCGTATAACATAGCCGGTCTAATCGCCACTCTGTAGAACTTGCCTTTCAGTTTTAGTGGGATCCTTTTATCGCACATGACTCCATAATGTGATACCAGGATTAATATTACTTACAACAACATTATTATTTAAGAAATAATAAAACTTGCATTAAAGTTTCTGGATGCATTTTTATTAGACTTTGACAGAGCATGTAACATGAAACAAAACACCATTGAGAGTGATTATGCATAAAGTAAGTAGGCTCTATATAAGTGTACAGCTCACGATTGCGCATCTCGCTTGCGAGCCATCTCCCGAGCCATTTCTCTAAGCTCCTCTGGTGATTGTGGCCTCGGTCCTTCTGGCGGATACACAACGTATTGACGCTTGAAAACAAATACAAGTGAATCATTTTAGAATCATATCACAAATGATTTGTCAACTGTAACAGCCTAAATCATGACAGCTAATTAATAGTCTAGGCAGAGCAGACGACTAAAAATTACTAAATAAATTTTATTATTATTATTATTATTATTATTATTATTATTATTATTATTATTATTAGAAGCATATAATAAAAGAATATGAAAAAAATTAGGAAGAATATAAACTTACAGCTGCCCATGACCAAAAAAAAAAAGAGTTAATTTCACAAATCGTCCTTGTGGTTTTACCAAAAAATCACGTTTCATCCTTTAAACTTTCAAAATGACACTGGTAGTCCTTTATACACGGATAATGGTCATGTTTCGTCCTTTAATCTAACGGATGATGGTCACGTTTCGTCTTTAATCTAACGGATGATGGTCACGTTTCGTCCTTTAATCTAACGGATGATGGACACGTTTCGTCCTTTATACGATCGACTAAAGGACGAAACGTGACCATTATCCGCGTATAAAGGACTACCAGTGTCATTTTGAAGTTTAAAGGATGAAACGTGATTTTTTGGTAAAACCACAAGGACGATTTTTGAAATTAACTCAAAAAAAAAACTAAGACAAATATGGTTGTCATTTTCTTTAACTTTCTTTTGTATAAAGCAAAAAGTCACTGTTTTTTCATCCCAAAGTTGAACATGATTATAAAGATTAAAGAAAGAAACAAAGTTCTAATGACCACAAAAATCTCAGGAAATTTTTGATGACAATAAACTTATGAATAATTTTAATGTAAGGAATTTGCTAACTCCTTCCAAGACTTTTTGACCAAAGTCGTTGCCAGACGGACCAGACCTAAATTGATATTCTTTTTCCTTTTTTTTTTTTTTTTTTGATACTACATGACTATATGGTGAATTTCAACTTATATAGATGGTACATGGTGTATATACAAACTATTCGATCGACTCTAGCTAATTATCGATAAAAGATCCCCCACCAAAAATGTGTACAAATAATGTGGTCCAATGTCATATCTGCAACAATTTAAAACTGAACTAGTAGATGATATATGGTATATTTGTAAAAATTTATGTTTCTTTAAGGCTGTAAGTTCTATCTATACTCCTTATTAAAAATTATCCACCCCCAATAATGGAAAGTGTTACAAGAAAGTTACATGCGAAATTACCAAACTGCCCTTAATAAACACCCACTATGGGAAAGGTTTTTATAAATTACCAAATTTGCCCTTAATGAATTAGTTTACACTCTAAACCCTTATTTTAATAATTAACACTTTAAGCCCTTATCTTTTAAAATATTCCACTATCACCTTTACATCACCTACACCACTTGACACCGCCACCACCACCAATAATACCGACACCGACACCACTAGACCGTCGTCCCCGTCACCGCCGCCGCATTGCGCGGGTACCATGCTCGTTATTATTGACATAAACCTTTTAATGGTCACGGAAGTTCACACGTTATGATTTAACATAGGCTCAAGCAGTCAAGCTTATAAAAAGGCATAAGCTTTCTTAAAAAAAAGAATGATACACAATTATTGATACTTTGAAAATTAAGCTCATTTATAAAAATATGTAGAAAACATTTACGTTCTATGAATATCTACTAGAGTTATTCCGGCCACTTTGCCCATTTATCAACTCCACTAGCTAATGTTTATTAGCTCAACATGGATAAGGACACAATTAAGAAAGTACATTATGTTAGTATATAATAACTTTTGGTTTGGAATTTTTTCTTTATCATGTTTACTCAAGTTAAGATATACATGAATGTTTGTCTCTTACTTTTTTATGTTTTGGATATGCATACAAGATCTTTAAATAAACATAATTAAACATCACCATAGAAACATTTTATATTTCTTTAGATTCATCATGTCCGAAATCCATTAGGGCAATTCAACAGTCCAAAATCAGAAAGGTTCAATTGTAATCAAGACAACAATAATAAAGCTTTGAGTTAAAATGAGAATACTTTAACACCCAGTGAACAAATGCTTTTTGGAATCTTTATAAGTTTACTACTTGTGGACTTCCACTATAGTAATATATAAAGATTATACATTAGTCTATTACCTTTATGATGTAAAATGATCATTTTATCCTTAAAATGATCATTTTATCCTTAATGATTTAATATATACCATTAGTCTATTACCTTTACATCAATTACCACTACAACTCGTCGCTGTTACCATCAACACTCGTCGCCATTACCACATCACCGTCACATTGCGCGAGTATCCTTCTATCTTCTAAAATAATTTCATCACCACGTTTACATCAATTACAATTAAATCAACTCACACCACGCGACACCACCAGCACCACCAATAGTCGTCGTCATCATCACCCGTCACTAACACCAGACCGCCGTCATAATTACTACCGCCGCATTACACAGATACCATGATAAGTATGAATCTCGCATCACTACCTTTTCATATCTGTAGTAGCGGAATAAAGTTCGAATTGTATGAGAGAATATTTACAAAACTAAATCAGTAAATCTAAATGTGCGTTTCATTGAACATTCCTTGTTTTTAAAAAGGTTTTTCAAAAAAACATAAAAGAGAAAAAAATAGATCGAATCATAGTTTTCTTCTGTTGTTCAAAAAGGAATCATAGTTTTTAAAAATGGAACACACTAAATTCTAAAAGGAAAATTTATCTCATTTTTTAGAAAATTATAAAGTAAAAAAATCAGAAAATATTTTCTACAAGTAAACGCAATGTAATTGTTTCCGTTTAAAGTTTAGAAAAGTATTTGCTGTAATATACCCAAAATGTGCTAAGATGCTTAGGCCCAAAGTCGACAGACCCACTATCTACTTTGACTACTAGTCCACTTTCTTTCACTTTTCAGGGATGAAAAACATTTATAAAAGAAATTTATATATATATTTTATGTCGATATTCAAAAGAAGAGCTCTTAATTACAGGATGAAATTTTCTGAAATTTGATTTAAAATCAAGGATTAAGATTAAAAGATAATCTTGACTTTTGATTTAATCTTTTAATCATTACTTTTTATTTTAATTCAAAGGTCAAGATTGCTCTAGCTTAACCTCTCAAGTCATTTTCAACTTTTCAACTTAAAATGATCTTTACCCCTACTTTATTACATTGGAGTACATCTCATAATTTATAAAACATGCATATTCTTAACACATGTGTATATGTTACCAGAAATAGTTAAACGATAGTACCAGTACGTGTAAGTTCGGACTTAGGGAGTAATGATGTATATCATATATCATGTCATTAACTTTATATAGTTTAAGTTTAAGTTTATGCTAAATAAATATGAGTGGAGGAACGGAGCTGTGAGATAAAGAGAGCACGAGGTATAAAACAGTATTCAACCCAATTTGTATGCGCGTGTTATTAGTATTTTTAATTGACGTTCAAAAGAGAAAATATTATTATTTATTAAAAGTTAGTTTTGAAGTCACCCTAATCATTTCAAAAGCACGCACCAACTCTTATTCATGTTGTTGCATTTATCTCAATCTTCATATTTTTCATAACCAACTACCATAATATCCACACAATATGACAGTGGTGATAATGACGGTGGTATAATGATAACATAAAATGATGTTAATAACTGTAATGGTAATTGATCTACAGTGAGTATTAAATATATTTTAAAAGATATACAAGAGACTAGTAATATACATTAATTATTAAAGACGAGCATGGTACCCGCAATGTGACGGCGGTGGTGGGGAAGACAAACTAGTGGTGTCAGTGATGGTAATATTGGTGGTGGTGGCGGTGTCAAGTGATGTAGGCTGATGTAATTGTGATAGTGAAATTTTTTTAGAGATGGGCTTAAAGTGTTAATTATTAAAATAAAAGTTTAGAGTGTAAATTAATTCATTAAGAACAAATTTGATATTTTATTAAAACTCTTTTCATAGTGGATATTTATTAAGGGCAGTTTAGTAATTTCACTACAAGAAAAAGTTCATTTGTTCACACTTAGTTATAAGAAGTGTGAAAAAATTTATAAATTTAATCACATATAAAAATGTGTAGAAAAAAATTACATTTAAAAGTGTGAATAAATTTTAAAAATTATAATTTTTTCACACTTATAAATGTGTAAACAAAATGTTAACACTTAAAAGTGTGAACAATTGTCAAATATTTTCACACTTAAAAGTGTGAAAGTCAATTTGTAACACATGGTTTCTTCACACTCCCCATGTGTGAAGAAAATAGGTGTTACAAATTAACTTTCACACTCTTAAGTGTGAACAATTGACATATTTTTACACACTTGAAAGTGTGAACTTTTCTTTTCCACATGTATAAGTGTGTAAATATTGTGATTTTTTAAATTTCTTCACACTTTTAAATGTAAATTATTTCTATACACTTTATAAATGTGATTAAATTAACAAAATTTTTCACACTTTTTAAAAGTATTAAAAAATAAGTGTGAGGAAATGACATATTTGTTGTAGTGTTTCGTATGTAACTATTTCTAAAAATAGGGGGTGTGATAATATTTATAAAAGAGCATAGATAGATAGGTCATTTCGCATTTAACTCTTTCCAAAGATTGGTTTATTAAGAATATTTTAGTGAATTCGTAATTGATTTTTTCTAATTTATAAATCACTCAAAAGAACCATCAAATTAACTCAAAACTAATATGTTTTCTTTTCTAACGGACCAGTCAAATGACATTACCAAAGTACCTCATCATATAAGGATGAAACTTTACTGATTAATTTCGCTCCTTTCCATAACATTCATGAGGTAAGTAGACATTTAAAAAAAAAAGAAACTCCACAAAAGATGTCACTCAAATAAGTCAGGCTTTAAGACTTACGGGTATGTTTGGCGCAAAAGCTTTGAGTTGGAGCTGTGGCTAGGAGTTAATTTAGAGCTGGATCTTGAAAATAGGGCTAAGAGTTGGGGCTTCTATTTCAACATTCTTACACAAACTTTTATTTTAAAGACCTTTTGGGGCTTTTAGGAGCTTTTTGAGGCTGAAGCTTATGATTTCAAGTGCATGTCCAAACAGCGCTACTATTTTGGAAAGAACTTATTTTTAAAAGCTTGTGATTTTTAAGCTCATAAAAGTCTCTTATCAAATATACATAAAATTAACCAAAAGATGAATCAATTAGTTACTATTAGATATTCCAATGTTGAAGATTAAATAATATTCCCTGCCAATCAATATAGTAATTGATGTGTGAAATCGAGTTTGTAAAAATTTATAAACAAGTACCCACTAAAAACCGACTACTACACACTTTCAGGCAGTGGACCTGATCGCTTATAGTATAGTAAGTAGTAAGTCCGAGATCGTTCGCAGGGATTGGTTTTGAAATAATTGTTTACTAAAGTAGTTTTAGAAAAAGGATGGAACCGTAGCCGAATTGCTACCTAACTTTGACAATTTGAAATTAGAGAAATTGAAATGACAAGACAATTAAAAGTAAAGAAAGTTCAGACAATATAAATAAAGATCATCCACTTCGAATCCACTTGATTTCAGCTATGATTGCACGCGTTAAAGGACAAATTCTTTAGAATTGACAAGATAATCGTGAAAGGATAAAAATGCTCGCGTGGTACCACCAACCGCTCGCAAATCACCCAAACACCTAAGTTGCTAGTTTAATTACCCAAGCCGGTACCACCAATGCCTAGAAAATCTCCCCAACAATTAGTTGCTTGATTATCCAATTACCACTTATGCTTATGTGAATGAAAACGTGGTACCACCAACCGTTTCTAAACACGTTTACCGATTAATTCCTATTATAGGTTTGACATTCACCGTCATACCATGAACCGGTGACAACCGACCATAGACAATCGAATTGCAACGATAAACATATTCACCTAGTACCACTAACGATGAACACATAAACCATCAACATCAAAAGAATAAATCACAAGGAATTAATTGATAAAGATCACGACACAACGATAATTGAATCAACTCTTGAATTAAAATATTGAAATCATATCATTCGTCAAGTTTCATCAAAGTGGATGATTAGAAATCTAGCCACTCATGCTAAATTGAAATTCATAAAAGAAATTGAAAGAGAACATATTATACCAATGATTGTTGAATTTAAATTGCAAGACAGAAAATTAGATACGATCTAGATGGGTGTTCTTGAATCTTCAATGAATCCAATGATGAAATCTGAGATGATCCTTGAAAGAATTTGTGGTAGAACAGCTCCTAGAAAGAAAACTTGATGATTTGGGAAATAGGGTTTATTTTTCTATTTATACCTCCCCCAAATCTGATGCAAAAGGCTGAAACATTAGGTTCCCCGTATTGCTGACTGCGCCGCAGTGAGGCTGGCGCACTCCCAATGCAGCGCAGTGGGATATTTCTGGAAAATAGGTTTTCTTTCACTACCCTTGACTGCGGCGCAGTGGAGCTCCATTTCTCCCACTGCGGCGCAGTGTAAAACCTCTGGAAAGCATGAGTCTTTGGCACCAAATGACTGCGGCGCAGTGGGGCTTCACTCTTCCCACTGCGGCGCAGTGATAATCTTCTGGAATTCATGTGGCCTTCTCACCAGTGACTGCGGCGCAGTGGGGCTTCATTCTTCCCACTGCGGCGCAGTTAAAACTTGCTGAAATCTTTGGTTCTTCTTTATTAACAGCTCTCGAACACTCGGATCAACATCTTGGCCTACAATCGTCAGAAAATGCACCAAATGGACGCACAACCTGCTAAGAACCTGAAAGCACTAACAAACACCATAAACGCGCCAAATGCATACAAAATTGACTCAAAACACATACGAAAAAGGCCAATAATGATGTGGGCGATCTATATAAATTGGTCACATCAAATCCCCCCACACTTGAGCGTTGCTTGTCCTCAAGCAAATCTGGAAATTAAGCAAAAGCATTCATTGGCACGAAGCTATATAAACATATTACGATTATCAAAAAGAAGCCAAACCAAGTATGTCGATGACAAGGACTTTGGTGAAGCAGTTTTAATCTTAAATGAAAACCCGAAATGTTTGACAATATCTGAACAATCCACAAGCCTCAATAACACGACTAAGCAAAAGTGAAACAAATGAGCCTATCAAAGTCATCCTACTCCAACGAACTTACTATTGGGGTTGAATATATATGAATAATCACTCATTGCTCGGTCGTGATGCATATCTTACCATAGGCTTGAACTAGGATCATAGCTTCACCGACATGGCGTGAGCACCAAGTACATCATCAAAATATGGCATATAAACCGGTTGTAATGTTAGGCTAAGGGTATTTACAATGGGATTTGGGAAATTTAGGTTAGTGTTAACAGGAAATAACAAAAGTATAAGTTATGTACAAAATAGTCTAATCAAACCCTTACCATTGATTGCCACCAACCCATAAGATGCTATCCCACGAACACACCTCAAAAGTAACAAGCAAAACCCGACACCATTGTGGTGTATCAACTTCAAACAACTTAGGAACAACCAAATCTTCCATTCTATTCACGAACCAAATGATACAACAATACTTTAGACATATAAAAATGAGAAATACCTACTAGTAGCCCAAGTTCTTTTTTTTTTTTCTTATTTCATTTTTTTTTTTTTTTTAATTTTTCTGTTTTTCACTTTTTTCTTCTTTATTTTGAACCATTTTTACTCTACTAGTAGGCACCCTCTTACAATGATGAACAATGTCTATAACAATATACTTTATTTGAACAATCCAAGACATTCCCCAATAACTTGACCAATCGACGTATTCCCATAGACCAAGAATATTCCAACTGACAACCCACTGAAGCTCTCCCAAACCGCCCAAACAAACCAATGACAATCAATGGCCCCCCAAAATTAGACTATCGGTATGGCGAGGTAAAGTTTACATATTTAAGTGGATTTATACAAAGGAAAAAGGCTAAGCTCAAAAAGGGTGTCTAAATGTATCTTGCACTAAAGATTAGTGCAACAAAGGTTTACAAAGAAAGGAAAATCACTGACCAGAGTAGCCAGCTACACAAAACATGTATGTACATGTATAAAAGTATGTATACTAAAGGTAAAAAAAATATACATAAGCAAGGGGTGAATAGAAAGAAAATACGGGTCAAACCTAGTATGCCAATTCGTCATCCAATGTACTTACATCACAAAAGTGATCTCACTGCGGTCTCGTAACGATCACCAGGCCAAGTTCTAGCTCAACACATCACCGACACACTCATATCAAAGAAAGTAACCCGGAAATGGAATAAATTAACCTCAAATTTGCACATCTTAGTGCAGAGTTCGAAATGGAACCCTTACTCCTGGATAAATCCAAGAGCCTAAGAGAGGGACATATTTACAAGGCAATCAAACCAAAACCGTAAACACCTAGCACATCTATAAATGAATGATGAATCTCACAACTTTTGGGTGTTTGGGATATTTGAGTATGCAAGTAATATTATCAATCCACAAGGATTAGCCCAATAACCGTTCAGAACACATTTCGCCGATTAAATTTGTACCAAGGAAAAAAAAAATTGTAGTAAAATTGCTCATTAAGTTATTATGAATTAAGTGACAAAAGCAATTTACCACAAGGACAAGCTCAACACAAGTTTCAAATCATATCATCTTCCGTCATCCTACCAAATCGGAACCACCAATCTCAAACATGCACATCATAGTTCAGAGTTCAATGGATAAATCCAAAAGTCTATGAGAGGGACACATTTACAAGAACGGTTAAATCTCAATGGCAAAACAACAAAAGAGATATATCCGGTTGCTTAAACCTATTTGCCACCCCCCACACTTAAGATGGACAATGCCCTCAATGTCCAATATTCGGTCAAAACTAAGATAAATAGGGGTAAGCAAAATAGACAGAAAGAATGAGAACACATACCGGATCATGGACACATTCCGTTTCAAAACAAGTAAGTCGACCCCGCACCACAAATTACTCTTCCTAAAAAGGAAGTCCAATTTGCTTGACGGGAGAAACAGACTAGTCCAAAACGGAATGTACGAGAGCTGTGTGCGAAACAATGTCAGTAAAGATGCCAATTAAAAATGTTGCGCTGAACTTACTGCCAGCATATGCACGTGACATCACATTGAGCTACTAACACGATCACACAATCAAACAAATCGATGCCACAGAATGTAGGTGAGGATGAGAATCCAACGGGTCCTCCCCCACACTTGGGTTGTACAATAGGTATGGCCATCCATTCGGATCAAACCTGCTCAATTACACATCACAAGAACACATCCAACATATCCATACAAAGTGCAAACTAAAAAAAAGTATCATGCAGAAAATAAATGAAACAAAGGAAAGTACAAATGTTTCATCACCCCGTAGGGTAGATACCA
>CM067168.1:37342619-37380954 GCA_034093135.1 Erigeron breviscapus
GACATTTGAAGTAGTCTTTGTTGCGGAAGCTTGTGGACTTTGAAGTTCGGGTCTTGAACTGTGTTGTTCAAGAACCATTCCCGAGAGTTCATCAAATCTAACATTCATACTCTCTTCGATTCTCTTGGTTAAAAACCTGCATGTCCAAGAAAACTCCTTACCCCTTTCACATTGGAAGGCGGGGGTAATTTGGCAATTACATTTATCTTAGCCCGATCAACCTCAATCCCGGCCTTGGACACTTTATGACCTAACACAATACCCTCAGTGACCATAAATGACACTTTTCCCAATTCAAAACAAGGTGTGCCCTCTCACACCGTTCCAACATCCTATCCAAATTACTCAAGCAAGAATGAAAAGAATCCCCAAAAACTGAAAAATCATCCATGAAAACTTCCATGGAAGTTTCAAGCATGTCCTGGAAAATAGCAATCATGCACCTTTGAAAGGTGCCAGGGGCATTTCACAAACCAAACGACATACGCCTATAAGCAAAAGTGTCAAATGGACAAGTGAAAGTTGTTTTCTCTTGGTCCTTGGGATCAATGGGTATTTGAAAGTACCCGGAAAACCCATCCAAGAAACAAAAATATTCATTCCCTGCAAGACGTTCCAACATTTGATCAATAAAAGGAAGGGGAAAGTGATCTTTACGGGTGGCATCATTAAGCTTACGGTAGTCTATACAAACCCGCCAACCCGTAATGGTCCTAGTGGCCAAAAGCTCCTTATTATCATTTTCAATGACTGTCATGCCCCCCTTTTTGGGCACACAATGGACAGGACTTACCCATGAACTATCAGCAATAGGAAAAATGATTCCTGCATCAAGAAGCTTAATTACCTCTTTCTTAACTACCTCCTTCATATTAGGATTCAGCCGCCTTTGTCTCTGGACAACGGGCTTAACATCATCAAGAAAATCAATTTTATGCTGGCAGAAATTAGGACTAATACCTGGGATATCTGTGGTCTTCCAAGCAAAAGCCCGCTTATGGGCTTTAAGCACATACAAGAGACGGTCTTTCTCGTCACTCGAGAGTGAGGACGAGATAACCACTGGAAGAGAAGACTCACCTGAACAGATATGCATACTCTAGATGGCCTGGAAGCGGCTTAAGCTCCAAATCAGTAGGTGGTACATCAACAGAGTTAGGTACCCTTGAACTCCCGTCAGCAACTACCTCCTCAAAAGTCTCGTCCTCGGGAGGTGATTCATCCAAGCTCAGTGCCATGACCTCTGCAAACAAAGCTTCATCAGTAATTTCCAGATCCTAAATTAGCGATCTCTTCCTCTCCAATATCTGTCTCCATGAATTCCTGAAATTCTTGATCTAATACATTATCAATGACATCAATCCTGAAACAAGTCTCATCATTAGAATATAAATGCTTGATAGACTGTTCAACATTAAACACAATTCTATCAGTTCCTACGCCTAAGGAAATCTCCTTATCCTTCACACGGATGATAGCATCCGCGGTATTAAGGAATGAGCGTCCAAGAATAAGAGGGACCTTCGTATCTTCCTCCATCTCGAGGATAACGAAGTCAACTAGAAAAACAATATGGCCAACTCTGACGCTAATGTTCTCAGCAATCCCGATGGGATACTGAAATGAATGGTCAGCAAGTCTTATACTCATGCGAGTAGGGCGCAGGACTCCCAAGGACAACTTGGCATAAATCGAGTAAGGCATCAAATTGATGCTAGCCCCTAAATCAGCTAAAGCCTTACAAATAATAGTTCTAATAGAGCAAGTGATAAGAAAACTCCCTGGGTCTTCAAGCTTTGGTGGAATGCGGTTCTGCAAGATAGCAGAACACTCGGCATTAAGAAAAGTAGCCTTTGCCTCTTCAAATTTCCCTTTGTCTGTCACAAGCTTCTTAATGAACTTGGCATAATTGGGCATCCCCTGAATAAGATCAACTAAAGGAACATTAATATGAACATTTTTAATCATGTCCACGAACTTGTTATATTGCTCCTTCAGTTTTGCTTTCCTGAACCTCTGTGGAAATGGTATCTTTGGCTTGTATGGTTTAACCTCTGGAACCACAGCCGGTGTTGGTGGAGTGACCGGAGTCTTCACGGTCGGATCTTCCTCCATCTCTATCTCTTCATCAACAATATCATCATCACTCCCTTTATCATGCACATTTGAAACAACAACCTTAGGAATAGGAGGTGGGTCATAAGACCTACCAGTACGAGTGGTGATGGCTTTGGCTTGCTCATTACGGACTGGAGGTGGAGTGTATTTCTGTCCCTGAATTAAACTGAGGTCTAGGATTCTGCTGTGTGTTGCTAGGAAGAGTCCCCGTGGTCCTAGCAAGAGATGTCATCCTACTTTCGAGATCCTTGAAGTTAGCACCCTGATTTTTCATGTTAATCTCCACTTTCTCGTTTATCTGATCCAACCTCTCACTCAAAGCCTTAGTATCATCCCTGATCATTTGAATGCTAGTGTTTGTTTCAACTTGATTACTTAGCCAACTGCTTCATCATCTCCCTCAACTCAGCATTAGGATCCGCATTAGAAGAAGAAGAAGAACCTGATCCTTGTCCTTGCTGAGTATGCTGTTGTGGCTGATTTTGATAATTATCTCTTTGCCACCTGTTACCTGAAAAACGAGGAGCATTAGCCTGAAAAGAAGAGTTATAAGAAGGATTACCTGAAGGCCGGTTCTGGAAACCGGTGTTGCGGTGGAAGTTCCCTTGGGGTTGATTCTGAACATAGTTCACATCCTCGGGGCTCTTATTAGGACACTCATCAGAATAGTGCAATTCTCCGCAAAAATCACACCCGTCAGCTAGAACCTTAACATCCTTCTCAAGTGCACTAAACCTATTATCTTGAGCAGTAAAGCTCCTATCCATGCGCTCAGATAGCGCCTTAATCTCTCCAATAACCGCCGAATCGTTACTAGCTTCAGCCTTAGCAACTCTCCCTTGGTTAGTGCCCTTCTTCATCTTCCTTTCATTCTTCAAGAACCTTTCATCATCCATAGTTGAGTTATCCTTTGCCATGTCTTCCAAGATCTGATAACCTTCATTGGGTGTAATGTTATTGAAACTACCCCCAAAAACATATCCCAATTCTCGTTTAGACTTCTTATCTAACCCATCAAAGAAAAGCTCCACATATTGTTCCCTAGTCAAATTGTGACCTGGACAATTTCTCAACATTTCCTTGAATCGAACCCAAGCATCCACAACATCTTCCTTTCCATGTTGTTCGAAAGACCTAATCATATTCTCCAACCTTCTTTGAGTTCTGAGTGAATAAAACTCACCAATGAAAGCCTCCTTAAGTTGGTCCCAAGTAGTGATTGAATTCTCTGGAAGATCATTGAACCAATCAAGTGCTTCTCCGGTGATTGAGATGGGAAATGTCTCAAGTTTCACGGCATTCATTTGATTTTGACCATATTGATAAAGCCGAGCCAACTTTTCAAACCTATCCAAGTGTTGGTACGGATCCCATTTCCTTTTTCCATCAAATTGTTGCTCTTCTATGCTCTTGAGATGATTTCCTTTCAAATTGAAAGTGTGATCAATGGCCGGAGGTCTAATGGCGGAGCCACGGCTGGTTGGAATAGTTCGAACCCTCTCGCCATAGCGAGTGTCATTTGGACCCCTTGGTTGTTCGTCACCCATCTCCTCTTGCTTAACTTCTAAATTGAAGAATTCGTCTAAATACAACCCTTCCTCGTCTGAATCAGGAGTGGGTTTAGCTATAGGTGAAAATGGTGTTGGTATAGGTGTTGTGGGTTTAGTGAAGTTAAACCGACGCCCTCTTGGTCTTCTCGGAGTAGACAAAGGACTATTCAAAGGTAGACCCGAAGAACGTAAGTTCATCAACTAAAACAATACCTGCAAACACACAACTAACACAAACACGTCAAATGCACCTGTGATAAGAAAAGAAAAGTAAACTAATAAAACAAGTAACTTTCTCACGCATGAGAAAGGATCAAACCACTAAATTAACAACTAAATCGGCACACAATCCCCGGCAGCGGCGCCAAAAACTTGATGTGTGAAATCGAGTTTGTAAAATTTATAAACAAGTACCCACTAAAAACCGACTACTACACACTTTCAGGCAGTGGACCTGATCGCATATAGTATAGTAAGTAGTAAGTCCGAGATCGTTCGCAGGGATTGGTTTTGAAATAATTGTTTACTAAAGTAGTTTTAGAAAAAGGATGGAACCGTAGCCGAATTGCTACCTAACTTTGACAATTTGAAATTAGAGAAATTGAAATGACAAGACAATTAAAAGTAAAGAAAGTTCAGACAATATAAATAAAGATCATCCACTTCGAATCCACTTGATTTCAGCTATGATTGCACGCGTTAAAGGACAAATTCTTTAGAATTGACAAGATAATCGTGAAAGGATAAAAATGCTCGCGTGGTACCACCAACCGCTCGCAAATCACCCAAACACCTAAGTTGCTAGTTTAATTACCAAGCCGGTACCACCAATGCCTAGAAAATCTCCCCAACATTAGTTTGCTTGATTATCCAATTACCAATTATGCCTATGTGAATGAAAACGTGGTACCACCAACCGTTTCTAAACACGTTTACCGATTAATTCCTATTATAGGTTTGACATTCACCGTCATACCATGAACCGGTGACAACCGACCATAGACAATCGAATTGAAACGATAAACATATTCACCTAGTACCACTAACGATGAACACATAAACCATCCACATCAAAAGAATAAATCACAAGGAATTAATTGATAAAGATCACGACACAACGATAATTGAATCAACTCTTGAATTAAAATATTACAATCATATCATTCGTCAAGTTTCATCAAAGTGGATGATTAGAAATCTAGCCACTCATGCTAAATTGAAATTCATAAAAGAAATTGAAAGAGAACATATTGTACCAATGATTGTTGAATTTAAATTGCAAGACAGAAAATTAGATACGATCTAGATGGGTGTTCTTGAATCTTCAATGAATCCAATGATGAAATCTGAGATGATCCTTGAAAGAATTCGTGGTAGAACAGCTCCTAGAAAGAAAACTTGATGATTTGGGAAATAGGGTTTATTTTTCTATTTATACCTCCCCCAAATCTGATGCAAAAGGCTGAAACATTAGGTTCCCCGTATTGCTGACTGCGCCGCAGTGAGGCTGGCGCACTCCCAATGCAGCGCAGTGGGATATTTCTGGAAAATAGGTTTTCTTTCACGACCCTTGACTGCGGCGCAGTGGAGCTCCATTTCTCACACTGCGGCGCAGTGTAAAATCTCTCGAAAGCATGAGTCTTTGGCACCAAATGACTGCGGCGCAGTGGGGCTTCACTCTTCCCACTGCGGCGCAGTGTTAATCTTCTGGAATTCATGTGGCCTTCTCACCAGTGACTGCGGCGCAGTGGGGCTTCATTCTTCCCACTGCGGCGCAGTTAAAACTTGCTGAAATCTTTGGTTCTTCTTTATTAACAGCTCTCGAACACTCGGATCAACATCTTGGCCTACAATCGTCAGAAAATGCACCAAATGGACGCACAACCTGCTAAGAACCTGAAAGCACTAACAAACACCATAAACGCGCCAAATGCATACAAAATTAACTCAAAACACATACGAAAAAGGCCAATAATGATGTGGGCGATCTATATAAATTGGCCACATCAGTAATCAGCTCCAACCATGTAAACATCTAAATATATATATCTAAAAGTTGAATCATGGTAGTGGAAAAATTAGCGCTTTCTTGACGCTTTATCGATGTGTACTTAATAGATTTAATTAGTTTTCTTTAGGATTATTAATATGTATTTGATGTTATGTTTAATGCATTTTGTATTTTGTGTTCATTCATATTGAAAATGATATGTATGCAATAATATGTTTATTTAGCACTAATAATTGTGGTTCGTGAATTGCATCATATAGATATAGATGATTAAGGCAGCTGAGAAGACGTAACATTTATTCTGATTGTAAGTTCCAATCGTCAAAATATTGCATTCATCGCCATATTCTCTATTCCCAACCTCTTTTTCCCATCCACTGTCCGCCTGTTCCCTGCCCATCTCCTTACATCACTCTGTATGTATTTTTCCCTCCATTTAAATTCACCATATTCTCTATTCCCCTCCTCTTTTTCATATTGATTATGGTATTTCCGATTTAATTATGTGGTAAATAACTAAATACAATAGGTATATGTAATAATTTGATATCTTCAATTCATGGGGTATAATGGGTTGCTTCGTATTCAATTGAATTAGATGAATGTAAGCATTGAAGTGAGAATCCTTAAAGTTGTAACACCCCGACTAGGGCGGAAACACGAGATGTCACAGAACGACATGGTACAAAAAGATTAAGTAGAAAACATCAACATAAAGTTTCAAATGACATTCAACTCCTAAAAGATTACAAGTTCAAATTGACGTTTAACAATCATTACATAACCAAATTCATAACCAAAAGATCAAATGTTTGCACTACAATCCGTCAAGCATAAAGACAAATACAACATCCAAGAGGCGGTCAAGTACTAGCTTACTGCTATACACCTGAAAAGCATGAAGATAAAGTGTCAACTACGAGAGTTGAGTGAGTTCATAGGTTTATACTACAAACAAGTATTCATTCGATAAGATTTAAGAAGAAATATGTCATAAGATTTCCAAGAATTTCATCATAGTCTCCATGCCCAAACCGTATGTTCAAACAATAATAACCAACCATAAATGATATCAATAACACTTGGCCAAAGGCATAATTTGATGAGTTTGTGCTTGAGCCACTACTAAAACCGGTTATGTCCAAGATAATAAGAAGCACATGCCGTCAATCATGTGCAATAATAATGAATAGGTCGTGCCATGGAGACGACCAAATAATATAAGGGGGCGTGGCATGACCACTGATATAGTAGTTAGAGCACCGCGTGGTCGGACTGGCAATGAAGGTCGCCACAAAGGCAAACCAAACATCCCACCGTTACTCGTTGGGTGAGGGGACAAGTCCTAGTTGCGCAACTCTCAAACTACAGGCCTCTCGAAGAGTTAATAGTAGTGTACCGAGGTGAAACAGTTTGACAGTACTCAAGCTCATCATATAATATATAACACGTTGAACATACAATATAATTCCCATATCATTATCATTATTTCAAAGAATCATTTCATAAGAGAAAGTCATTTTAATTAATCATGTTTTTCACCCCGCAAGTAAAACATATAAAAGAGTTTGAAAGGGGGCTATGACTCACTTGATTTGAGAGTGAAATGGGCTGATCAAACGCGAGTCCTTCGCCTAGATTTGTTGCGCCTCAAGCAAGCCTAAACCATAATGTATATATTCACGACGTAAGTTCGCGTGACATGAACTAGTGAGCTAGATCATGAGATGTATACTAGTAGACTTGCCCTTCTTTGGTTGTTATTAGTTTATGGAGTTAAAGTGTGTTATAATGTTCATAATGTTTGGTTGGAAGATATTTGATGGAGAAAGTCATTTTCTCACTATACGTAATTTCGCATTGTTGGAATTTCGGTATCTTGGCTTTGATTGTCATGGTTTCCAATGTGTGTTTACTCATTCTTGATACTTGTCATTAGTTACCTAATAATATTCATTTTTGTGAATATTTTCTGATTTATAAGTTTTTATTTAATTTAATATTATTTAATTAATTATTTATTCATTTTATTGATTTATTAATTAAATAATTCCTTAAAAATACTTTTAAGTTCCATATTTATCTTTATAAATTATGAATAATTATAGTTGAGTTATATTCTGATTTTTATGCTTTTTAACTTATGATTTTATGTTTTATATAATTATTTGTGTATTTTTCCATTAATTTAATAATAGTGATTAATTAGTGATTTTTACTTAATTGTTCACCTTAAAATTGAGTAACACTTGTTTCTTGGCTTTTAATTATTTGTCTCCAGTAGGTTTTAGTTATTTTTACCATTGGTTATGAAGATTAAACCAAATTCATGATTTACATAATTTATTTATTGATTTTATATGTCTTTTAATTACCATTTAAATTCAATAAATTATGGAAATCATTAGAAATCACCACACAACTTTTTGGCTAAAAATCTCAGGCCTTTTAGGCAACTTTTATCAATAAAAATTCATATCAATTCAACCTCTCTTGTGTCTTGCTTATTTTGAGGACTTTAAACTTAAAAATCGTTTACCGAAATAGTGATTTTAGCCTCATTTCTTAAGCAATTAAAGTGCTTCAAAAAGGATTTTCATTCTTGTTTCATTATTTCCAGAAATTTCATCATATTTTGGTGTTCCAAGTCGTGATAGTGGTGGTGGTGTGATATGTGCAATTTAGTGCTTTCGGTTAGTGATTATTTGACCCGAAAAGGTGATTTTTGAGCTTATCATTGTCATGAACCAAATGACTTGAGTTTTATACTTTTGAAACAACTTATTTCCAGTAAGTTTAAGATATTTTTCTTGTCCTTTGATTATGGTGCAAGTGTGTGCTCAAAATAGCTTTTTGCATGTTTTCGGTTTGTGATTTCTAGCTTATTTTCACTAGTTTTGGTCCAAGCTTTGTCTCTTTGTTATTTCATTAATTTTTCAGAATATTAACATCAAGATTAACATATTTTTCACTTATAACAAGTCCATATCCATCTCATAATCCAACAAAAGATCCAACTTTCTTAAATCTAATATGCATGCATTCAAATCAATACTTTTTAATACAAACTTTTATAGATCTCACATCCAACAATATAAAAACACCTTTTTAATGAAAAATCCAGAAATATACTCATCATAATATGCAAGAACATATCCATCTTTCAAAGGAAAAATCACTTTAAAGGTTACTTAATCTATAACAACACTTTTGGGTCTTAAACTTGTTGAATCCTTGGATCTTTCTCATAGATTTCGACATGCATGTGCATGAGGAGAAAGATCCTATCAACTTTGCCCTCATCAAGTGTGTATTACAAAGAAAACAAGAAGAAAACATAAACTTTTGATAAAACCTTTGAATATAAACAAGAACAAGATTAAATCTAGTAAAAAGGATGAAGATTTATACCCTCTTGGATTCGGTTTTGATGATGATAAGGGGCAGAAAATTTTGTGGCTCAAAAATTTTTTTTTTTTTTTTTTTTTTTTTTTTTTTTTTTTTTTTTTTTTTTTCTTTTTTTTTTCTACAACCCTGTCTTCTATGCTTCAATTTTTTCTTTTTTTCTCTATTTTTTTACTGACTTTTTTTTTTTTTTTTTTTTTTTTTTTTTTTTTTTTTTTTTTTTTTTTTTTTTTTTTTTTTTTTTTTTTTTTTTTTTTTTTTTTTTTTTTTTTTTTTTTTTTTTTTTTTTTTTTTTTTTTTTTTTTTTTTTTTTTTTTTTTTTTTTTTTTTTTTTTTTTTTTTTTTTTTTTTTTTTTTTTTTTTTTTTTTTTTTTTTTTTTTTTTTTTTTTTTTTTTTTTTTTTTTTTTTTTTTTTTTTTTTTTTTTTTTTTTTTTTTTTTTTTTTTTTTTTTTTTTTTTTTTTTTTTTTTTTTTTTTTTTTTTTTTTTTTTTTTTTTTTTTTTTTTTTTTTTTTTTTTTTTTTTTTTTTTTTTTTTTTTTTTTTTTTTTTTTTTTTTTTTTTTTTTTTTTTTTTTTTTTTTTTTTTTTTTTTTTTTTTTTTTTTTTTTTTTTTTTTTTTTTTTTTTTTTTTTTTTTTTTTTTTTTTTTTTTTTTTTTTTTTTTTTTTTTTTTTTTTTTTTTTTTTTTTTTTTTTTTTTTTTTTTTTTTTTTTTTTTTTTTTTTTTTTTTTTTTTTTTTTTTTTTTTTTTTTTTTTTTTTTTTTTTTTTTTTTTTTTTTTTTTTTTTTTTTTTTTTTTTTTTTTTTTTTTTTTTTTTTTTTTTTTTTTTTTTTTTTTTTTTTTTTTTTTTTTTTTTTTTTTTTTTTTTTTTTTTTTTTTTTTTTTTTTTTTTTTTTTTTTTTTTTTTTTTTTTTTTTTTTTTTTTTTTTTTTTTTTTTTTTTTTTTTTTTTTTTTTTTTTTTTTTTTTTTTTTTTTTTTTTTTTTTTTTTTTTTTTTTTTTTTTTTTTTTTTTTTTTTTTCTTCCTTTTTTTTATATAAAATTTGTATTAGTATTTAGGTGTATAAGGATATTTAAATGTGTGTTTGTTTTATAAGTGTATTATGTATTTATTTATATAAGTAAGTTAACTAGTTAGGTGTAGATGTATATGTGTATATGTAAGTTTGTTACTTAACTCATTAGTTAAAATCTCTAGTTTCTAATATAAGTTGTTACAAAAGTCAATAACAACTTTGGTGGGAGAGGAAAGTAACTCCAGCTGATAGTAAATCTCCTCCCCTTTTTCTCTAAATACACATAAACAACAAAAATCCATTACTGTCCCTTTTCTCAAAACCACCCTTATGTACATACATATTTGAATAGAAAAAATTAATTTCAATTCTTTTTGTTAATTAGTAATTGGGTTTTTTTTTTGTTGGTTTGATTATTAATTTAGTTGATAGTTTGATCTTAATCTTTTTCATTACCGTCCGTTTTAATGTAATTGTTTTATTTTCCCAATATTTTAATATTGCTTAAGGTGTTCATCATCTTTTAAATAGCTTAATTTTTTTGATGTTGCTTCAATTTTAGTCGGGTGTTTATATAATGTAATAGTTATTGATTCCCAAAATTTTATTTGTTTTCAACTTCTATCAACAGGTTCTGGCTCTTTCAGTTGGATTCAGCTTCCTTATACATGAAATGTCGCCATTGAAATTAGTAATGTTTTCTAACTCCAGGTTTTCCATTTCTTCAAAGTCTATTCTAATTCTAATTGTAACAATATGTCTTATTACATACCTTTATTTTCACCTTTTCAGTAATTTTATATATAAGTTTGATGGGCTTTGAGCACCAAGTGTTTGATTAAAGTATTAATCGAAATTTTCTTGCTACTGAAAATTACAGAGAATAATACAAGAGCTTGATTACCATTTGCCTTTGATGAAAATCTATTCATTTTAATGCTTTTCATATTTGTGATTTCCTTTTGAATCTTGGTACTAATTGATTTGAACACAACTATTGCTGTTTCCTATAGGTTTGTTCAAAGTGATAATGTGGCAGGGAAAAAAATCAACATTGATGAGAGGTGAATAATTAACAGACTTTTTATCTAATATGTTTCAATGTAACTTTATAATTCATAGCAGCAATATCAGTTTATTTAATCTTGAATTACGATTAAAAGCATTTGGAATGCTGATGAGAAAAAGGATCGTAATTTGTAGCAGCTAAGCCATTTTTTAATAGTAAGTTAAAATGGGTAACATATCCTTTTGAGATTCTACAACTATTTGGCAATTAATCATAAGTATTGAATCAAAATGTGATTAACGCACGACCACAATAATGATCAATGCCACATGATTTGCTCTATTTCTAAGACAAATCGTAACGTGTAATTAGCATTTTGTTTTTTAGGGAAGAAGGCTTTAGATCAGTTTTGTGTGGATTTAACACCAAATGCAAGTAATGGGCTCATTGATCCCGTGATTGGCAGAGAGATTGTAGTTGAAAGAATTGTTCAGATACTTTCAGTAGAACTAAGAATAATCTAATTCTTCTTGGTCAGGTACTTTCTTTGCAAGTTTATATGTCACGCATTCTACTTTTTATATTGATTTATGCTACACATATTAAAGCGCCAAGAAGGCTGTATGTTCCTTGCCTACGTTGCAAGGAGACGGATGTTTGATACATGGTGGGAATACAACCCAATAAAAGGCGTCATTGCTTTTAAAAGTAATCATTAGGGGTCTCATTTCTATTTTTTTTCTTTAATGAACCCATCGAACTTTTAAAAGCTATTGGTGTAAGGTGATCTATAGAGCTTAGTTAGTCAAAATGTTGATGAGGCAGTTTTGTGTTATATGTATGTGGTGTAGGCAAACTTTACACATAATTGGATACACGTAGGCAAATATTACCCAAATCAACCGATTCGCAATCAACTAGGTCAAATTGTCAACTTTACTACATTGGATTTTTCAAATTAGGCATATTAACATATAATTCTGTATATAATCAGAATTTGAAGGTGATCCTGATCTATATGTGGGAGCCTATCAAATATGTGGGCATTGACGTTTGACATGTAAGGTCACCTATCATAACTCAGTCAAGGATGCATATTCTTACACATAGCAACCATATTTAGAGTTTTTCATTAATAAGTTGAACGATTGTTTAACTAATGCAGGTGAAAGCCGCTGCTGTCTTTGACAACATTTTGACTTGTGATGATATAGAGTATGCAAAAAGGATGTGGTGCAAGAGGTTTTCTCCTTCAGAGAGGTATGTCTTTGCTTTTGCATACAAAAATATTTATTGTCCATTTTGTAATGTATCCCTTACATTGATCCCGGTGATAAAAGGGGTGGTGGAGTAATAACCGATTGGAAAGGCTGAAAGGGAATCACCTTGGCTAGGAAAGCTTTTGCCAACCAACAAGCAACAAGTAATATTCCAGTAACTCTATCTCTTTCTAAGGTACACTATTTTTGTAATATGGTCACAGACAATGCCAACTTGAGCCTTGAAAGAATTTGAATCAAAACAAACAAACCCACAAAATCAGATGAAATTATTATTAAAATGGTTTAAGATTTATATTGAGATGATGAATAGATACATAATCTTGTATGTATATCAGAATAATATACAAACAAATAATACAGAATGATTACAAATATGAATAATAAGAAAAATAAAAGAAAAAAGATACGTGTGTGAAAATATAATATGGGTTTTTAGTGAATGAGAGAATGCAGATTACAAAATAGTCGAATGGGTTCTCTGATTTTCAATATGCATCATGTTACAAACTTCACTTTAGCCCCTTGATTTCTTTTATCTTCAACAATCATTCAAAGCATAAAACTTCCACTTCAGTCCATAATAAACCCCTCAACTTCAGTAGATATCCACTTCAGCCCTTTAACTTGATTATAATAAGTAACTACCAACTTGAACCTTTTCAAATAACCAAAGCTAAGATTGAGACAACTATTTCTCAACACCCCCCTCAATCTTAGCGACAAATATTCAGGTTAGGAGAAGTAATCATAAGGATTGCTCTTACCCAAAAGAGATCAAACACAATTTTAAAAAAAACTTGACCCAATCAAATGAAACATGGGTCAAACAGAAAACTAGACAAGAAGACGATGGTAAACAAGAAACGAGATCTACAAAAAACAAAAAAAAATGGTTTACTAGAGCCGGGACATTTAGTCATACCGAAGGTCTTTCTCCCCAAGTGCACTAAACGTGGGCAGCCGGTCTTGTTAGTCATGCCGAAGGTCTTACACCTCAAGCACACTAACATCGGCTAAAACCATACAAGAATAATGCTTTCAAACAATTAGATCAGCAACAAGAGCAAAACTAACCACGAGGAAATCAGAGAAAAAGATGAAACTAATGAACATAGCGGATGACAAACATATTCACTATAATCAATAAGGATGACGGATGACACTAGATGGTGAGAACAGAAGTGAAGAAACCAGGGCTGAATCTAACAAACGAACCGAATCATAACCAAAAGATCAGGAGAGGCATCAATAAGGATATCAACTAGGATAGATAACCTTCAACACCACAGCTTCAACAGCTTTAAATCAGCAGTAACCACCGAATCCTACACATGACAAAACCGCAAAGCAAACAAATTGGTGACAATTTTTCTTCATAAGCATATAACTCTATAAAACGTAGTGACAACATCCCTGAGAAATATAACAGCTAGCTCAACTTCATTTAACCAAGCCACACCATGATTTATGAATATTCAAACACCTTGTCCCATTCTTAAAAAACAAGTAGATCCAAACTCTGCAGTCAAATTAACAAACCAAACAACAACCAACTAAAGAATAATCCAAAACAAAAGAACAATAAATATCTAACTAAACAAGAACATGAATATATGTAGTACCAACCACAAGAAAGAAAACAGGCTATAAAAGGCTAAGAATGCCCAAGACAGATAAAGAAGGGCTGCCATAAAAGGCTAAGAATGCCCAAGACAGATAAAGAAGGGCTGCCATAAAAGGCTAAGAATGCCCAAGACAGATAAAGAAGGGCTGCCATAAAAGGCTAAGAATGCCCAAGACAGATAAAGAAGGGCTGCCATAAAAGGCTAAGAATGCCCAAGACAGATAAAGAAGGGCTGCCATAAAAGGCTAAGAATGCCCAAGACAGATAAAGAAGGGCTGCCATAAAAGGCTAAGAATGCCCAAGACAGATAAAGAAGGGCTGCCATAAAAGGCTAAGAATGCCCAAGACAGATAAAGAAGGGCTGCCATAAAAGGCTAAGAATGCCCAAGACAGATAAAGAAGGGCTGCCATAAAAGGCTAAGAATGCCCAAGACAGATAAAGAAGGGCTGCCATAAAAGGCTAAGAATGCCCAAGACAGATAAAGAAGGGCTGCCATAAAAGGCTAAGAATGCCCAAGACAGATAAAGAAGGGCTGCCATAAAAGGCTAAGAATGCCCAAGACAGATAAAGAAGGGCTGCCATAAAAGGCTAAGAATGCCCAAGACAGATAAAGAAGGGCTGCCATAAAAGGCTAAGAATGCCCAAGACAGATAAAGAAGGGCTGCCATAAAAGGCTAAGAATGCCCAAGACAGATAAAGAAGGGCTGCCATAAAAGGCTAAGAATGCCCAAGACAGATAAAGAAGGGCTGCCATAAAAGGCTAAGAATGCCCAAGACAGATAAAGAAGGGCTGCCATAAAAGGCTAAGAATGCCCAAGACAGATAAAGAAGGGCTGCCATAAAAGGCTAAGAATGCCCAAGACAGATAAAGAAGGGCTGCCATAAAAGGCTAAGAATGCCCAAGACAGATAAAGAAGGGCTGCCATAAAAGGCTAAGAATGCCCAAGACAGATAAAGAAGGGCTGCCATAAAAGGCTAAGAATGCCCAAGACAGATAAAGAAGGGCTGCCATAAAAGGCTAAGAATGCCCAAGACAGATAAAGAAGGGCTGCCATAAAAGGCTAAGAATGCCCAAGACAGATAAAGAAGGGCTGCCATAAAAGGCTAAGAATGCCCAAGACAGATAAAGAAGGGCTGCCATAAAAGGCTAAGAATGCCCAAGACAGATAAAGAAGGGCTGCCATAAAAGGCTAAGAATGCCCAAGACAGATAAAGAAGGGCTGCCATAAAAGGCTAAGAATGCCCAAGACAGATAAAGAAGGGCTGCCATAAAAGGCTAAGAATGCCCAAGACAGATAAAGAAGGGCTGCCATAAAAGGCTAAGAATGCCCAAGACAGATAAAGAAGGGCTGCCATAAAAGGCTAAGAATGCCCAAGACAGATAAAGAAGGGCTGCCATAAAAGGCTAAGAATGCCCAAGACAGATAAAGAAGGGCTGCCATAAAAGGCTAAGAATGCCCAAGACAGATAAAGAAGGGCTGCCATAAAAGGCTAAGAATGCCCAAGACAGATAAAGAAGGGCTGCCATAAAAGGCTAAGAATGCCCAAGACAGATAAAGAAGGGCTGCCATAAAAGGCTAAGAATGCCCAAGACAGATAAAGAAGGGCTGCCATAAAAGGCTAAGAATGCCCAAGACAGATAAAGAAGGGCTGCCATAAAAGGCTAAGAATGCCCAAGACAGATAAAGAAGGGCTGCCATAAAAGGCTAAGAATGCCCAAGACAGATAAAGAAGGGCTGCCATAAAAGGCTAAGAATGCCCAAGACAGATAAAGAAGGGCTGCCATAAAAGGCTAAGAATGCCCAAGACAGATAAAGAAGGGCTGCCATAAAAGGCTAAGAATGCCCAAGACAGATAAAGAAGGGCTGCCATAAAAGGCTAAGAATGCCCAAGACAGATAAAGAAGGGCTGCCATAAAAGGCTAAGAATGCCCAAGACAGATAAAGAAGGGCTGCCATAAAAGGCTAAGAATGCCCAAGACAGATAAAGAAGGGCTGCCATAAAAGGCTAAGAATGCCCAAGACAGATAAAGAAGGGCTGCCATAAAAGGCTAAGAATGCCCAAGACAGATAAAGAAGGGCTGCCATAAAAGGCTAAGAATGCCCAAGACAGATAAAGAAGGGCTGCCATAAAAGGCTAAGAATGCCCAAGACAGATAAAGAAGGGCTGCCATAAAAGGCTAAGAATGCCCAAGACAGATAAAGAAGGGCTGCCATAAAAGGCTAAGAATGCCCAAGACAGATAAAGAAGGGCTGCCATAAAAGGCTAAGAATGCCCAAGACAGATAAAGAAGGGCTGCCATAAAAGGCTAAGAATGCCCAAGACAGATAAAGAAGGGCTGCCATAAAAGGCTAAGAATGCCCAAGACAGATAAAGAAGGGCTGCCATAAAAGGCTAAGAATGCCCAAGACAGATAAAGAAGGGCTGCCATAAAAGGCTAAGAATGCCCAAGACAGATAAAGAAGGGCTGCCATAAAAGGCTAAGAATGCCCAAGACAGATAAAGAAGGGCTGCCATAAAAGGCTAAGAATGCCCAAGACAGATAAAGAAGGGCTGCCATAAAAGGCTAAGAATGCCCAAGACAGATAAAGAAGGGCTGCCATAAAAGGCTAAGAATGCCCAAGACAGATAAAGAAGGGCTGCCATAAAAGGCTAAGAATGCCCAAGACAGATAAAGAAGGGCTGCCATAAAAGGCTAAGAATGCCCAAGACAGATAAAGAAGGGCTGCCATAAAAGGCTAAGAATGCCCAAGACAGATAAAGAAGGGCTGCCATAAAAGGCTAAGAATGCCCAAGACAGATAAAGAAGGGCTGCCATAAAAGGCTAAGAATGCCCAAGACAGATAAAGAAGGGCTGCCATAAAAGGCTAAGAATGCCCAAGACAGATAAAGAAGGGCTGCCATAAAAGGCTAAGAATGCCCAAGACAGATAAAGAAGGGCTGCCATAAAAGGCTAAGAATGCCCAAGACAGATAAAGAAGGGCTGCCATAAAAGGCTAAGAATGCCCAAGACAGATAAAGAAGGGCTGCCATAAAAGGCTAAGAATGCCCAAGACAGATAAAGAAGGGCTGCCATAAAAGGCTAAGAATGCCCAAGACAGATAAAGAAGGGCTGCCATAAAAGGCTAAGAATGCCCAAGACAGATAAAGAAGGGCTGCCATAAAAGGCTAAGAATGCCCAAGACAGATAAAGAAGGGCTGCCATAAAAGGCTAAGAATGCCCAAGACAGATAAAGAAGGGCTGCCATAAAAGGCTAAGAATGCCCAAGACAGATAAAGAAGGGCTGCCATAAAAGGCTAAGAATGCCCAAGACAGATAAAGAAGGGCTGCCATAAAAGGCTAAGAATGCCCAAGACAGATAAAGAAGGGCTGCCATAAAAGGCTAAGAATGCCCAAGACAGATAAAGAAGGGCTGCCATAAAAGGCTAAGAATGCCCAAGACAGATAAAGAAGGGCTGCCATAAAAGGCTAAGAATGCCCAAGACAGATAAAGAAGGGCTGCCATAAAAGGCTAAGAATGCCCAAGACAGATAAAGAAGGGCTGCCATAAAAGGCTAAGAATGCCCAAGACAGATAAAGAAGGGCTGCCATAAAAGGCTAAGAATGCCCAAGACAGATAAAGAAGGGCTGCCATAAAAGGCTAAGAATGCCCAAGACAGATAAAGAAGGGCTGCCATAAAAGGCTAAGAATGCCCAAGACAGATAAAGAAGGGCTGCCATAAAAGGCTAAGAATGCCCAAGACAGATAAAGAAGGGCTGCCATAAAAGGCTAAGAATGCCCAAGACAGATAAAGAAGGGCTATCATAAAAGGCTAAGAATGCCCGGAATAAAGAAAGACAGTCATAAAGACTATGAAATACACATATAAGAAAATAATGACTGCCATAACAAAGCTAAGAATGCTCAGAACAAACAAAGAAAGGCTGTCATGAAGACTAATAATGCCCATACCAAACAAGATTAACAACTGTCACATTCAGGCAACATATAACGATCACAAGATCCACATTTCTTAAACATGGTCAAACAAACAGAGAATCACAACCACCATGTTGAATATAATCAACCGAACAATACTCCTTTGAGGAAAAAAACAACATACCAAGATAAGACATATAGATATATATCCCGATTTTACAGTTAGACTCAACACATATAATACTCATATACAGAGATACCAAACAATTTTCTAGAGCCTTATACATGTTATTCAAATCAAGTTTCAACATATAAAGAAGACAATACTTCAGTATAAAGAAAACATGAAAAATACAAAAAACAAGGAACAAAAATATAACAAAAAAAAACTTTTACCATTGACGATAAAGAACATGACTAGTTTCTAGTGACATGAAATCCATTAATAAATTTTTTTTTTTTAATTTAAAGTAATAAAAAAAATTGGACTCAAGTTTTATAACTCTCATAACCAGTTAACTTGAAAACTAAAAAATATAAACCAACGATATCAAATGCATGTAAGTATAAAGAACTTCCACTTTCCAAAATATAAACCAATGATATCAAATGCATGTAAGTATAAAGAACTGTTAGGTCCAGATTTAGTCCAGATTTACTGGACTCGTTTATTGCAAAGTAATTAAATCAAAGTAATCAGATTATTATTATTAATGTAAAGATGTATCAAAACAATCAACTTAAGCACATTTTTTATGTCCAAGAATGATAGAGAATGAAATAAGAACAAAAAAATTAAACGAACAACTAATTCTCTCATAGAAACCTCAATAGGGTTCACAAACACACTATCACTTTGATGGACAAAACAATTTAAAATTGCAGACACACATGATTAAGATAACATAATTAAAGACTTGATTTAGACTCAAATTATTTTATGACAAAAAAAAACTTTCATCTAACTATGCATGTTTTATTTTATCTCATATAACAAGCAAATATTTGAAAAGTAAAGACAAGTACAGCACAAGGTAAACAAGTGATTTTAGTTTCAATACCAAGATTGTCAACAACAGAATGCATAGACAAAACATCATCAAGAGGACATTATTATCATTATCATTCATGGTGATCAATTAACAAATTAAAAACAATGACACACTCTGCAAGCAGTCATCAAATAAAACAAACAGTCAAGAATGAGATAATACCATAAAATAGTCAACACCTCCAAAAACTATGCCAATTAGAGTTGCAAAAGATGAAGTTTAGGTATTTTTTTATCAGCTTTTATTATCAAAATATGAATTTCACAAATTACACAAAACTATGGCAGAACAATTAAACTTTAACAAATACCAACAACTATTTCAATTAAATAGCCAAGATACACACTAGATATTGTTAAAATCAAGAAAAGAACACTAACAGGATAATTCAACCAAGAACACATACTAATCAAAGACACCATGAAATTTAAACAATCAAAGTAACTAATCTCAAAGTGGTCTATCCAACAATCTATAAACTGGGTTAAGGTAATAAACAAGAAAGAGAGAAGAGAAGATGGGTGTTACAGAGCTTATGAAGATCGCAGCGGAAGACAAATTTCTCCTCTTTTCTTGATGCACATAAAGAAAAGAAAAACTCCAAGAACGTTAATCAATATCAGAAACCCTAATCTTCGATAAATTCAATAATCCCCAGTTTTTAGAATCCTTAATTCTCTAAATCACCTTGAACAAAAAAAAAAAAAAAAAACCCAAATTCATGTTTAAATAAAAATTAAAACCCTAAAATAATCACCGGATCTCACCAATCAATGGTCACAGACAATGCCAACTTGAGCCTTGAAAGAATTTGAATCAAAACAAACAAACCCACAAAATCAGATGAAATTATTATTAAAATGGTTTAAGATTTATATTGAGATGATGAATAGATACATAATCTTGTATGTATATCAGAATAATATACAAACAAATAATACAGAATGATTACAAATATGAATAATAAGAAAAATAAAAGAAAAAAGATACGTGTGTGAAAATATAATATGGGTTTTTAGTGAATGAGAGAATGCAGATTACAAAATAGTCGAATGGGTTCTCTGATTTTCAATATGCATCATGTTACAAACTTCACTTTAGCCCCTTGATTTCTTTTATCTTCAACAATCATTCAAAGCATAAAACTTCCACTTCAGTCCATAATAAACCCCTCAACTTCAGTAGATATCCACTTCAGCCCTTTAACTTGATTATAATAAGTAACTACCAACTTGAACCTTTTCAAATAACCAAAGCTAAGATTGTGAGATAACCTTATTTCTCAACACGTGAAAGGGTGGTGGAGTAATAACTGATTGGACGGTGCACCAAACACTCGAAACTATCTAAGTTGGACATGGCACTTTTGACCCATTTGTTTGTAAATGGACAGTCTGAGTTATGTATAATATAAATAGATAAAAATGCTTAAAAGAAAATGGATCGACATCATCTCAAGTGTATAGTTTATCACTTTATTTATCCCATCTCAAGTGTATAGTGTTATACTTTCTTGTATAACCTCCCCCCTTAGTAACAATAGATGCATAAAATGTGAATATATGCAAAGGTAAGGTTTGCCAAATGATCTTTTAGCATTGCTCATTAGGCTGGTGCAAATTTAGAATGGAATCCGAAACCTTCTACATTAAGGAAGCAAATGGTTTGTTGCTCACTGAATTTCTTATAAATATGTCATTTTTGTAATCATATCAGTTTTTGTAATCATATGAAAGTTGAAGTTGAAGAGCCGGTTTAATGATGTTTTGTTCAATACTTGAGTTGATGATAACTTTGGTGGCAAGTACTCTTAATCTTTTGTTGTTCGTTGTGATGCTTCTTCTAATGGAGAGTAAATTTTACTATATATTTTACTGTTTTAAATTTGGAGAAGGTGAGATAGATGATTTCTTTGATCCCCAATAGACAATGAGTGTTAGAAGCATAATTGTTGCAGAAAGTGTTCATGGGGTAGAGTCCTATGATGCATAAGGTGAAAGCAATTTTTAAATTCAGAGACCCCATTTGCTGAGTTTTATGATGCTTGGGAAGGTAATATGGTTTCTTAAACAGAGTGGGTTCATTAGAGGTCACAAGTCACAACTCACAAGGATGGATCTAGCTGATCAAAACATGTAATTTCTGGTTAGCTTCACTCCCATGAAACACTATTTCCCCAACTTTGTTAGATTTTTGCTTAAAAATTTAGTTAATGATCTAATCTTTTGAATAGAATTAGTTAATTATGATATTTTATGCACATGGGCTCGGCTTCCACCTATTTGATCCATTTCTATTTATCCCAATGTTCTGCTTTGACTCATCATAATTGACCATTTAAAAATAAATGTGTGTAAATTACCACCTGTATATAACTAAGTTGGCCAGTTTTTATAATGATTCCTGTTAAATTTATTATATGTAAATAAATATAACACTCATCCATCCTTTATCGTCATTCTTATCTTATCTTGCAGGAGAAAGCAAATAGGCAAAGGGGAAGATTGATCAGGTAGCTTGGAAAACGACAACGGTAACATGATGTTTCTTGATGAACAGCGTCAAGGGTGTGGTGTCCTATAATTGTCATGGTGTGCAAGAAGTTAAAAGTGCACACTATAAATGGTAAGTACATGAGCACCGACTTCGTGATTTCTATTAAGAAGGTAACACATTGAGTGTTTTTTTGTTACAACATTTATAGATATAACAAATTAGACGATAACATGCTTTACTGTGCAGGGGAATGTGATAACTGTGATGCTAGAAACAACATAGCTCATTACTTTTTGGATAAATTACAGGAAAGCTGATTGTATTCCCTCTGGATATTTACAATGCGGGATAATCAAGACGGATACAAGATCATGAAGGACAATAGTTACATGATCGAGCTTCAAGGGTCAACTGTTGTCACGAAGGCTGATGCTGCTGATGAGAAAGAAACTTTTGAAAAAAAGACATGCAAAATAAAGTGTGCAATATGCATTACTTCATTAAAATTTGAGAAAATGAGAATAAGGATAGTAGATTGTAGAAAATGCTTTGGCTGCTAAATGGTGGAGTTCAAGTTGTAAGTAACTATTACCGTTAGGATGTAAACCCCAGAACTGCGGCATGAATGGTGAGACAACTGATCTTATAATATATATATATATAGATTTCTTTTGATAATTCTAGGCTAAAAAAGCCCATAGAATGTTTATTCTAACATGGACATGTTAAAGGAATTTACTATTTAGGATTATTTAGCAGTACTGGAATTAACATGCATACCTGTTATGTGTTTTCTCCTAAATACACAGCATTGAGTGTTTGCTACTGGAATGTGTTTTGGTTTTGAAAAAAAAACACGTTGGTGATTTTTAAGTTTGCTACGCTGTTCTTTTTGGATTGGTGTTTGCATTGTGACTACGTGTTGGTGGGTTTTAAATTTTGGATATATGGTAGCAGACAACAAGGTGCAACCATGGTTGCTACAACATACACTACCGTAAAACCAGGAAAGATGTGACTCGAGAGACCAGGAGCATATTCAAAAGTTTAAAATCACACTCTTTCAAGAACGTTAAAAATCTTGAGAAAGGTATTAGTCCCGCCTAACTTTTTTGGATTCATCTCTGTTTCAGTTAGGCTATAGTTGTTCCAAAATTACTTTGTAGCATGATCCTGGAAGAGTCTATGGTGTGTGAGCTAGATACATGTTTAGACGTAGTCGCTTGTGAGATTACTGTCATTGTTTAGTTAGATAACTGTGTTTTTTTGTGTGAAAGTAATGGATGCATTAGAATTCAAAGAAAGTGTGATGTATCAAATGGCTTACCAACGCCGTGCAACTTTTCACTCTATTTAACTATAAAGTTGAATCAACTTTAAAGAATCTTAAAAAAAGACATACATACCACGAATAATAACTAAACAACATAATTATAAGATTTAATATCCAAAAAGACATACATACATTCACGCTTCTATTTGTAATTCTACCCCGATAATAGACGTGAATCCTAACCGCTTACTTGGCCGTGCATCGCACGGGTCTTCACTCTAGTTATTCTTATTTTAGATAATTTCATGTGACTTTTAAAGAGAGAGTTGTTTTTTTTATTAGATAGTATAAAAGTATAGATTAGGTGTATAGGGGAATTATGATTAAGAAATAGGGGTATTTTGGGTATAAAAAATTGCTGAATTTCCTAAAATAGGAAAGGTCAGTTTGTTTTATAGGGGGTTATAGATTATAGAAATTAACAATATATATTTTTATTTGTTTATATTTAACTTTTTCAGAAAGGTGAACTTCATTTTAATATGATGACTAACAAGCTGTTACCCGATAAAACATACATGTGATGTTTAAAAAGAGAAAATACACCAATCTATGCAAAACATGTTAAAAGATTTAGACCTATTACATATTGAATTGAGCGACAACACCCTTCAATTTGTGTATAAATTTAATAATTCTTTTTTGATATATTCGTTAATCATTTACCTTTACAATGTTGTTTATCTTTAACCATTGTGTAACTTGAATATAGAAAAAGTTTGGTGAATTTTTTTTAAGCTAGATGATTTGATAAAGTCCGGGTGCTCAAATTCACTTGCATTTAAATTTTTTAGGTACCATTCAACTTATTATGTTCAAAGAATTCTAATATTACTATCACGAGTTTACATGCTAGGGAATGCCATGTTATACGGCTTATACTTAGTCTGCCAATATTTTACTGCTACATATTTTCGGTATCACTAAATTTAATTATGTGTTTTGATGACTATTACTTATATATGTATCTTGCTAAAATAGGATTACTATATATAAATTTAATTTAATTTAACTTAAACTTAAAGAAATATTTTGTATACATTCACAATTTGTGTAAAAACATGAGTATAATGTACAGATGGCATGCGTTGCTACAATCTTAGTCCCCCAAAACAACTACAACTATGCTTAATCTTGATAAATGTAAAAATATGAGAAAAATGCGAAGACCATGAACTTTTCTTTATAGACTTTGAATGCAAGAATTGGCGTATACTTCGTATTTAACAATTGGGACCAAAGTTCAATTTCCCACCCCTTCATGAACGTTATTGCTTGACTACCTTTCCATTTACCATATTTTTCTTGCGAGTGAGTCCCACTGGAGACTCAAGACTTTTGGTAGACAAAAGCGTTTCTTATACTTATCTCCAATTGCATTTACTATGTTTATGGTCTATCATTTTTTTGAACAACATATTTCTGCTTAGCGACGTTGTATTGCAGCTTCATCCTACTCTGAAGCTTGAAAACAACCACCTAACTGGCAAAATTCCACCAGAATTGGGGGGACATAATCGCCTCGTAGATTTTAGTGTCGCAAACAATAGATTATCAGGACCGGTACCCTATTTTTCTGATTACACCGCCACTGCAGATAGTTATTCAAACAACTTAGGACTTTGTGGACGTCCACTGGAGCTCTGCAAGAATGATCAAGGCCATGCAGATCCCTTTACTACTATTATTAATTTTGAACGGCACATAGATCCCTTTATTTTTGGGTTTCAAGTCGGTTTTGCTCCTGCTATCTTAAGTACTTTGCTGATGTTCTTCTGTTTTCCAAGAGGCGCCTCTAGGCTGTCTATAAGCCTCGTGATTACTTATCATTTCATTACCAAGAAAATACTAATGGGTAGGTGAAGAAATCTTTCAAATCCAGTTAACAGAGGAAAGTGGAAGCGAAGAGAGCAAGGTAAAATCCTCATCCTCTCTGAAAATCCATCTATTTTTGTGTATATAAAGTGTGCGCGCTATGTTCCAAGTAGGAAAATAAATACTAATATGTAATTATGATTATCAAACAGGTAACGGCCATGGAGAAGCATATATGCCGAATGAGTTTGGAGGAAATTGAAATGGCAACAAATAATTTTGACACTAAAGAAGTGATTGGCTATGGTAACATGGGACTCATGTACAAGGCTTTGTTTCCAAATGGTTTGATGCTTGCAGTCAAGAGGCTCCATAAGTTTGAGAGCTATGAAAAGGAGTTCTTATTAGAAATAGAAATTTTGGGAAGACTACGGCACACAAACTTAGTACCACTGCTAGGTTTTTGCTTTGAAATGGAGAAGAAATTTCTAGTATATAGATACATGAGTAATGGAACCCTCCATCAGTGGCTACATTGTATGCCACAAGTGGAAGGTAAGAAGATGGGATGGACTCTAAGGTTTAGAATCGCTATAGGGATAGCACGAGGACTTGTGTGGCTGCATCACAACAACGTACTCCGGGTAGCCCGTTGCAAAATCAACTCAAATTGTATATTACTAGATGATAAGTTTGAGCCCAAGCTATCAAATTTTGGCAATTCAAATATCTTGATGAATACAAGCGGCATCCCATCAAGTTGTTGCAAATTTGTGGTTCCAGAATTTAGTCCCGGTCCTTACAAGGAGGATATTTATAGCTTTGGGATTCTGTTGCTTGAGTTAATCACTGGTATAGACCCTTCTACATGGATCAACTCTGGTAGAGAATTGAATGTGATTGATGGATGCTTAGTGAAACAAGGATTTGATGAGGAAATTTATAGGCACACTTAGAATAGCCAAAAACTGCATTCGAGTACATAATGATAGCGAATTAAGCATGCTTCAAGTGCATCAAGCAATGTGTGCCATTGCAAAATCAAGAAACGAAATTTCTGTTGATTAATTTATGTATTGATGTAGATATAATATAATATCACGAGGAAGGTGTGTAGAAGAATGCATATTCAAAATCCTATTTAGCATACTGTAATAACTTTTGGAAATAAATGAAAACAAACATATTTAAGATTTTTGCAACAGAAAATTTAGAACTTTACCCCATTAAGGTTCTTTATCATTATGCACATTGCATAAAATCCGTATCTGCCCTCCATTGATCCTAAGGCAATCTACATTGTCAAAGTTCAGATTGATATACAAAGTTGTAGCTAGAATGAGGTAACAATAATCAGGTAACGATGGTCATAGAAGGTAAATGGTAAAACAGAGTGGTTTTCATATCCCGGTTATCTAGGGATGGCGAGCCATAGTTTACCATATTACAACTTCACAAAAGTGTATATACTAAGTACAGATATACAATAATAATATCAAGAAGATCCCACTTCTTAAGGCTGAATTAATCATTTTTTATACCAACTCTATAGCATACTGGTCTTCACCAGATCTTTGAGTCGTGTTGTAATCAAAATTTTAAGGTATAAAGATCTTCGAGTCATGTTAGAGTTTTCAATGTTTCAAAAGCCAGATCAGATAAGCCAATATGGTATCACACAATGACATATGAAAGATGCCAATCATCAAAGATATCAAAGCGAAAAGTGTGAAAGGACCAAAAAATTAACAATGTGCACATGGGAATGGTATTAAGGTCCAAGTAAAAAGAGCAGAACAAACCATACACTGAAACATAACATATTATATATCAAAGAGTATAACAAAACTAATGATCAATAACTTATAAGCATGCAAATAAAAGTGAGCACATTGATGTGAAATGAGTATCTTTTCGAATTAAAGGAGTTGCTTGGCTTTTTCATTCCAGACAAATTGATCATGTCTTGCAAAAACTGTGTTAAAGAAATAACGCGTTTAGTTTTCAACAGCGAGTAATTTATACCAATTCTTGTAATATACTTTTTACAAGAAACATAAGTTATTTATTGGAAAACTGATCACTTGTAACGTTTCTTTGTGTTGCAAGGCTAGCGCAAGTGATACACTACAGCGAATTAAACCAATTATATGCTTTTTTTATCGGAACACGCCACTTTTAACAGATAAAACGTTATAACATCCGCAAAACCGGCATGATTAGTCAGAGGAAAACTCACGTACATCGGCCCTTTGAGTGTTTATAGAATAAGAATAAAGGACTCAGAACTTCTTCACTCCCACGTCAGCATCACATCACTCAGGACTCCCCTCAGGACTCCCCCTGCCTATAAGACAAGCTTCTTTATTAACAAAACACCACATCCTACCCCACTTTCTTCCCCTCAGGCTCTCTCTACCCCACATCCTACCCCACTTTCGTCCGTCCTTCAGAGTCTCCACGAGGACTCCCCCTTCAAAACGCTCGCCGAGGACGCTCTATATCAACAACGTCCATCGTCCTTGGTGGTTGGGACGCACACCCAAGACTATTATAAGCAAGGGCCTAAGAAACGTTCCAATGGCTTTATTGAAATGTGAATGACTTTAAACTATATCATTTATAATATATAGATCTATAAATAATATATATATATATATATAGTGAAGGGATCAAGTGAGAACCAACATATATGGTGAGAACCGTGAGAACCACTAAAAAACCATCTCTAAGGGCTTTGCCCTTAGAGTTAAGGGCTACGCCCGTACCGTATACAACCGTCACCATCTCTTGGATCGCCGCCCATCAAATCCATACGATTCCCATATGCGTCCCTTGACGGTCAGTTTAGAACGGATAAGGGCCTCTGGCCCGTACCGTATACATACGTTTTCTTAACGCGTAACCCATATGATTTTTTACAAAAAAAAAATTTTTTTTTATATTTTTTTTTGGAATGGGTTTTTGTTAAAAGAAAATAAAAAACAAAAAAAAGTTTCAAAAAATGAAAATTAAAATAAAATAAAAAAGCACACAAAAAAGAGAAAAAGGGAGGAAAACTAGTGGTTCTAGGTTCTCTCCATATTTGTGGTTCTCAACGTTAACCCTACCCTATTATATATATATAAATATATATATATATATTATATAATAATATAATGAACGTACGTTAAGCAGTATACTGCTTAAAAACAAGTCTAAAAATATGATGCACAGAGAGAAAAATCAATTTGTTCAATTTTAACATATATGAAATGCAAATCTCCAGGTTCACACTTTAGTTTTTAATTTTCTAGAAAATTAAGGCGTTTAGTTATGAAAATGTTTTTTAGTTTTCCATTTCTAATTTTCTAAAAAATGAAAGGAGTTTTCCATCTCTAGAAAACAAATGAAAATTTTGAAAACGCGTTCAAAACTAGAAAATGATCTATTTTCATTTTCCATTAAAAAAAAAAAAAAAACAACAAAATGGGTTTTTTTTTAATAAACTTTAGGTTGGGGGTTTTAAAGATATTTTGGGGGGGGGAAAATGGTCGGGGGTGGGGTGGAGTGGGGGCAGGGACGGGGGCGTAGAGGGAAGTTAATATAATTTGAGGTTTTTTAAATTTAGAAAATGAAAAATGAAAAGTGGAAAACAATAAAAAAAAGTGTTTTCTAGTTTCCCATAAAAGTAAAAAACTGTTTTCTGTTTTCATGGAAAACATTTTTGGAAAACTATGATTTGAACGCGTTTTCTGTTTTCTATGTTTTCTTAGAAAACAAAAATGGAAAACGGGGGGTGTTTTCCCCAACTAAACGCACCCTAAGGTTTATTCTTTTTACATAAAAAAATTTGGCAGTTGTAATTTTATAGAAATCAGCATAAAAACTTTGAAAAATGGAGTGGATCGATCAAGAAGGGATCGTCCCATGGTGATCCTTGCTTAGCTTGATATAACCCTAGTAATCCATAATAACCCTTTATTATTAGTAAGTGTTTAACTTGATTTTTGTTTGTGTTTTCTTTGTTTGTTTTGGCCGAAATCAAGAAGGAGAAAAGGAGAAGAGAAAAGGTTTTTGAGAGAGAAAATGAGTTGTGTGTGTGAAGTGAATGTGTAGTGTGTGTAAGAGTTGGGAGTTCCAAGACTAAATGTGCATGCAAGGTTTGAAGTGAAAGTGTATGTGGGTGTATAGGGGGCCGGCCTCATAGGGGAAAATAAAGGGGTTTTCTTCCTTTTTTTTATATAAAATTTGTATTAGTATTTAGGTGTATAAGGATATTTAAATGTGTGTTTGTTTTATAAGTGTATTATGTATTTATTTATATAAGTAAGTTAACTAGTTATGTCTAGATGTATATGTATATATATATGTGTCTTAAATTTGTTACTTAACTCATTAGTTAAAATCTTGTATTTATTTTAGTTATATATATACACTTATTAATATTTCAAGCATTTTTATGTGCATATAAATTTATAAATATATTTTGAGATAGACATTCTATTTTCATGACCATATTTATTTTAATCAACTTAATGATTAAATTGTTGGACATTTATAAGGATTTTTGATGGTTATCTCAACTTGTGAGACTTACATTATTATTTATATAACTTGATTGATCAACAATAGAGTTTTTGTTCAATGGCATTTTATTGGATTTAATTTAGGACTAAATAATAGTTTTAGATTGCTAATTTAGGGGCATCATCTACTAGTTTCTAATATAACTATGGCTTGCGAGATCATAGGCAACATAACTAGCACATATATAATATTTAAAAAGGAGGGTTGTTACAATCATCACAGTTTCTAATATAAGTTGTTACAAAAGTCAATAACAACTTTGGTGGGAGAGGAAAGTAACTCCAGCTGATAGTAAATCTCCTCCCCTTTTTCTCTAAATACACATAAACAACAAAAATCCATTACTGTCCCTTTTCTCAAAACCACCCTTATGTACATACATATTTGAATAGAAAAAATTAATTTCAATTCTTTTTGTTAATTAGTAATTGGGTTTTTTTTTTGTTGGTTTGATTAATTAATTTAGTTTTGTTAGTTTAATCTTAATCTTTTTCATTACCGTCCGTTTTAATGTAATTGTTTTATTTTCCCAATATTTTAATATTGCTTAAGGTGTTCATCATCTTTTAAATAGCTTAATTTTTTTGATGTTGCTTCAATTTTAGTCGGGTGTTTATATAATGTAATAGTTATTGATTCCCAAAATTTTATTTGTTTTCAACTTCTATCAACAGGTTGTAGCTCTTCAGTTGGATTCAGCTTCCTTATACATGAAATGTCGCCATTGAAATTAGTAATGTTTTCTAACTCCAGGTTTTCCATTTCTTCAAAGTCTATTCTAATTCTAATTGTAACAATATGTCTTATTACATACCTTTATTTTCACCTTTTCAGTAATTTTATATATAAGTTTGATGGGCTTTGAGCACCAAGTGTTTGATTAAAGTATTAATCGAAATTTTCTTGCTACTGAAAATTACAGAGAATAATACAAGAGCTTGATTACCATTTGCCTTTGATGAAAATCTATTCATTTTAATGCTTTTCATATTTGTGATTTCCTTTTGAATCTTGGTACTAATTGATTTGAACACAACTATTGCTGTTTCCTATAGGTTTGTTTAAAGTGATAACATGGCTGGAAAAAAAACGACATTGATGAGAGGTGAATAAATTAACAGACCTTTTTATCTACTATGTTTTCATATAACTTTGTAATTCATAGCAGTAAAATATCAGTTTATTTAATCTTGAATTACGATTAAAAGCATTTGGAATGCTGATGAGAAAAAGGATCGTAATTTGTAGCAGCTAAGCCATTTTTTAATAGTAAGTTAAAATGGGTAACATATCCTTTTGAGATTCTACAACTATTTGGCAATTAATCATAAGTATTGAATCAAAATGTGATTAACGCACGACCACAATAATGATCAATGCCACATGATTTGCTCTATTTCTAAGACAAATCGTAACGTGTAATTAGCATTTTGTTTTTTAGGGAAGAAGGCTTTAGATCAGTTTTGTGTGGATTTAACACCAAATGCAAGTAATGGGCTCATTGATCCCGTGATTGGCAGAGAGATTGTAGTTGAAAGAATTGTTCAGATACTTTCAGTAGAACTAAGAATAATCTAATTCTTCTTGGTCAGGTACTTTCTTTGCAAGTTTATATGTCACGCATTCTACTTTTTATATTGATTTATGCTACACATATTAAAGCGTCAACAAGGCTGTATGTTCTTTGCCTACGTTGTCAAGGAGACGGATGTTTGATACATGGTGGGAATACAACCCAATAAAAGGCGTCATTGCTTTTAAAAGTAATCATTAGGGGTCTCATTTCTATTTTTTTTCTTTAATGAACCCATCGAACTTTTAAAAGCTATTGGTGTAAGGTGATCTATAGAGCTTAGTTACAAAACTGCCTCATCAACATTTTGACTAACTAAGCTCTATAGATCACCTTACACCAATAGCTTTTAAAAGTTCGATGGGTTCATTAAAGAAAAAAAATAGAAATGAGACCCCTAATGATTACTTTTAAAAGCAATGACGCCTTTTATTGGGTTGTATTCCCACCATGTATCAAACATCCGTCTCCTTGCAACGTAGGCAAAGAACATACAGCCTTCTTGACGCTTTAATATGTGTAGCATAAATCAATATAAAAAGTAGAATGCGTGACATATAAACTTGCAAAGAAAGTACCTGACCAAGAAGAATTAGATTATTCTTAGTTCTACTGAAAGTATCTGAACAATTCTTTCAACTACAATCTCTCTGCCAATCACGGGATCAATGAGCCCATTACTTGCATTTGGTGTTAAATCCACACAAAACTGATCTAAAGCCTTCTTCCCTAAAAAACAAAATGCTAATTACACGTTACGATTTGTCTTAGAAATAGAGCAAATCATGTGGCATTGATCATTATTGTGGTCGTGCGTTAATCACATTTTGATTCAATACTTATGATTAATTGCCAAATAGTTGTAGAATCTCAAAGGATATGTTACCCATTTTAACTTACTATTAAAAAATGGCTTAGCTGCTACAAATTACGATCCTTTTTCTCATCAGCATTCCAAATGCTTTTAATCGTAATTCAAGATTAAATAAACTGATATTGCTGCTATGAATTATAAAGTTACATTGAAAACATAGTAGATAAAAAGGTCTGTTAATTTATTCACCTCTCATCAATGTCGTTTTTTTTCCAGCCATGTTATCACTTTAAACAAACCTATAGGAAACAGCAATAGTTGTGTTCAAATCAATTAGTACCAAGATTCAAAAGGAAATCACAAATATGAAAAGCATTAAAATGAATAGATTTTCATCAAAGGCAAATGGTAATCAAGCTCTTGTATTATTCTCTGTAATTTTCAGTAGCAAGAAAATTTCGATTAATACTTTAATCAAACACTTGGTGCTCAAAGCCCATCAAACTTATATATAAAATTACTGAAAAGGTGAAAATAAAGGTATGTAATAAGACATATTGTTACAATTAGAATTAGAATAGACTTTGAAGAAATGTAAAACCTGGGGTTGGAAAACATTACCAATTTCAATGGCGACTTTTCATGTATAAGGAAGCTGAATCCAACGAAAGAGCCAGAACCTGTTGATAGAAGTTGAAAACAAATAAAATTTTGGGAATCAATAACTATTACATTATATAAACACCCGACTAAAATTGAAGCAACATCAAAAAAATTAAGCTATTTAAAAGATGATGAACACCTTAAGCAATATTAAAATATTGGGAAAATAAAACAATTACATTAAAACGGACGGTAATGAAAAAGATTAAGATCAAACTATCAACTAAATTAATAATCAAACCAACAAAAAAAAAACCCAATTACTAATTAACAAAAAGAATTGAAATTAATTTTTTCTATTCAAATATGTATGTACATAAGGGTGGTTTTGAGAAAAGGGACAGTAATGGATTTTTGTTGTTTATGTGTATTTAGAGAAAAAGGGGAGGAGATTTACTATCAGCTGGAGTTACTTTCCTCTCCCACCAAAGTTGTTATTGACTTTTGTAACAACTCTAATGTTGACATTATGCGATTTTGTAACAACCCTCCTTTTTAAATATTATATATGTGCTAGTTATGTTGCCTATGATCTCGCAAGCCATAGTTATATTAGAAACTAGTAGATGATGCCCCTAAATTAGCAACCTAAAGCTATTATTTAGTCCTAAATTAAATCCAATAAAATGCCATTGAACAAAAACTCTATTGTTGATCAATCAAGTTATATAAATAATAATGTAAGTCTCACAAGTTGAGATAACCATCAAAAATCCTTATAAATGTCCAACAATTTAATCATTAAGTTAATTAAAATAAATATGGTCATGAAAATAGAATGACTATCTCAAAATATATTTATAAATTTATATGTACATAAAAATGCTTGAAATATTAATAAGTGTATATATATAACCAAAATAAATACAAGATTTTAACTAATGAGTTAAGTAACAAATTTAAGACACATATATATATACATATACATCTAGACATAACTAGTTAACTTACTTATATAAATAAATACATAATACACTTATAAAACAAACACACATTTAAATATCCTTATACACCTAAATACTAATACAAATTTTATATAAAAAAAAAGGAAGAAAACCCCTTCATTTTCCCCTATGAGGCCGGCCCCCTATACACCCACATACACTTTCACTTCAAACCTTGCATGCACATTTAGTCTTGGGACTCCCAACTCTTACACACACTACACATTCACTTCACACACACAACTCATTTTCTCTCTCAAAAACCTTTTCTCTTCTCCTTTTCTCCTTCTTGATTTCGGCCAAAACAAACAAACAAAACACAAACAAAAATCAAATTAAACATATACAAATAATAAGGGTTTAAGCTAGATTATTAAAGGGTTAATTTAAGCAATTGGTTTGTTGAGCATCAAAGTCACGAATTTTCTGCATTATCTATATCTAAATGTGATATTCAGAAATGAATCTTGGCTGAGACACATTTTATCAGTAAATTATAAATTTAGGTGGCGTTTAGTTGGGGAAAACACCTCTTGTTTTCCATTTTTGTTATCAAAGAAAACATGAAAAACAGAAAACGCGATCAAATCATAGTTTTCCCAAAAAAGTTTTCCAAGAAAACAGAAAACATGTTTTCCTTTCTATGGAAACTAGAAAACACTTTTTTTTTATTGTTTTTCACTTTTCATTTTCTATTTTCTAAATTAAAAAACCTCAAATTATATTAAACTCTCACCCACCCCCCATCCCTGCCCCCGCCTCCCACTCCCCCCCCTCACATCTCTAACATGTTTTCTAGTTTTCTAGATGGAAAATGAAAATAGAATTTTCTAGTTTTGAACGCGTTTTCAAAATTTTCATTTGTTTTCTAGAGATGGAAAACTCCTTTCATTTTTTAGAAAATTAGAAATGGAAAACTAGAAAACATTTTCCACAACTAAACGCGTCCTACATTTTCTAGAAAATTAAACAACTAAATGTCTGGAGATTTTGCATTTTCATATATGTGAAAAATTGAACATTTGATTTTTCTCTCTGTGTGCATCATATTTTTAGACTTGTTTTATTTCTTTTTTAATACTTATTTATTATTTTTATAATATATATATATATATATATATATATATAGGGTAGGGTTAACGTAAGAACCACAAATATGGAGAGAACCGTGAGAACCACTAGTTTTCCTCCCTTTTTCTTCTTTTTTTGTGTGGTTTTTTATTTTTTTAATTTTTATTTTTCATTTTTTAAACTTTTTTTTGTTTTTTATTTTCTTTTAACAAAAACCCATTCCAAAAAAAAAAATAAAAAAAAATTTTTTTTTGTAAAAAATCATATGGGTTACGCGTTAAGAAAACGTATGTATACGGTACGGGCCAGAGGCCCTTATCCGTTCTAAACTGACCGTCAAGGACGCATATGGGAATCGTATGGATTTGATGGGCGGCGATCCAAGAGATGGTGACGGTTGTATACGGTACGGGCGTAGCCCTTAACTCTAAGGGCAAAGCCCTTAGAGATGGTTTTTTAGTGGTTCTCACGGTTCTCACCATATATGTTGGTTCTCACTTGATCCCTTCACTATATATATATATATATATATCCCCAATTTAAATATCTCTATTTAAAGTTTATCATTAAGTTTTCAATAAAGCCATTGGAACGTTTCTTAGGCCCTTGCTTATAATAGTCTTGGGTGTGCGTCCCAACCACCAAGGACGATGGACGTTGTTGATATAGAGCGTCCTCGGCGAGCGTTTTGAAGGGGGAGTCATCGTGGAGACTCTGAAGGACGGACGAAAGTGGGGTAGGATGTGGGGTAGAGGGAGCCTGAGGGGAAGAAAGTGGGGTAGGATGTGGTGTTTTGTTAATAAAGAAGCTTGTCTTATAGGCAGGGGGAGTCCTGAGGGGAGTCCTGAGTGATGTGATGCTGACGTGGCAGTCTTTTATTCTTATTCTATATACTCTCAAACCGACTTACTCGAGTTTTCTCTTTTTAATCTTAATGCCCTCCAACTGTTTGATGAAATGCTTTAATGTAGTAGTAGTAGTATAACTTAAAAGTTGCTGTCTTTTAAGGTTGTTTTTTTTTATATGTGATGGGTTGCTAAATTGTCAGGCCCAGAAAGTTATTTAATTTTCAAATCGATCTGGGTTTCGGGTTGTTATAACGATTATCATGTTAAAAGTGCGTGTTCGATAAAATAAGCATATAATTGGTTTAATTCCTGTAGTGTATGCACTTGCGCTAGCCTTGCAACACAAGAAACGTTCAAGTGATCAAGTTTTCCAATAAAAATAAGATTATGTTTCTTGTAAAAAGTATATTACAAGAATTGGTATAAATTACTACGCTGTTGAAAACTAAACGTGTTATTCTTTAAGCACAGTTTTGGCAAGAATGACGGGATTGTTGCGATAATAAGCCAAGCAACTCCTTTAATTCGAAAAGATACTCATTTCACATCAATGTGCTCACTTTTATTTGCATGCTTATAAGTTATTGATCATTAGTTTTGTTATACTCTTTGATATATAATATGTTATGTTTCAGTGTATGGTTTGTTCTGCTCTATTTTACTTGGACCTTAATTGTAATTCCAAGTGCACATGTTGTTATTTTTGGTCCTTTTCACAATGTTTACTGCATTTGTGGCCCATCTTTCATATGTCATTGTGTGATACCATATTGGCTTATCTGATCTGGCTTTTGAAACATTGAAAACTCTAACATGACTCGAAGATCTTTATACCTTAAAATTTTGATTACAACACGACTCAAAGATCTGGTGAAGACCAGTATGCTATAGAGACATAGAGTATTAAAATGATTAATTCAGCCTGGCAGAAGTGGGAATTTCTTGATATTATTATCGTACATCTGTATTTCAGATATATATCTTTTGTGAAGTTGTAATATGGTAAACTATGGCTCGCCATCCCTAGCCGGGATATGAAAACCACTCTGTTTTACCATTTACCTTCTATGACCATCGTTACCTGATTATTGTTACCTCATTTTAGCCACAGCTTTGTATGTCAATCTGAACTTTGACGATGTAGATTGCCTCAGGATCAATGGAGGGTGGATAAGGATCTACTGCAAATGTACGGTAAAATTCTAAATTTTCTGATAGAGAAATCTTAGTAAATGTTCGTTTTCATTGATTTCCAAAAGTTATAACAGATTTACAGCATGCTAAATAGGATTTGAATATACATATTTCTACACACATTACATCTATACAAATTAATCAATACATAAATTAATCAACAGAAATTTCGTTTCTTGATTTTGCAATGGCACACATTGCTTGATGCACTTGAAGCATGCTTAATTCGCTATCATTATGTACTCGAATGCAGTTTTTGGCTATTCTAAGTGTGCCATATATTTCCTCATCAAATCCTTGTTTCGCTAAGCATCCATCAATCTCATTCAATTCTCTACCAGAGTTGATCCATGTCGATGGTTCTCTACCAGTAATCAATTCAAGCAACACAATCCCAAGCTAATATAACATCTCCTTGTAAGGACCGGGACTAAATTCTGGAACCACAAATTTGCAACAACTTGATGGGATGCCGCTTGTATTCATCAAGATATTTGAATTGCCAAAATTTGATAGCTTGGGCTCAAACTTATCATCTAGTAATATACAATTTGAGTTGATTTTGCAACGGGCTACCCGGAGTACGTTGTTGTGATGCAGCCACACAAGTCCTCGTGCTATCCCTATAGCGATTCTAAACCTTAGAGTCCATCCCATCTTCTTACCTTCCACTTGTGGCATACAATGTAGCCACTGATGGAGGGTTCCATTACTCATGTATCTATATACTAGAAATTTCTTCTCCATTTCAAAGCAAAAACCTAGCAGTGGTACTAAGTTTGTGTGCCGTAGTCTTCCCAAAATTTCTATTTCTAATAAGAACTCCTTTTCATAGCTCTCAAACTTATGGAGCCTCTTGACTGCAAGCATCAAACCATTTGGAAACAAAGCCTTGTACATGAGTCCCATGTTACCATAGCCAATCACTTCTTTAGTGTCAAAATTATTTGTTGCCATTTCAATTTCCTCCAAACTCATTCGGCATATATGCTTCTCCATGGCCGTTACCTGTTTGATAATCATAATTACATATTAGTATTTATTTTCCTACTTGGAACATAGCGCGCACACTTTATATACACAAAAATAGATGGATTTTCAGAGAGGATGAGGATTTTACCTTGCTCTCTTCGCTTCCACTTTCCTCTGTTAACTGGATTTGAAAGATTTCTTCACCTACCCATTAGTATTTTCTTGGTAATGAAATGATAAGTAATCACGAGGCTTATAGACAGCCTAGAGGCGCCTCTTGGAAAACAGAAGAACATCAGCAAAGTACTTAAGATAGCAGGAGCAAAACCGACTTGAAACCCAAAAATAAAGGGATCTATGTGCCGTTCAAAATTAATAATAGTAGTAAAGGGATCTGCATGGCCTTGATCATTCTTGCAGAGCTCCAGTGGACGTCCACAAAGTCCTAAGTTGTTTGAATAACTATCTGCAGTGGCGGTGTAATCAGAAAAATAGGGTACCGGTCCTGATAATCTATTGTTTGCGACACTAAAATCTACGAGGCGATTATGTCCCCCCAATTCTGGTGGGATTCCGCCTGTTAGGTGATTGTTATCAAGCTTCAGCGTATTAATGAAGCTGCAATTACCAAGGCTAGGTGGAATTGGACCTGAGAAATTGTTGTTTGATAGATCTAGAGAGCAGACGAAAGGTATAACATCTGCTAAATTGGTGGGAAGGGGTCCTTCAAGATTGTTGCTAGAGAGGTCTAATGATGTCAGACTAGTGCAGTATTTTATCCCCATTGGAAATGGTCCTCTGAGTCCCATGTCTGATAGTCGAATATTCAGAACCCTGTTCTCATCAATGTGCCAGCATTCGACACCAGCAAAGCGACATATGAAACCTTCAGTCTCATTACTAAAATCCCACGATGATAACAAGTTCTCGGGATCTTGGAGCGAGGCTTTCATGGATCTCAGGCAATCCATGTCTGACTGAACGGCATTGCTTATTACAAAGCAAGCTAGTATGAGTAGCATGTGCAAGTATAAACTAGGAATAATACATATCTGG